>JBCEWE010000558.1:125000-309207 GCA_039877035.1 Silurus lanzhouensis
CTCTCTATATATAAGGTTTTACTGACGCCCTCACAGCTGAATCAGCACAAATCTGCACAAAATCTAGTGGAACATCTTCCCAGAAGAGTGGAGGTTTTAATAACAGTAAATTTACGGATCGTCTAGTGAAATCTAAGTCGCTTTCGTAGCTCACATTTCTGTATGTTTGTACGTATATATTGGATTATTCCTATTTCATCTGATCTTGTTGAAATTGATTTTGTTTCGACGCTACATTTCGCAACTCAAGCTACAATAATAAAAATCTTAGACATGCGCGGTCTCATTTGGATTTTGCATATATATATATATATATATATATATATATATATATATATATATATATATATATATATATATATATATGTGTGTGTGTGTGTGTATGTGTGTGTGTGTGTATTAGTGGTGCAACGTATCACAAAACACATTTATTTCAAGAAAAGTTACAGTAAGGAAACGCTCCCATACACGCGATTTGAATAATGCGGGAGGCTTTCAAGTTCTTCTGCTCCTCCGCTAGCTATTGTTGTTGACTGGTTAACACGTCCCGTTCACGTGAACCACACTGTGTAAAAAGCGATATCGGCAATAAACAAAACAAAAACTCTGCGATCGTTAAAACGTAAGATTAATCCGCAAGAAGATTTTTTTTGCAACTCATCACGTGCTTGCCGAAACCACGAGTCAGGATCCGTACGGATCGACTGCAATCCGTTGCACCCTCAAGCTTGTAGAAATAGTTTTTTCATATCGATGCCACAGGACGTAACGATGACAGGAAATTTGAAATCTTTGACGTGCATAGTCTCACTTGTGGTAACTTATTATTAGCCCCTGCGTTAAAACGTCCCCATCGTAACTTCAAAATACGGTAAGTCGAAACCCTACACAGGAGTCTAGAAAAGATGATTATCAGTATACGGTAGTAAACTGTAATATGCTAATCACAGTACAACATTTAGCGAGAGAGAGCAATTTACACTACTGTACCATACCAAATAACAGTAATTGTCTCCTCCCCCTTTGAGTTTTGTGATCCTCAATCACTAATTACACTAATACACACTCATTGTACACACAACTAATTTGATGAGCACCATAGTATGTGCTGCTACGTTTGTCTGGTGTGCAAAATTATGAAATATTTCATTAATATTTATGAAATTATTTATTTATTTTTTTTACAATTTTGTCATATTGCAAGCGTCGTCACAAGAAAAAAAATTTATTAATATAGTTAATATTAATATTATAATATTATTATAATATTACAGAATATTGATTATTATTATTATAAGTTTTTGCCATGAATTGTCTCGCTTGTGCCTTTTAAACCGCAACATTATTCACATAATTTTCAGACTCAATAAGTTCCTTTTTTTGGTGCATATAAAATGATTTGATTTGAGTTGAAGACTTGCTTAAACCCCCCCAAAAGCCCCCCCCACTCCCAAATTAGAGTCTTCTTGAAAAATCTACATTGCTCTTTGTATATATAATATTTGTATATAAATCTGATCTAGTTTATATTAACTGGGTCGAGTAACAGAATTTTTTCACTTCTATGGCTTCCATAAGAAGCTTTTGCACAGCAATATTATTCCTAACTGGGGTCTTGGGCCTCAACCAGTTGCTCTTTGGTCGCAATAAAACTTTCCCGAGTTGGCATCGGCCCTGAAATCGGCGTTTGTGAAAGAAACCGCAGCATTCCGAGGCTTTTTTTTCCGTTAACCGACGGGCAAATTTTTAAAGCCTTAGAAGCGTGTGTGTGTGTGTGTGTGTGTGTGTGTGTGTGTGTGTGTGTGTGTGTGTGCTTAAAGACGTGATTTGAAGAGAGTTCGAGATACAAAGTAGACAGAGGAGATCGAGTTTTAACTTCATGCATCAGTTGCAGACATTAGTGTCATATTTAGTCGCAAAAAATCAAACAAAATCACTTCAAATATAAAATATTTTGGGGTGGGGCAACAAAGACTAAAAAAAAAAGATTGACATACAGTTTGAACACGGCGAAGACCCTGAACGAAGGCAGCGGCGTACATCCTCGCCCAGTCTAACCAATGTGCAGACTACTGTACACTCACATATCCATGAACAGGTAGTCTGAACACTGGGCAGACGGAGGAGAGCAATAAAGCGCTGCCTTTTTGGTCATGAGAGAGACGTCTCCTTCATCCTCCCTTCCTCCTCCTCCTCCGTCTCCTCCGGCTCGGGTACTAGAAAAATCCCATGGATCGGAAGTTCTGTTTCCTTGCCTCAGTAATTGTTGGTTTGTTTGAAAGCGACAGAATACTTGGTTTTTGTGTGTGTGTGTGTGTCCCGGGTCCTAACAGTGTCCCGTGTTGCAAGAACGGTATCCAGGCTTGACGTGGCACATTCGTTCGGGCGACCACCAAGGAATTCGGGGGCGTGCTTTCTTGGAAGAGATGTTAACGCGAAAAAAAAAGGAAGAGAAAAGGAGAAGAGAAGGAGAGATATTTTAAGGTTCTCTTGTCGGTGTTGATCCGAGAATCCGAATCGCGGAGTCTCGGAGGTCTGGATGGAGGAGTTTTCTAGTGGCTTCTCTGGTGTTCTTCTGTCAAACCTTAGCGCTCGTCCTCTGCCTGCACTCTCTTTCTCCTCCTCTTTCTCGTTCCTCCTGCTGCTAAGTACTACCAGATGTTTAGACTTAATGCCAGGCTGTCATTTAATCTCTCTGCATTGCTCTCGCTCGCCTCGTTCTCCTCAAGAAAAACTCCAGGCAGGAAGTGGGGCCCTCTGGAATGAGGGGGTGTTTTGGGGGGGAGCAGTATGTGAGAAATAAATGGTGAATATTTCTAAACAGTACGCCGTCGTTTGTCTTTTATACGGATTCGTTTTTAGCGTCGAGCGGCGCAGTCCCTATTTTCTACGCCAGATTCTTTACCCCCAGCCTCATGAGTCTGTAGAGTCAGAAGGTTTGACCTGAGCCCTCAAGAACATGGAGGGGGGGAAATAATAGTGTTCTCAGACCACAGCGTGTTTTAATGCCTTCCATATGTGCTACTTCTACACCTTTCATCTCGCTGCCGTACCTCATCCCGTCTTTCCCTTATCCTTTGTATACATCAGGGGTCTTCAACGTTTTTTCAGGTCAAGGACCCTTTTAGGCGATAGAGACGTGGCAGGGACCCCCTGATACATCAAAGATTGGCAATTATATTAATAGAAACCGATCATATTACACGTGTTATATTATGTGAAGACAATTAGAACTATGTTGTTGTTGTACATGCATCATGAAGGTGTCTTGTTTTAATAGATTTGCAGTTTCATACATTTGGACTGTTACATGAACATCAGCTTTAGGTTTAATTGAACTTTTTAAATGTAATATTTTGTCTTTGATGTTTTTACCGCCGTTTGATAAAAAAATAAAAATAAATTGTGATTCAACATTAATTAGCAGACCTCCTACGGTACCGCCACGGACCCCCCCTAGGGGGTTGTGGACAACGCATGCACCATATGCGCCAAATGTATCTGGACACCCACCCTTTATGCCCATATGTGTTTTTTCTTCAGAATCTGGAAGCACACAGTTCACAGTTTCTTTTGGATGGCTTTCGTTACTGTTTCCCTGCACAATGCTCTCGTGCTCAAACCGAGCTCCAAGAGTGAGAAGTGCGAATGGAAGATCTCGACTGGCCCCCTTAAGCCTTGGTGCTCCTCAACTTACTAATGCTATATGCCATAGGCTTGTTTATAGAGTGCATCATTTTTATACTGCGGTGTAGCTGCCGCTTTACAGATGTTTGTCTCGAATGTGTGTTTGGGGAGGAGGTAGTGGTTAAGAGGTTGGTCTTCGGGGGCCTCTGCTGTAATTTATAGAGATTTCTTATACGTCTCTTCCCTATATTCATCCCTTTTTCATTTAAGCATCATCCATAGTTTATTTTTTAAGTGAAAGTTGTATAAGATGCGAAACTAGGAGAATCTGGAGAATCAGGAGGACCTGGAGAATCGTAGTCGGCGCTCCGACCTAAGACTTTTAGATTCACAAAAAAAAAATCTGAGGGCAGTGACCCATGTGCATTTTTCAAAAGCTGGTGACCCAAAGCACTGAACATGGAACCACTGCCAAAGCCATAAAGAGAGCACACAGAATTAGGGATATATACGACAGTCTGCTACAGATAAGAACTTAACCCTACTGAGTGATGATCGGGAAATTCTTAGACTACAGAGACAAAGAGCGTGTGATGCATGAGGCCAGAGCGAAGAAAGACGTACTGTTCCAAAATCGACGAGTCATGTTCTTTCCAGACCTTTCTGTTGAGGTAAACAAGCAATGAAGACGATTTGACCAAGTCAAGAGGAAGCTATGAGCCAAGGGCTTCCTGTAGTTATTCATCAACGGGGTTCACATATTTCAAAATCCTTTCTAAACTTTCAAAAAAAGTTGTAAGATGGACACATTATTTTAAATTGTGCTCAATTTCAAGATTTTTGTATAACGGAAGATTAATCATAGGCATTAGAAAAAAAAAGACGAAGTGAGGAGATGAATGTAAATCAAAGTGGTTGAGAAAAATGCATGAAATGTCTGCAAAATTATTTCTTAGAAAAAGACAGACAGATAGATAGATAGATAGATAGATAGATAGATAGATAGATAGATAGATAGATAGATAGATAGATAGATAGATAGATAGATAGATAGATAGATAGATAGATAGATGGAAGACAGACAGACAGATGGAAGTCTACATCTTCCAACCCCATGGAAATATCTTCATGGAGCTGGCTTTGTGCACAGTCGTCATGCTAGAACAGGTTTGGGTCTCCTAGTAAAGGGAAGTGGAGAGAAAATTGAATGCTACCATATCCAAAGACAAATATAAGAGGAACAGTTGTAGGAACAGTTGAGGAGAAAGCAAGAGAGGAATCAAATTGTATGTATGTATGTAAGAGCAACACGATGATGTTGCTATCTGACGTACTCATGTCACAAACGGAAAGTAAAACCATCTGTGCGTTACACAATGTTCCTTTATGTGAGTCTGGAACACAATCTTCTCCAGATTGTCCAGAGCAATCAGGTCCAGACAGATACTCCAGGAGAAACACCTGGTAATCATTTGAAGGTGGAAAACCCAAGATCGACTGATTAAACGAGTGAAATGTGGTGTGACTCGCACATGGCTGGAATACAAACCTGCAGCTATGTCGACACTGTGGATAAAAAACCATCAACAAAGAAGTCTTCTTGAGACGTTTCACTTTAAATACGTTTTTTACACATTTATTGTAATATTATGACATCTGGCAGATGCCCTTATCCAGAGCGAATTGTGGTGGTGGGACTTGAACTCATAACCCTCTGATCAAATATCCAACATCTTAAACACTTAGCTACCCCATTTTTGCTCTTAAAATACCAGATTCCATTATTTCTTTTTATTACTTTTTTTTTTTTTACAATCTACATATTTCTTCATATTTGCAGTTTTGCAGATCAAATCAAGGGAAGTACTACCTCAATGGTTACGATGTTGAGATTTGAGATCAAATCAGAGCACCACCAAGTAATGGGCCCTTGAGCAAGGCCCCTCACCTGTTGAGTGTATAAATGATTTGCTTAGGAAAAGGAAGTCTGCAGCATGCTGTAAATCCAAACGCAAATAAAGTCCACCAGAACAAATCTTACCTTCACTATAGTCTCAATAATAACTTCATCCCGAGGGTTGTCATGTGACCTCGTGTCATTCTGGTTACGAGCCTCAGTGTCTAAAATCGCCAGTGTCTATGAATCCTATCACATGTCCCAGGTATAATCAGAGTTACTGATAAAGTCTGTCACTGTTGTTCTTGCTGGGGCTCCTGGGTTTTTTTTCTGCAGGAGAAAGAGAAGAAATACATGCTGCCTCTGGACAACCTGAAGGTCAGGGACGTGGAAAAAGGCTTCATGTCCAGCAAGCACATGTTCGCCATCTTCAATACAGAGCAACGGTGAGTCCTGAAAACAAACACAAAAATAGATTAGATTAGATTAGATTAGATTAGATTAGATGATTCAATGAAATGCAGTTAGCATCTATCCAGAATCTAACCTCGATTTCTAAGTTTGGCTCATTGAACAGCTCTTGAATAGGTCCTGGTTAAAAAAAAAAAAAAATATCTTAGATGTTCAGCAACAACATTAGAACACAAATAAAAAGAAATAGAATCCAGGGTTGTGATATCAAAGAATTCACATTCATGCCTTTTCTTCTTTCATTAGAAACGTCTTCAAGGACAATCGGTTCCTAGAGCTGGCATGCAACACTCAGGAAGAGGTGGACAGCTGGCGAGCGTCCCTGCTCCGTGCTGGGGTTTATCCCGAGAAAACTTCGGTCAGTGACCCAACCAGTGGGATCTTCTGAAAGGCATAAAATATAATATTTTACAATGTTCAGTTGGTTCCCCACGTTTTAATGATTGCAATTGGAACTGGTGCTGTTCTGGTGCAATTATTGGCAAATTTCCAGTCAGCCTTTATATCCTAAAGGCACTCTATATCTCTCCTGCTTCATGATCATGTTTTATCTTGATGATGTTTCATCTTTCATCTCATTAATAGGTGGAGAGTGAGAGCTCTGGTGCCACAGAAAACTTCTCCATGGATCCTCAGCTGGAAAGAAAGGTGGAGACCATCCGGAACCTGGTGGACTCCTACATGTCCATTGTTAACAAGTGCATCCGGGACCTCATGCCCAAGACCATAATGCACCTTATGATCAATAACGTAAGGACATTCCTATAAAGCAGTAATTGGAAAATTCTTGTAGTGTTTACGGTACAGACTGTCTTCGTTATGGAATAAATGAGAAGACGTAGGTTTCAGGTAAATGGTGTAAAGGGACAAAAGTTTATTTGGCATCAAAATCTGATGGTTGGGTGGAAGGGAGGTGAAGTGAAGTAAAGTCTTGGAGCCAAGCTTAAAGCTTTATCATGTATGGAGGCCAGTCTGAAAGTTGAGAAGCTTGATGAGGCCGGGTTGATGAACCAAAAATGTTCAGAGCTTTCATATTTTCTTGAATATAATGTAGTCAATTGAGTCATTTCATTGGGAATCCAAAATGTAGCTCACTGTCCATGGTCCTGTCCGAGATCATGCACATTATAATCAATAGAGTAAGTTCCTTTCCAAAATACATTGGGTATAGCAGCAATGTGAGTGTTTGCAATGTTTGAACGTTGTTCTAGACCCTTATATATATTTATTTAATTTAAATATAATATATTTACTCTGATTAAATTGGATCCCTCTAGCAAAGTCCTGATGCTCATAAATCCATGCTTTATCAATGTAATGTATTTTTATTGCAATCAGACACTTCAATCTAGTTTTTTGAGAGATTATGCAAAGAAAACGCATTATAAAAAGTGTACGACTCCTTTGGCAGGTGAAGGACTTCATCAACGCAGAGCTTCTGGCTCAGCTGTACTCGGCTGGGGACCAGAACACACTGATGGATGAGTCTCAGGAGCAGGTGCAGCGCAGGGATGAGGTGCTGCGGACCCACCATGCGCTGAAGGAGGCGCTCGCCATCATTGGAGATATCTCTACCACGACCATTACCACCCCTCTGCCTCCTCCTGTGGACAGCTCCTGGCTTCAGCCTGGTTCTGGAGGCTCTCGCAGGTGACCACGCCGCTTCGTCAGTCTTGTCTTTTTAGAGCAGGATGCAGGTTTAATTTTTTGCAATACTAGTTTGAATGCTAGTTTATTTTTGTGATTTGCATTCCAACAACACTTTTCACTGTCACAGGTCTCAATAATGGCCATATTGCCCCCTCAGGTCTCCTCCTCCAAGCCCTACTGCCCCACGTAGAATGTCTGCTGGCCAGAGGCCTGCAGGGCGGGGTGCTCCTCCTCCTCCATCACGCCCAGGCCCTCTTGGGCCCTTTAACAACAGTGGTGATAGTCCACAGGTGCCCAATCGCCCAAATCGTGCTCCTCCCAGCATTCCCAGGTGAGATCTTTCCTTTCCTGAGTCATAGGCATGGGTTTATATATCTGCATCACATTTCTTCAGGAAATAGTACTATTCTCATTGTGAGATAGCTGATTATTAATTACTCTCTCAATTAAAATATAAAATTGCTATATTTGTTCCTTACATGTATTCAATTAGCCATGACATTTTATTTTTACTATTTTAAGTCTACGTCTAAAAATGATCGCAGACCAAGTTACACCTCTTCATGGCATTCAGCCGAGTAACGCTTCCTGGATATACACACTGCGATAAATGTTCAGGAATAATTTGAGAAACATGACAAAGTCTTCAAAATGTTGACCTCTTAGGCCTTCAGATTCTCCACATCTTATTCTAATAGAGTATCTAATGAACATACTGAAGAAACAAGTCCAATCCATGAAGACCTCACCTCAAACCCTGAGTTAAAGGATCTTTTGCTAGTTCCTTCGTACCAGATATCATAGCATACCTTCAGAGGTCTTGTGGAATTCAAAGCTGTTTTGGCAGCACAAGGGATCTCTTTGGAGCCAAGTGTTCATTAAAGACATGACACCAATCATGTCCTGGCTGATGGTTTACATTTGGGAACATGAATATATTTTAGTCAAACTGTAACTTCAAAAGAATATCAAATGCAAAGTATTAATGACTTCTGATCAGCATCTCATGAAAGTTGTAGAGATGATCTGAGATGAAGAAGAGGTGTCTGGGGGAACTGCTAGTCGTTTATGGTTTTTGAGACACCTGCATGTTCCTTTTTGTTTCTATGCAACCAACAAAGTACAAAGACAAAAACACACACTAATTGGACCGTAAATGAGTGGAAGAAGATGCTGTGGAGTCCAAATAGGACATTTTTTGTCTAACAGAAGAACCTGTTTAAGACAGGGAACAGAAGAGAAGATGTGATCAGACTCCCCTCACCCCCACACTCACACATAGAGGTGGAAGCTTAAGGGTTTGGGGTTGTTTTGGAGGCTTATTCCGGAAAGTGAAAGAACTCCTGAGCCAAAATGGCAACCATTTTATACTTCAACTCGCAGCGTGCAGTTCGGTCTGGACTGCGGCTCACTGGAACCGACTTCACAGTACAACAAAGAGCCGAAGTGAAGTCCAGACTCAAACATTATTTAGAGAGCAAACTGTCATCTATTATGGAATGTCCTACCCAGTCAGCACACCTAAATCTTATTGAACTGCTCTGAGATGAACAACAAATCTCCAACTAGTGAAGAACATCTTTGGAGAGTTTACAAAGTATTTCAGCTGAACGTTTGGTTGCATATAAACAAAAGAAACATGCATTTGTCTCTTAAAAAACAACTTTTCAACTCTTGAGCCTTCGCAACTCTTCCACAGCCCAGTATTTGGTCATGAGCTGGTAATTAGGGACGTGTGGTCTATCTGTCTATAGAATTGTGTATTGGTGCGTTTCAGGTTGCATTTCTAAACTGTTTCGTGTGTTGTTTTACACACTAACACTCTATACATGTGAACTGAATCTCAGTGCGTATATAATCTTCACTGCTTCAGCTCCTACTACTTGCACTAATTCTATTTTCTGTTTCTCCTTCCCATCTCACACTTTCTCAATCTCTCTAATCCTTTCAGCCGTCGACCCCCACCCTCCCCTACCCGACAGGTCCCGTAAGCCTCCCAGCGGGATCCCGATCACCCTGGACCAAGCACTCACACGTTCCTCAAACGCTCTTACAGTACGTCTCATAACCCTCTGATCCCTGAGCTTCAACTTCTGCATGACCCAGTCCTTATATCTTCTCTGCTCCCAGATCATTCCTGGACTCACCTTCTGTGTGCTCATCCCTCACTTTTTCTCAGTGCTAGTGTCCGTGTTAGCCATGCTCGTCTCGTGCCGTGTCTCTGTGCCTGCGATCTGGTTCGGCCAATCAGATCGAGTCCTAACACACAATCCCTGTAATACCTACATGTGCTTTTTGGTTTCACCGCTGTAGTCTGTGAAATCCATAGTGACCATGCTGATCTCTGATCTCAGATCTCGTAGTTGCATGTTTTAGTTTTGAAGAGTATATTTTTATGCGTGTCCGCTCAGGTGTGCAGGTCTTGCTACCTTGCTACGTGAAGAATATTTTTAGCCAG
Source organism: Silurus lanzhouensis (assembly GCA_039877035.1). NCBI lineage: Eukaryota > Metazoa > Chordata > Actinopteri > Siluriformes > Siluridae > Silurus > Silurus lanzhouensis. The sequence continues at coordinate 135,104 of JBCEWE010000558.1, forward strand.
AGGTTGTGCGTATGGTGTATGTGTGCTCGCATCACGCCAACACTCCAGCTCCAATGAAACGTCGACGAGTCATACAGTGTGTGTGTGTGTGTGTGTGTGTGTGTGTGTGTGTGTGTGTGTGTGTGTGTGTGTGTGTGTGTGAATATTAGATTTAAGACCGTTTTTCTGAATATACAGTCCAAGAAGAACATTACTGGATCTACTGCAATATATGATTAACAGCAAGTTCTAGATCTCATAACACTTTTTGTGTTGAATCAGTGGTTTGAAAGATAAAACTGGGGAATGAAATGTCACTAATCTACAATTTCCACAGTGGAGCATTATTTAAAAAAGTCAGTCTACTTGGAAGCTTGCATGATGTTATCCATCTTGCAGCTATTCAGCGCTTGCCAATAGATTCACATGGGTGACAAAAGGAAAACCTGAAAACTGTTCCAGAAAATAAATATCAAGATCAAATTATCCAGTTTCTGGATCAAGAATAAAATTTGAATGAGTCAAATTTCAAAGACGGCAGTAGACCATGATGCAGAGCAAAATGCAGAAGAACGAGACCAAGACTAATACTCTGGTAGGGAGATGAAGAGATTCAAACCAGAACTGACCAAGACTAAGATCCAGATCCAGATCTAGAGTCATAAGACTGAGATCCAGATCAAGATTTAGTGAAGTCTAAAATCTGGATGAAGATTTGGTGTAGTCAAGATCAAGATCCAAACCAAAACTTGAAGTAAAGAAACTGAGATCCAGAACAAGTTTTAGAATCAGAAGACCGAGATCTGGATGAAGATTTGGTAAAGTCAGACCAAGATCCAGATCATGTCTGAGATCTGAGATCTAGAACATTTGCAGCATTGGCAAATGCACTCATCCTCTGCCACTTTTATGTCATTTACACAACTAAGCTGGTGAAGTTTAAGGGCCTTGCTCTGGGGCCAAAAGTGGCAGCTTGGTGTGGATGGTATTTGAAATCATGAGCTTCTGATCCAAATTCCAACGTCTTACCACTTGTAAGTGACACAACTAAGATCTGGATAAAGTTTCGCTGAAGTAAGACCAAAATCCAGACCATGACGGACCAAAATTTGAAGAAATCAAATGAAAATCTAAAATCTTCTGAGCAAATATCCTGAGATCGAGACCAAGAGATTTCAACTCCAACTCTGGTGTGTGTGTGTGTGTGTGTGTGTGTGTGTGTGTGTGTGTGTGTGTGTGTGTTCTGAGTGGTGATTCCTGCACGTTTTGTTTGCTGGTACATCCGTTTCCACCATGTGTTTCTTGATATCAGCGATTGGCGCCGAAGCCCTGATGTTTGACGAAGCCCTTACCTCATCTAGCCATTTATTTTCCTATCGATGTGTCTTCTCATTCTATACTTCATCGAACATGGAGCGGTCGACATCACTACAGCTTAATAACCTACACTATCCTCTCAGCTATACGGTAACCGTGCAACGTGGAACTGTGTGTGTGTGTGTGTGTGTGTGTGTTACTTAAAGTTTAAAAAGTAATAATAGTGATTTTTTTTTTTTTTTTGGATCATTATTTACTCCGAAAAGACTGCCATAAAGACTTCACGATGGACGAACGTGAATTGAGCGAATGATATTTACGTTCTTTAACGAAGTTTGAATGTCGTCAGTGAAAATCCACCTGTTCTCCCCTCTGTCCCAGAAATCCGCAACCCTAGACTTTTAAGAAAAAAAAAAAAAAAATGCAACAAAAAAAAAACGTGTCCTAGAAGTTGAAATTAGAGTCGTACCCGTGTCAGTGCGCAGTCGGTGTGTCGTTTCCGTGGGTCCTCTGTCCGTTTAGTGTACTGCCGAGTCAAGCAGGTGATTTTTGTTACGTACCTGAAATCCTTTTCGTTCCTTACTGTAAATCTCAGATTTCCGATTCATACTAACGTAATGGCATGAAAAAAAAAATCTGTATTGCCAAAGCTAGTCATAGGATCAATCTATATAATATGCAACAGTGTCACATACACGTACGTATACACACACACACACACACACACACACACACACACACAAACACATATATATAAATAAATATATATAAAGAAATAATATTGTTCTCTGGAGGAAATCAAGATGCCTCCGTTTTGTAAATGTGGTTCTTTTGCGGGATATGTAAACTGTATTAGTGATTATAATCCTTATGTAATTCAATAAAAACCTGTGTTGAACATCGTTAGCACTGAGTTGGTTTTTTAATGCAAGAATGTTAAAAATACAGCTCATAGCCAAGATTTTCACCAAAGACTTTTTTTGGGGTCGGAGCACAGAATCAGCCATGATACACCACCGCCACTGGGAAAGTGAGGGTTGAGGGTCTTGCTCATGGACCCAGCTGGTGCTGCTTGGTCATGTTGGGGGTTGTTTAAAAGTCTTCTGATCAGAAACCCAGAGCTTCAATAAGGGATTCCTTGGACCATTTCTATGGACCACTGCTTTTCACATATACAAATACAGTATTTGTATAGGATTTTTCTTTCGTTTTAATATATGAATGCAAGAATATCAATGTTTTTTTATACATACCACAGGTTTTGCTATAATCCTTAATTCTTGACTTGGTCAGAAAGTTGTTAATAAGTTCTCTATAATACATTTTCTTTTAGATGATCAATAAGAAATCATGCCCAGGGGATTGTATAAAAAAGTGTCAATTTAGCAATACTAAAATTAATAGAATATACAGTACAGACCAAAAGTTTGGACACACCTTCTCATTCAAAGAGTTTTCTTTATTTTTATGACTATGAAAATTGTAGATTCACACTGAAGGCATCAAAACTATGAATGAACACATGTGGAATTATATATGGAATTATATACATAACAAAAAACTAGGTTCTTCAAAGTAGCCACCTTTTGCTTTGATTACTGCTTTGCACACTCTTGGCATTCTCTTGATGAGCTTCAAGAGGTAGTCACCTGAAATGGTCTTCCAACAGTCTTGAAGGAGTTCCCCGAGAGTTGATTGGCACTTGTTGGCCCTTTTGCCTTCACTCTGCGGTCCAGCTCACCCCTAAACCATCTCGATTGGGTTCAGGTCCGGTGACTGTGGAGGCCAGGTCATCTGGCGCAGCACCCCATCACTCTCCTTCTTGGTCAAATAGCCCTTGATGCCTTCAGTGTGACTCTACAATTTTCATAGTCATGAAAATAAAGAAAACTCTTTGAATGAGAAGGTGTGTCCAAACTTTTGGTCTGTACTGTATATAAAAATGTATATTCATATAGAATATTTAGATAAAAAGTGTACGACTATTAACCCATATTCAAGTATTTGACATGTAATTCAATAGAACAGTTTGAGATATTACACAGATGGACAGACAGACAGACAGACAAATGTAACCCAGAGTCTTAATATCAATATCAGTCTTAGGATCAAAGGATTTCTTAGACCAGTGGTTCCCAGTGTTTTTTACAGGCGACCCCCATTTTAACATTGAACATGACGACCCCCATGCCAGTTCAAACCCGGTTAACGTCTCTCTTGATAGCCAGCGCCTTGAAGAAGGATTATCTGATGCACCTCTTCACACAGCTCTGTAAAGTTTCGCTTGTTTACAGGATGGGCTTTATTCAAGTTATAATAGGTGCATCTTTAACGTCTCCACCAACATACCTAAGGTACAGTTTTTAGTTTTGAAGTCACCTGTGCTTTGTACATTGTTTTTGCCACGTTTTTACACATGCGGGTCTGAGCAGTTTTGCTGGTGTGTACCAATCAACCAATGATCAACCGGTTCTCTAAAACAGGTCAAGGGTGAATCTCGTGAAGCTTCAGTTTAAGAGTGAAAACAGACAAAACACAGAATTATACTTTCTGAAAATGGATCAACAATGAAGAAGTTAACAGACACATGTATTTTTCAATTTTTCAAACAGTCATAAATAAATGTAATTAATTAACTTAAAAAGAAAAGCAGGAGTGCGTTTTACGACCCCTTCGAAAATCTTTAGCGACCCCCAGTGGGGGTCACGACCACCGGGTTGGGAACCAGTGTCTTAGACCAATTTGTATAATTTTTTTTCTTTTAGAAATGTGTGAGTAGTTCTCTATAATATCAGTATCTTATGATAGGAAGTAGATTTTAATTTTAGATGTTGGTGTGCATTCACTACATCATACCCAGGAGATTATCTGAAAAAAGAAGTATACATTTACACACAATTTGTTTAATTGCTTTAAAAACAAAACAAAAAAAACAACAAAAAAAAGGTTGTTACTAGTCTAGGCCACAAGGTGGCAGTGTTGCTTTTTGAGTACAAGAACGGTTTGGCCCAAAAGGTTGTGTTTCAGGATGATATGTGAGTGACACATTGCAGATGCACCCTCATGTTTTATGTGCATGTTAAAGGAGAACAGTTTTGACCCTCAAAACCTCTTCGCTTGAACTGTTAAGTCAAGTCTCAAGGTAATATGAGCCGATGGATGATGATGATGATGATGATATGTTGCCTGGCTGTTTGGACATACAGCATAAACCTTTGACATGTAGCATAAAAGGTTATGACCATAAACATACCAAAGAAGTTAGAATAACAGTACGGTCTTTGCAAATTTAATGCTTGGTCCCCATAAAACTTAAACTAGAACCATCAATGTAACATCATTCAAGTGACATTTATTTAACATGTAAGGAGTCGATACAGGTTTACAGGCAAAAACGAGAGTCTATAACTCTCTTAATCCAACATAATCAATAACAGAACCTAGTTTCACAACTCAAGCATGTTCCACAACATAAAGCAACATCATTCTTTCAATATTATTCATTATTGAAAAAGAAAAAACAACAACACTTGTTTACTCGTGTTAGTAATAAAAAAAAATTCAGGATGCGCTTTTGCATGAAAATATTTAAATCATATCAAATAATTATGATTGGTTGCTTTAACCAAACACATTGCTCACTATTCTTCAAGCTCAGGAGGCATCTGAGATCACCATGGATACTGATCAGGTAGGATCGTATTTATATCAGTAATGCAGGTGTATGTGCCACTATTTAATTCCCACTCCATCAATGGAACCGTCTGCTTTCTACAGTCATTTCACACATTATATATTCATATATACACATTTATATAAAGCCAAACACTCGTATGAGTTGAGCTTCCTTGGGTATCTATTTTAAACGGCACAGCTTTACTGTTGAATTGGAGTTTACTGTAAACCCAGGGTACAGAGGGTGAGCGAAGGCGCTCTTGATGGTGTGGAGGAGCTTTGTCTTATCAGAGACACTATAAAAAGACAACGTTCCTGCGTTATAATCCACAAACACTCCAATTCTAGAGGAGATGAAGTTCATGGGGAGTTTGGTTTCTTGGTTGTTGTGTAAGAAGGTGTAACTGGAAGAGCAGCACTTCAGACTCCAGGATTTATCGTTAAATCCAAACGCACACTCGTTACCAATTCCTTTCCTGACGATGTCCTTATAAGACACTGCTACGGAAACGCCGTTACTTCCGGTCCACTCCACTTCCCAGTAACAGGCTTGGGATACACTCTCGCTGCACAGCACCTGGGAGTAGGAGCTGAAACTCTCTGAGGGGGTATAATACGGCATTAATGATAGATTGTTGGTCACCATGTGGTTGGAATCGGACAGACGGAGCTGCGTATTTGCTGTTTTGGGATCCAGAGTGAACTGATGGGAATCTGATTTTGGGAGGGAAAATCCAGGGATATAGATAAGAATCAATAAAGAAAACTGCAGTACTTAAAAACTTCAGTCCATGATCTCTTTTTTGAAATTTCTAGAACTTTATTTGATCCCTGAACATGACTCCATGGGGATCTTTCTGGGAGCTTTCAATATAAATAAACAAATATATAAATAAATAACTACCTTGATCCACACAAAAAAAACGCTGTTATGAGTCCAAATTAAAAAATGTAAATGGTGTTACATTGTAATAGCTGTAGTTTTTTTTTATATAAAAATATAATATCTGCAAAAAACATAGTATTGTTTTCCTTTTTTATTATTTACATTAATTAAGTGATTATTTTTGTGGCCTCCAGGAGTATATATATATATATATATATCTCACTTAACAAGGTTGCCAGATTGTAACCAAAATTAGCACAACTATATTAAAATCAGAGAGACACATATGCTAATTTCTTCCCTATAGAAAATAGAGGAAAAACTAAGAACACCTGGCAACCCTTATCCAAAGCTATTGTGAAAACACTTTTCAATGGAAAAACCTCACACTCGCTCAAGATTCTTTCATTTGTTTGGCAGGATCCATTACTGAAGCTGACCAGCTTGCTAGAAAATATTCCTAGTCACCCCTAGTGTGTGTGTGTGTGTGTGTGTGTGTGTGTGTGTGTGTATGTGTGTGTGTGTATAGACCTACATTTTAGCAACTCTTCTCTGCTTTGAGGAGGGATAACCTGAACTTTCTTCACTACAGAAACACAGTAACACATAGTCATTTTAATCCCAACCAGACCAATGAAAAGAAATATATATCATTTGCCACAAAATTAATCAAACACCACACATTAATGTCCAGGTTAGAGGGTGATTTTGAGTATTTTACTGATAGCTTGGTTGGATCGTATTTGCTGATAACTGATTAATCATCAAATGATTGTAATTTGTATGTAATTTCAATGCTTTGGAATTTGGAAGACATTTAATTTATGGGAAATGCTTGTATTTTTTTCATTTGTAACATTAACTGAAGTTAATAAATGCTTTAAATATTGTTTGTTAATTTTAACATAATACTAATTAAAGTTAATTTCATCTATTAACTAAGGGATTCACCTCTAGAGGCCGCTCTTGTACTGTATAATGACAGAGGACATTTTCAGCCGCTCCTGTGCAGAAGCAACCTCAACCCATTGTGGTGGACCATCTGACAGTGTCTCCGCACCCCAGTGTGTGATTCAGGGCAACTTGTACTCTTTTGCTAATTACCACACTTCCATCACGCTCTTTGAAATCTCAAAACTCTGGGCTTCTAGTAGTTCCTGAAATAGCAAAGTCCACTAAAGGTGGTAGAACATTCTCACATTTAGCTCCTAAACTCTGGAATAGTCTTCCTGACGGTGTTCGGGGCTCAGACACACTCACCCAGTTTAAGTGCAGATTAAAACGTATCTTTTTAGCAAAGCCTACACATAACATGTCACACATCACATCATAACCTTGTGCTCCAGAACATCTGATCACATCACATTATCAACTTGTGCTGTTAATATCATGAACAGCAGCTACGCTAATTCCTCTCCACTGCTTCTCTTTCTCTCCCCATCCCGAGACACCCTGAGGTTTGGCCAGCTCCAGTCACGTCCCACCTCGTGAAGATCATGGACCTTTAAAGAAGTAGATGCCGAACCCCACAAACATCCAGAACCATCTAGAGACGTACCAGTGCCAATTGGATCCCGCTACATGTGGAGTTTAGACATTGGACCTCTTCAAGTGTTTAAAGGCTCTGGCATGGAGAAGCTGGTGTTGGAACTGCGATGATTACAAATGTTGAGCTATTTTATGAGTTGCTCAGTAGCTTCTGGTTCCATAACCTCAAATGACTGTAGAAAGAACATCACTTATAATCTTATACTCCAGTGCTCATGTTAGTTTTCACTCTCCAGTGTTCTGTATTGTTGAAAGATTTATGATCAAACTCTTGATGTCACCCAAATGAGGATGGGTTTCCCTTTTGAGTCTGGTTCCTCTCAAGGTTTCTTCCTCATAACATCTAAGGGAGTTTTTCTTTACCACAGTCGCCACGGCTGCTCATCAGGTATAAATACACATCATTCACTTATATTCAAATGTTTTTGTTCTATAATTCTTACATTCTTTAAAGCTGCTTCGAGACAATGTCTATTTTGAAAACCACTATAGAAATAAACTTTAACTTTTAACCCTTGAAAGTCTTTTTCTCATCATTAAAAATACTACTACTACTACTACTAATAACAATAATAAGCTAAATGTATTATTGCTATTACACTTGTCTGTATCTAAGCAGAATACGTTATGCCAATGGAAATTTCTTTAAGCACCATTAGCATTGATATTTATGAATTTGAGTGCTTTCTGGACGCTAGATAGATAAGACTATATAATATTAGTTAAACATAGCTTACCTTCACTAGACATCTTCTCAAATTCGTCTTCACAGTCTTTTTCCACTTTTTCTTCCATTTGAGTCTCCGATTTTAATACGTCTGCAAAAGTGTGGAGAGAATTCACGGTGATGGGCGGCAAGTCTGAACATCCGAGAGGAGCCGAGACCGACTGGAAATTCTACAAAGAGAATCAAAAGAGACAACAGAGAAAAACCAAAAAGAGACTCTGCATCTGAGTTTAATAGATATACACCCTGAAATTCTGCTAGTACACATAGAAATGTTTATAGTTTTGTATTGTGGCTTTCGGTATCAGCCACCCTTGACCACTTAACAGCTATGAGTGATAGGACATCAGCTTCATAGGACTTCCACTCCATTTAACCCCAAATGGGTTTCAGGCTTCATTGATACCATGTAGTACATTTACTCTGAAAGTGACTGGCTAGCAAAGCACCTATTTCACCCCATTTCTATTAGCCATAAGGCAGCTGTTTCTTTGGCACACTTTCACCAAACAACTTTGTGCACTTCCTCTCTGTCATTACTGGTACTGTTAATGGCATTTCAGCCCATAGTAATCTTGCGTAATATCAGTACTTGCTTTTGCAAATACTGGTGTTCTGGGTGGTGGCCAGGTCTGTTCTCTGGCTAGAACCGAGGTATCCTTAATGCTGGGAAGGTGCTGGTGGTGGTGCTGGTGTTGCTGGCAGTAGAGATGCTTGTGCACTTGGTCATTGCACAAAAGAGTAGTCACCAATCAGAGAACCATTTCTGAGAGTGTTCAAGCAGTTTCTGAGAATACTTTCTAGAGACCCTTTTTGAATTCAATGAACAGCCTTTCCTTATACATTCTCATGGAACTCAATCTTGAAATGGAAATTTAATGAGCTTGATTGAAATTGTAATTTCCAGTAGCTCTGTATATCAAAGATCTCCCAACCTGGAATTCCACCACACAAGAACTTTAATAGACACAATCATGCATATTCATTTGTCATTGAACCAAAGAAAGGAAAGTTGATTGAATAAGCAAATTAACTTATCACTATATACCATCCCACTTTCTTTAACCATACTGTAGATCGACCTTTTACTGTCCATCGTATCCATCCAAGTCTTTCTCACACAGTTATAAATGTCTACCATCTGTTCTTCTTCTGGTGTTTACAGGTCAGATGGTAACAGGAGGAGATACCATAAAAAAAGAAAAGAAAAGAAAACAACCAAAGTGTTCTATAATTACTCCGTAAAGGTTAAACACAGGTCAAGGAAGTTTCTACTGATAAGTAAATTTAACATTAAACTCATTTTAATGATACATAACAAGCATAACACAGTATTCCCAATTTTTGGACATGAAAGAACTTTATGTAAATTTCAGATGTACTGGGGCTTGAGGGCGCTTCCTCCACCCCCACCCACAGTATTTCCCTCTGCCTCAGCCATGCATATCCTACCTATCTAGAGCTCATCAAGACCTGAGGATCTTAAGAGCCCTGGTAATGCTTCACTTTTCTTCCACAACATATCATGAACATATCAGTTCAATTGTTGTCCAACAGCAGTTAAGGGCTAAAACGGTGATAACAGAAAATCCATCTATGAAAGCTATGATATGGTGTAAAGGGCAACTGAAACTGATAGCTATGGATCGTACTCGCCGATAACCGATTAATCATTCGATCATTTTTAAAGTATTTACTGGATTAAAAAATATATATTCCATGTAAAATAGTACTGAACTTTATTACATAAATAAAAAAAACAGTACTGAAACATGAGAATTTGCTAATAGAAATAAATATAAATTATTAATTAATTAAAAAATTTAACTATATAATTAATCAGAATTATAAAGAATAACATATAGCGTAGTTTCACGTGTAAAAACAAACGCACTTGGCGTCAGTAATTTGCCTCCAGTAATGACAGCAGCCGCTCCAGCAAAAAGAGGCAAGCTGGAAAAACTATCGGTATGCATTTTTAACTATCGCCGATAGATCTTGCAATCAACTATCGGTGCCAATGAATCGGTTTTGACAGAAAAGCTCAATTTTTGGGGGGGGATTTTATCGATAACTATATATTTTAACTAAATTTTAATCATTAGCGATAATTTTTGATATTCTTTATAGTCTGTGTGTTGGTCAGTTCACAGCAGTGACAAATTAATCCTTCAATAAGTGTAAATTGCATTTTTTTTAACCTTTATAAAGCCATTTAATAATTTACATTTAACCAGTCAATTAGAATAATAAGACATTTTGGCTGTTATCAAGCAAATCACTACCCACAAAATTCCTCAGTGGCATTTAGATGAATTTAGACACTGTTTAATGCAGCTCAGAGGCTCCTGTAATGTTTTAACCTGCAATTATTACTGCATAAATAATGTGTTGATATTTTGAACACACGTTTAAACGTTGAAAACTGATAGAGATAATGGGGGGAAAAAACAACATTAAAACCGCCTGTAGGTGGCAGCAAGTAGCTGTTAAGTGAGTCATTGCGATTGAACCGAATCATTTCAACGGGTGATTCATTCACGAAACCATTGAAGATCGGATCGTTTTATAGACTCGGTTCTTTGAATCTCGTTAATCAAAATGTTTCAATAATTTTATATGTATATTTCTTTGCAGTGTCTATGGGATTCACATGACAAAATAACGAAAGACTTGGACTAGAAAAGTCGAGCGACTTTGTACATAACCAATGGAACGAATCACTCCAAAATGAGTCACATTAAAGACTCGTTCAAAATGAAGGAATCGTTCATGAACGACTCACCATCATGTTGTTCAGGAGAGGCAACTTGGCATCCAAAATGTCCTGAAAATCTCTGAATATTAACTTCGTGTTGTATAAAATCAGTAGCACATTTGTCATCTTGATTTTTGGACAAAATAATTATTTATTTTTTCAAAAAGGCAATTTTCATGTGATATTGATTCACTATATAAAATAATGTAAATGGACATTTTCTGGCTCCATATATTGAATTTTGTGATCATTTTAAATGCATTTTTATAGACTGAACCATGCAGAAGAACACTTATTGCGTTTTAATTGATCTGTAGGTGTGTGTTTCGTTGGGTTTTGTGTTCTACTCAATAATGTCTAATACAATATAAATGTAGATTATAAATGTAGTATATATTTGATAAAGCAATGATCAGCCGGTTGTGAAGACGCTCTCCGTGCTTTTACCTGGAGGAAATAAATGTTATCGGTTGTGTTTGAAAGCTCCTCCATCTCAGCGTCTCTCCTCTTCAGAGCTGTGATCTCCTGCTGCAGTTGCTTCATGACTTCTTCAGCTCGACTCACTGCAGCTGCCTCCTGAGCTCGGATCAGCGCCGTCACCTCGTAGCGTCTTCTCTCAATGGATGCGATCAGCCTGTTGAAGATCTTTACACTTTCCTGAACTGCCGTTTGTGCAGATTGCTGTTAGAGGAGAAGGATTTGAAGTCAGTTTATTTCCTGAATGAGCGTTAAGACTTGATACATACTTTAATTACCATACAGCCTTCGATGCTGCTGCTGTTCTTGAAATGTACCTTGTGAGAATTCACAGCCTTGGTTACCTCCTCAAGCTCCTTCTCTCGTTCCCGGATTCTCTGCTGGTATTTTCCCTGGATGTCTAACAACTCCTTCTGTCCAGCAAATAGGTATATCATTTATATAAAGCAGGAGCTTCAGTTAACGTTCAACTCAAACATCAGAATGAAGAAAACACAGCCAAAAAACTGCCTGTGTGGAGAAGGTCTGCTGTCTGAAGCACCTCGATGATGAGAGAAATCAAAAGAGAAGAACCAGTCATGTCTGAACTGCTAGAAATTCATACAGTTTATATAGGAACTATATAAATCCACCCATAAAACTATGGTGAATGGAAAATCATCTCATCATGATCAACACATCAAACCTTGAGGTGAATGGACTTCAGAGGCAGGAGACCACACCAGGCTTCACAAATATGGATTTTGATAATCATCAAGGGCACAAACAGCAGTTGAGAAAAAAAATACCACTTGGTCTTTTCCTATTTTTATTAATTTTTTTTTTTTAATCTGTCCAATTTATATGATCCATTGAGTTCTGTTTTTGGGAACATGACCTTCTGTGGTTTTCTGCTCAGGTAGCTCAATGATTTCTGAGATGCTTTTCTGCTCAGCATGTGTGTAATGAGTGATTGTAAGAGTTACACTAGACTCATATATGCATTTTTGGAGCATAGAATCTGTAACCTTCCACACAGGTTACTGCAGAAACGTAAGCATTCATTTGCACGTGATCTTAGAAGATCCAAGAACCGTCGAAGAACCTAAAGGAAATCCACATTCAGGTGAGGGCCCAGGTTTAGGATTAAACCTGGAACCACCAGCAATGCCACACTATAAGCAAGTATTCTCGCAGTCACTTATATCACCCCATATTAGATGTGAAAGAAGGTGAGAAGATCTTGTTACCTGCTTCACGGCTCTTCCTGCGCTAGACAATACTGCATAGTGTATACGGTGTTTATCCAAGGTGCATAACATGCAGATACACTGCTGATCAGTGTAACAGTAAAGCTCCAGCAGTTTGCCATGCTGAGAGCAGATCTGCTCCTGGAGTCGCCTGGAGGCTTCCACCAGCATGTGCTTTTTGAAGGCAGGAGATTTATAGTGAGGTTGGAGGTGAGTTTCGCAGAAGGAGGCCAAACACACCAGACACGACTTGATGGCTTTGTATTTTCTCTCAGTGCAGGAATCGCACTCCACATCCTCAGGTTCAGGTAAACACTGAGCAGGACGTGTAGCTTGAAATCCTGCCCTCTTCAGTGTCTCCATGACTTCAGCCAGAACAGTGTTTTTACTCACAGCAGGTCTTGGATGATGCTCCTGCACATGAAGCTCTGTATGACCTATAGAGGTCACACCTTATCTAAAAGTTACAACGCGCGTGCCAAAAGACCGAACAAACACGCAGCACATACAACTACAATGTGTCCAAACTCCTAAATACCCAAACCGACCATGTGGTCAACTACGGCACATAACCACGTGACTGAAAGGAAGCTGAAAACGTGTAAAACGTGCACCACCCCATTCCAGGCATATATACCTAAATGGACTCTAGATGGCGCCAAATCACCACGTTAGAATTCCTCTTCATATTCCTTCTTCTTTCTTTTTTTTTATAATGAACAATTTGAACGATAATAACAGAAAAATAAACAATCTTAAAACTGTTCATAGTGACCCTGGGCACTGTGCAAAAAAATAAATAAAAAGACTATTGTTATAGTTAATTTTCCTTTCTTTTCTCTATTTTATGAATTTTATCATTTTACACATTTTAAATATACATTCTGGATAACTCTAAATTGTTAAAATAGTTATACAAATAAAGTTTGTAAAAAAAAAAAAAAAAAAAAGAAAAGAGAAAAAAAGTATATATAATTAATGTTATATTCTTCTTCTTCTTCTTTCGACTGCTCCCATTAGGGGGCGCCACAGTGGATCATCCGTCTCTGGAATTGTATTAAATATGGTGATAAGTAAAACCTCAGAAGCTAGCAGATCACTTTTTATTATGAATTTTACATTCAGAATTCATTCATTCATAGAAAAATATTCATTAAACACAAATTATACTGCACTTTAAAGTGGAAAGTTGTAATTTTAAAGAAACTTTTACAAAATTTTAGATTAAATGACATCTAGTGGGGAAAAATATAAGTGTATAGAGAACTGCAGAAACATATCTTTACTTTAAAGAAACAGAATCTGATCCACTGCAAGACTTTTTCTCATAGGAAAATTATTTCAACTTTCATCAGCTGAACAGCACCAACATGCAAAAAAAGATACAAGATGTTTTAAAGAATTACTGAGCATGATTTTTTTGATTGACTTTCAGTTGTCTGAAGCAATAAAGACTATGTCCTACTCCATTACAGAGCTAATGATCTTCCAGTAAGAAGTGTAAAACTAAAAGTAAAAGCTATTTTAACTATATTTACCAAGCAGAAGCAGAAATGCATGCAGCAAAAAAGCCCTATGTTTTATAATTGGAGGGTCCTGACAACATATTTAATTAGTCACAGCAGTGAAAAAGGTATATATTGATTTATATTAGGTTGAAGATACAAAGTACACCTAAAACAACAGCTGGGTAGTACTCATTACTTGATTAAAAACAGAGGATCTGTGAGTACATAATTTGGCAAAAACAGCCAGTGGTGTACAGTACGTACTGTAAGTAAATGTAATACAAAAAAATAAATAAATAAATAAAAATTTGCAGTTAAATATTTAAAACCCAAATCACTAATAACTACAGCAAGAGTACAAAGTGTTAGTGATTATTTAAGTGTAAAGGTTACAATAATAACAGACATAAAATATTGTAGATATACAATATAGAAAAAGCAATTTGAACAAAATGGTTCTTTATTAACCTTATCAGCCCTTAATTTTATAATAAATTACAATCCTAACTGCTGCTCTGAGCCATGAGTTTGAAAGTAGAGACAAAAACAGACAAAAAAACCTCCCACTTAATCCCACTGAAATCAGTTTTTCATCAGGTAACTTTCTTTGGATCTCAGATGATTATAGCCTCCAGAATACTTACATTTCCTTACTTTTTACTGTAGCAGTAATTAGAATAAATTTAATTTTGTAGGTTTCATGAATTAGACACAGATTACTGGTATACACCAGCCTGGATGTTTAAATATGGACAGTTGTTCCACCAAAAACATCTCCATCATCATGCTAATGAGTTTGCTGTACCAAAACTGATCACCAGTAATGATGGGTCTACCTGGGTACTATTCATATCTCAGAAGGTTTGAGCTCGTCATATGATACTGAGACATTAGTTGAAAAAGGCACAAGATAATAATACCCATGCATGTTATCCCTACACACCAGTGCGCCACTGAGAGCATCTGGGCAACTTTACTTCCTAGAACAATGAAAAGTATGAATACCTAGACTTACATTTGATTTCACCTTGATTTTCAACACAATTTATCTAAGCTACATTGGGGAGGGGGTTAAACTGCTTAGATTTCTTTAAATAGAATTTAGATTCATTTTCATTATGAATACTTTTTTGTATCTAGATATCATTAAGCATGGCTTGACTTTCTGTATCATTGTAATGTTTACCATACAGGGATAATCATCTAAAATTATCTATGTTTGATGGCACAGTTTTACTGTTGAATTGTAATTTAGCCCAAGCCCAGGGTAGAGAGGTTGAGTGAATGTGGTACGAACTCTGTGGACTAGCTTCATCGTGTCAGAAACACTGTAGAAAGACAGAGATCCTGATTTATAATCTAGAAACACTCCAATTCTTGAGGAACTGAGGTTCATGGGGAGTCTGGTTTCCTGGTTGTTGTGTAAGAATGAGTAATAGAAGGAGTAGCAAATCAAACTCCAGGAATTCTTGTTTCGTCCAAATGCACATGCATTACTGCTTCCCTTCCTACTGATGTCTTTATATGAGACTGCTATAGAAATCCCATTGCAATTAGTGAAATCCACTTCCCAGTAAGCTCGCTCACACACACTCTCTTTACACAACACCTGGGAGTAATGGCTAAAACTCTCTGGATGTTCAAAGTTTCCTGCTAGAAATTTTTGACCATAAACATTATATGACCGTTTCTGTGGGATGTCTCTGTAAGTCGCCATTCTGGTAGAATCAGAAAGTTGGATACTTTGATGTGCCGTGTTGGGATCCAGTGTGGGCCGGAAGAAATCTAAAAGAAAGCAACAATTATTTTGTATTTAATAAAAACATAATCCTACTAAAGTTCTGTATTTTTTAGCTTAGTCATGGCCCATTCCCACTTTCCAGTTAGGTCTGCCCCATCACATGACAGATTTCACCCTGGCAGGACGAAAGCTATGAAGGTCTTCCTATGCGGCACATGAAGCCAGTTGGTCACGTTAGTTGGATTATTACCCATGCAACTTATACATACATAGGTGAGCTCACCTGTGATTGGCTACTGCCATTGTCCTTGATAGGCACAAAATGTACCCCTCCTATTCTGAGAGTACAGCCAACTCCCTGCCATGGACAGCTATAGCACTATCATTTTGTGTCTATGTCTGCGTGTATGTAGAAAACACTTACATTGAAGAAATTCCTCTCTTTGGGGTTCTATGATCACAACATTCATCACTGGAAAACAGGGAAACAAAATTACACGTATAAGCTCTCTTAGTTAGACAAATGAACACAAAATGTTTTAGAATATAGTTAAAATGTTATATGTTCAATAATAAAGTTGTATTTATAAATACTGTTATCTTTACAATATCTTTTTTTATAGTATCACCACACAGAAAAAGGCCAAACGTTTATCACATAATCACACCAGATGAAAGCATCAAATACATGGGATAATCTACCAACATAGTACAGAAAAAAATAATTAATCATCAATTCCACCCAGGCAAATAATGACGTTTTTTTCCACTGTTAGCACCAACTTCAACCCAAATTACAGTAAATGTTGGGACACTTTTTTGGGACAAAGAACACATATCAAATGTTTAAACTGAGGAAATGAACCATTTTAAGGAAAAAATAAGGTAATTTTGAATTTGATGGCTGCAACAAGAAAGTTACTACGGGGCAACAAAAATATTGAAAGAGTAAATTATGTAAGTAGTTATTTATTATTTATTTAGGTTTTTTTTTTTTATTTATATACTTATGTAGAGGTCAGAGTCTCTCAGAAGTAAAGATTGGCAGAGCTTCACCAAACTGTAAAAGACTCTGTCTACAAGTAATGTTCCACACCATTAAATTGTAAAACAGTTGAATATCTCATAATGTACAGTGCATTAGTGCCTGTGGAATAGGTAGCTTGCACATTTGGAACAGCTCAATGCTGAAAGTGATATACAGATGTAAACTGCATCTATTACAATAGCATGACTTCATAGTAGAAGAGTCTGGGTGCTGAACTGGCCTGCAGTCTAGACCTTTT
Organism: Silurus lanzhouensis; assembly: GCA_039877035.1. NCBI lineage: Eukaryota > Metazoa > Chordata > Actinopteri > Siluriformes > Siluridae > Silurus > Silurus lanzhouensis. Next base: position 152,235 of record JBCEWE010000558.1, read on the forward strand.
GTCAGCCCACTTGAGAACGCACCTTTCACCATTTGGTGCATCATGAAAACACTACAAAAGACATCTAGGACTGTTGAGTAGATACAATCCTGTATCAGACACATGGTCAACTGGTGGTTTGATCCAAGATCCCCCAGCATAAAACCCCCTTGAATTGCACCTGAGAGATCTGGGAAATAATTGTCGAGGCTTACTCTGGCTAGGACAGCAAAACCCGACCAATTCAAGGTCAGACAAGCAGCTCACATGCTTCACTGTCACCTTTCTATTTAACCACATTATATTTGATAAATGTGGATGCTATAGAACTACGTTTCAATATATACATACATAAAATACATATTTTAATAATGGCAAACACATTTCTTAAAAAACTGTCAATTTGTTCCAACCTTGGCCAACCTTTCAACATTTCTAAATATTTCTCAAAATGTAATGAAACTGAACAAAAAATATTTTAGAAAGCAACCACTTATGTTGAAATCTTGAATACTGTATGTACTATTTCTACAATGTAAAAGAGATAAAAGCAGCATTTTAGAGTTACTAAAAAGCTAAAAATGTATATTTACTGCAAGTAAAACTGACACAATCACGATTAATTCTCATGTGAGGGACATGGGTTATATTGGTAGAAGAATGCTGAGGATGGAGCCACCAGGAAGGAGGAAAAGTGGAAGGCCAAGGAGGAGGTTAATGGATGTGGTGAGTGAAGACATGCAGGTAGTGGGTGTGAAAGAGGCAGATGTAGAGGACAGGGGGGTTGTCAGGAATCCCCCTGCCACGCCCCCTTCGGCGGCTGTCGAACCTCAGTGCGTCAGGAAAAGCCCTGCTCCTTCACTCTTGCGTGCCCTGCCCACATGGAGCTCATCGCAATCGGGCTTCATTCAGAACACCTGAGACCCGTTCCAAGCACTAATTGCACCGCCTATACAAACCGCTCACTCACCTACACTCCCCGTCCGTTATTGTATGTTTATACGTGTTCGTGCAGGTTCCTGGTGGTATGTGTTTGTGTGTATGCTGCTCCCGCTACATACCTTCTTCTCCCGAACTCACTCACTCACTTCACGGCTGCGTTTACCTTCCCCAGCGCACCTCAGACTACCGGCGCTTCTCCGTCGCTTCCGTGTATGTTATTACTGGACTGCTGTTTGTCGGATTATCCCGATCTACGCGGGTATTTTGTGTTGGCTTTGCCATTTGTTTAAATAAGGTTTCTGTTTGCCGTTACTCCGGCTTCCGCCTACGTACCTGGCCTCATAGGGGTATGGTGACGGCTGATCCGCTGTGGCGACCCTAATGGGAGCAGCCGAAAGAAGAAGAAGAAGAAGAAGAAGAAGTATGTTGTTCATTGTACAATATGCAATCTGAGGGAAGGTAATATTTGTCGATCTGTCTTACCCTCCCATGATATGTTCTCATAATCTTCTTTAGACCATGCTTCCATCTTCTCTTCAAACTGAGACACAGACTTTACTACATATTGAAAAGAGTAGAAAGTACTAGTTGTGATGGGGGTAAATCTGAAGATCCAGGAGTCACGAGAGATGTATGTAGAAAACACTTACTTGGAAGAAATTCCTCTCTTTGGGGTTCTATGATCACAACATTCTTCACTGGAAAACAGGTAAACAAAATTATACGTATAAGCTTTCTCATCACAGTTAGACAAATGAACACAAAATGTTTTAGAATATAGTTAAAATGTTATATGTTCAATAATAAAGTTGTATCTATAAATACTGGTATCTTTACAATATATATTTTTTTATAGTATCACCACACAGGAAATGGGCAAACGTTTATCACATAATCACACCAGATGAAAGCATCAAATACATGGGATAATCTACCAACATAGTACAGAAAAAAATAATTAATCAGCAATTTCACCCAGGCAAATAATTACATTTTTTCCACTGTTAGCACCAACTTCAAACCAAATTACAGTAAATGTTGGGACACTTTTTTGGGACAAAGAACACATCAAATGTTTAAACTGAGGAAATGAACCATTTTAAGGAAAAAATAAGGGAAATTGAATTTGATGGCTGCAACAAGAAAGTTGGGATGGGGCAACGAAAAAATATTGAAAGAGTAAATCATTTAAGTGATATAAATTAAGTAATTAAAATGAAATAGTTGTATTTTTCTTGCAACTAATAAAATTAATTAAAATTAATATTAACAGGTCAGTAAGATGATTGTGTATAATTAGTGTATTAGAGGCTCAGAGTTTCTCACAGAAGTAAAGATTGGCAGAGCTTCACCAAACTGTAAAAGACTCTGTCTACAAATAATATTCCTCACCATTAAAATGTAAAACAATTCAATATCTCATAATTTACAGAACATATAAGTTTCAAAGAATCTTGAGAAATCTCTGTGAACAAGGGAAAAGGGCAAAAAATCAATATTGGATGCCCATGACCTTTAGGCCTTTAGGTAGATTTTTCATGATTCTGTAATGGAAATCACTGCATATGTGAACACAGTTTGCTACTGTATGTCATTCACAAATGCAGATTGAATCTCTAATATGCAAAGAAGAAGGCATGCATGAACATGATTGGATGAGAAACACCACAATCCTCTCTGGGCCAAAGCTCATTTAAAATTCACTGGAGCAAAGTAGAAACATTTTCTGTGGTCAGACATTTCAAATTTCCCAAATTTTTTTTTTGGAAAATATGGACACAACGTCCTCCAGAATAAAGAGGAGAGATCTGACTTGTTATCAGAGCTCAGTTCAAACAGCTGCATGTCTGATGGTAGGGGAGTGCATTAGTGCCTGTGGAATGGGCAGCTTGCACATTTGGAACAGCTCAATGCTGAACGTACAATAGCATGACTTCATAGTAGAAGAGTCTGGGTGCTGAACTGGCCTGCAGTCTAGACCTTTTGTCAGCTCGCTTGAGAACGCAACCTTCACCATTTGAAAACATTTGGTGCATCATGAAACGAAAAACACTACAAAAGACATCTTGGACTGTTGAGCAGATACAATCCTGTATCAGACACATGGTCAACTGGTGGTATAATCCAAGATCCCCCAGCATAAAACACCCTTGAATTGCACCTGAAAGATCTGGGAAATAATTGCCGAGGCTTACTCTGGCTAGGACAGCAAAACCCAACCAATTCAAGGTCAGACAAGCAGCTCACAGGCTTCACTGTCACCTTTCTATTACCCACATTATATTTGATAAATGTGGATGCCAGAGGAACATGTTTCAATATATACATACATAAAATACATATTTTAATAATGGCAAACAAATTTCTTAAAAAAAACTGTCAATTTACTCCAGCCTTGGCCAACCTTTCAACATTTCTAAATATTTCTCAAAATGTAATCAAATATTTTAGAAAGCAACCACTTATGTTGAAATCTTCAATACTGTATGTACTATTTCTACAATGTAAAAGAGATAAAAAGCAGCATTTTACAGTTACTAGAGAGCTAAAATGTATATTTACTGCAAGTAAAACTGACACAATCACAAATAATTCTCAAGTGATATTGTGTTGAGAATGCTAGAATGGTTAAAAGTGTATGTTGTTCATTGTGCAATATGCAATCTGAGGGAAGGTAATGTCTGTCGCTCTGTCTTACCCTCACTTGATATCTTCTCATGCTCTTCTTTAAAGCATGCTTCCATCTTCTCCTTAAACTGAGACACAGACCTTTCTACAGCTTTAAAAGAGTAGAAAGGACTAGTGGTGATGGTGGGTAAATCTCCAGATCCAGGAGTCACGAGAGATTTGAAACTCTACATAAAAAACAAACATCATAAGAAAGAATTAAAAAGCAGCAAAAATGGTTAAATGGACTGAAACTACAGAGACGTTACTACAGTACATAACAAACATGTAAAAGGGGCTAATTGTTGTACACATTGTGTTAGGAGTATTTGTAGATTAGTAGATTAGTAGATTAGTGTACCCACGTGCAAGTTGGAAGTGCAGAAAAAAATACGTAAGCATTCTGTTGGTTTTCTTTATTTCACTTTTTCTCATTGAGCATGGTTTTATATATATATATATATATATATATATATATATATATATATATATAAATATATAAATATGTGTGTGTGTGTGTGTGTGTGTGTGTGTGTGTGCGACTCCAGGACCATAATAAATGATTAAATTAAAAGACGGAATGCTTCGAATAATCTATTAAAATTAAAGAAGAAGTACAACCAATCAGGTGATCAGCTTGAATTAGAGATATTCAAGTTAAATCTTTATTATAAATTGTAGTTAGATTAGAGGTTAAAATTGGATTAATATAACTATATGCAATCTATTTAAGTAATCTTTACAGCCGTGCTAGAAGGACCAACACGCAGAATACCTTCTCCCACACCGGTGGATTCCGTCATTGGGCCATTGGGTGGGCACCCTACACAACTAAATTCTTTAACTTTGCACTAAAATGCTCTCATCTTCAGGCAGTTGGTGTATTAAATATTAATTGGTTATGGCATCAGTAATGTTACCTGCAGGAAATAGATGGGATCCTCAGTGTGTGAAAGCTCCTCCATCTTAGCATTTCTCTTTTTCAGCTCTGCAATCTCCTTCTCCAGTTTTTTAATAACTTCTTCAGCTCGACTCACTGCAGCTTTCTCCTGAGCTTTGATCAGTGTCATCATCTCAGTGCATCTTTTCTCAATAGAGTTGATCAGTTCAGTACAGCGCTTCTTAGTTTCCTGCACTGCTGTTTGTGCAGAATGCTGGGAAAAGACACACACAGAAAGAGATGTCACTTTTTAACCCAGTCACTGTCAGTGATTTTCTGACTAGAACAGAACAGAAAAGTGTTGGAGGGACCATGAAAAAGTTCTTCTGTCAACCCCATTGCTCTACTTCCTAAATTTACCTTGTGAGTCTCCACAGCCTTTGTTAGCTCCTGAAGCTTCTGCTCTCTCTTTTTGATTTTCTGCTGACATTTTGCCTGCACATCCAACAGCAGTTTCTACACAGAATAGAGGACAGAATTCACATCATTGTAAAGATATAACATTAAATACACAATATACACTGCAACAAAATTAAAATATCAGCTCTAGAGCTATTGAAGGTTCTTTGGTTTGTAATGTACCACCAAATGGCCTAATGATGGAATCAACTGGTGTGGGTGAAGGTATGCTGCGTGTCTCTCACGCTGCTGTAAAACATTCTTTAAATGGATTGCAATTTGTTTCATGAATCCACATTTTAAACTCTAGTCTGACTCCAATTTATAATAAAAATGTAACTTGAATATATTTAATTTACACTGATCTGTGTGTACAATCCTGCTCATGTATTTGCGGTAACACTTGACCACATAATCTACTAGATGAAGGAAATAAATTCAGGAAATTTTTGAATTTCAACCAAGAATTTTACATTTATTTGTCAGGGAATAATCAAATGTCAAAAAAAAAAACTTGACACAACAGAATAAAACCAAAACTTCTATGTCACCTTTCCAAGACCCGGCCATATCACCAGGAGCGAAAAAGAGCTTAAGGGGGCTTAAGGAGTGGGTAGCTGAACAGATTGCTTTTTCTCCTCACATTGGACAGTTTATTGTTTTGTTGCATGGCAGTTCTCGGGAGTTTTTTTGGCACGTTTCTAAAATCAATAATGAAATTCTCAAAACTGCTTGTCCACATCATGTCATCACTTGTGCACATCATAAGAGCATTTTCTGGACCCACACCACTGAATTTGATCAAATTGCGAGTGTTTTTGTACATTCATTTAATTGATTGTGAACAATTGTCCGCTGTTCCCTTAATTCTCGGCTGTTTATGTCACGTTTGTTTAAAATATATTATAGTGGTTTTCATCTATAAAAAACCACTATTTTTTGGGCTTACTTTTTTGCGAGAATTTAGGATTTTGTGAAAAGTGCAGGCTTTTGCATGTAAACCATTGTGTTGTGTTGTTTTTACAAATTGTATTGAGACAATTTTTTTTCATTTGTATTCATTTTGTGTTTTCATGATGATTTTTATTTGGTTGTTTTAAACATATGTAGGTATAAATAGCTTTATGCTATATGCCCTGTACATGGCATTGGTTGTCAGTGTGTAACAATGTCTAATGTTTTGTCTCTGTTAAATAAACAAATTTTCCTCTAATTGTAGAAGACGGCTGTACAAAAGTGTTACCTGTTTCTCAGCTCTTCCTGCTGCAGCTGATACTGTATCATGTTGTTTATGAGCATCCATAGTACACAGCATGCAGATACACTGCTGATCAGTGCGACAGTAAACCTCCAGCAGGTTGCCGTGCTGAGAGCAGATCTGCTCCTGGAGTTGTCTGAAGACTTCCACCAGCTTGTGCTTCTTAAAGGCAGGAGATTCATAATGAGGCTGGAGGTGAGTTTCACAGAAAGACGCCAGACACACCAGACATGACTTCACTGCTTTGTTTTTTCTCCCAGAGCAGAAGTCACACTTCACATCCTCAGGTCCAGCTGGACACTGAGCAGGACGTTTAGCTTAAATTCCTGCGCTCTTTAAAGTCTCTATTACTTCAGCCAGAACAGTGTTTTTACTCACAGCAGGTCTTGGAGAGTAGGTTTGTCGACACTGAGGACAGCTATAGACTCTCTTCTGATCCTCCTGATCCCAGCAGCCATTAATGCACCGCATACAGAAACTGTGTCCACACTGAAGAGCTACTGGATCCTTGAGGAGATCCAGACAGATTGGACAAATGAACTGGTCCTGATCCACAGAAATATTCGCTTCTGCCATTTTACACACAAAAACACACAGTCACTTACAGCAGCAGCTCACACTTTCTGGTCCTGGAGATAAAGAAAACGGCTGTACGGATAATGGATGTACGCCCTCAAACTACACAGAAAAAGATTGGTTTCACTTTAATTTCTGATAAAGTGAGAGATGAGTTGCCAAGTGTGTGTATGTGTGACACACACACACTTACAGTAGCTCAGGTTTCCTGGTTCAGTTTGTAAAAGCTGTGTATGATACTAAAAGAAAATTTTGATGAAAATAATAATAATAGAAGACACTTCTGCTGTAAGAGACTGTGTATAATATCAGTACAGTGGGTGATTATAGAGGCTAAGTCATCTGATACAGCACTCCAGCACTCCACTTCTTGGACAAATAGTTCTTACATAACCTAGAGGCAGGGCCGATGCTAACCATAGACAGAGCAGGCAATTGTCTAGGGCAGACATGGGCAAACTAAGGCCTGCGGGCCACACACGGCCCGTTGGGTTTATTAATCCGGCCCGCCAAACCTGACCAAATTCTATTAAAATAGGTACGGGTACACATTTCCCATAAAGATGTCACACTTCAGCTCCATTGACCTTGTTCGCGTGCAATACTTTCTTCTTCTCTTAAGAGAGCTTAATCTGACACTCTATAAAAACTGTGACAGTTTCTGACAAACACCTCGGATCTATCGTGAGAATTGCCACAACAAAACTTACTCCAGACTTTGATGAACTGGCAAAATAAGGAGTTCAACAACACTGTTCCTACTGAAACTGAACTTGAGTTTTTCTGCTGTGTTTATTGATGCACTGGCAAAAAAAAACATCAAGTTGTTGATCTTTTGACACTTGATGAAACTAAATTTGCCAAATCTCTAATTTAATATATATATATACACACACACACATATATTTATATAGATAGATAGATAGATAGATAGATAGATAGATAGATAGATAGATAGATAGATAGATAGATGGATGGATGGATGGATGGATGGATGGATGAAATGCAGTTTGGCATCTACCAGAAGTGCAAAATGTAGCAGTCGTGCAAAAGTGCAGATAAATATCTAGCATATTTACAGCAAGTGGTATATATGAAAGTATATACAGTGAATAAATATAAAGGCTATTTTAGTACAGAGATGTGTGGACATTCAGGAGTACAGTGAATAAATATAAAGGCGTACAGTAATTAAGAAAAATGTGCAGAAATGAAAGGTTACAGATCACAAGATCATGGCATTTAAGGAGTAGCAAGCTGAATAAACAGTCTGCTATATATATATATATATATATATATATATATATATATATATATATATATATATAAACAAAAAAAAAAAAAAATATATATATATATATATATATATATATATATATATATATACACACATACATTATATACAAAAATGAATGTGAAATGTTGGGCAGAATGTACAATAATGATAAATATACATACAGATATAAAAAGTGCAGATGTACTGAGGAGTGAAAAAGATATAATATATAGTATGTACATGTATTGTACAGAGGTTATATACAGTCTTTTGTTTGTGTTTGTTTTGTAGTGATTAGCGGTGTAGTGTAGAGTTCAGTAATGTGATGGTGGATGGATAAAAGCTGTCCCTGAACCTGCTGGTTCTGATGTGTAAGTTCCTGTATCTCCGTCGTGATGGAAGGAGGTTAAACAGTTTGTGACTGGGATGTGAAGAGTCCTTGATGATGTTGTGAGCTCTGCGCAGACATCTGCTGTGGTGAAGGTGTTCAATGGCAGGTAGTTGGGTGCCAGTGATGCGTTGGGCGGTTTTGAACACCCTTTGCAGTGCTTTACTTTCACACACAGTGGAGCCTCCGTACCGTACAGTGATGGAGTTGGTCAGGATGCTCTCAATGATGCAGCGGTAAAAACTTGTTAAAATCCCCGGGGACAGATGAGATTTCTTGAGACTTCTCAAGAAGTACAGGCGTTGTTGTGTTTTTTTTTACCAGAGCTGACGTGTTCTGCTGCCAGGACAGATCCTCAGAGATGTGAACTCCCAGGAACGTAAAGCTGGAGACTCGCTCTACTTCAGTTCCATTGATGTTGACTTGTAGATTTCTCCCGCTGTTGGATTTCCGGAAGTCCACAATGAGCTCTTTGGTCTTCGTGGCGCTGAGGGTCAGATTGTTGGTGGCACACCATGCTCTCAGATTACGGATCTCTTCCCTGTAGGCCGATTCGTCATTGTTGTCAATCTGGCCGACCACGGTGGTGTCATCTGCATACTTGATGAAGATGTTGGAGTTATACAGAGGAGCACAATCGTGGGTGAACAGGGAGTAGAGCAGTGGGCTCAGAACACAGCCCTGCGGTATGCCAGTGTTTAGAATGAGGGTTGAGGATACCTGGTTTCCTAACCTGACAGATTGAGGTCTGTTGGTGAGAAAGTCCAGAATCCATCTGCAAATGGAGGTGCAGATACCCAGTTCACTGAGCTTAGTGATCAGTACAGTGGGGAGGACTGTATTGAATGCAGAGCTAAAGTCAATGAACAGCATTCTGAAGTATGTGTTGCTTTTATCCAGTTGGGTGAGCGCTGAATAAAGAGCTGCGGAAACTGCATCCTCTGTTGACCTTTTCGGGCGATAGGCAAACTGGTATGGGTCCAGTGTAGGTGGTAGGCCCGCAGTGAGGTGATTCATTACCAGTTTCTCAAAGCACTTCATAGCAATGGGGGTGAGTGCAACCGGGCGAAAGTCATTTAGGCATTTAGCAGCTGAGTGCTTAGGCACTGGTACGATAGTAGTGGTCTTCAGGCATGTTGGTACCGTGGCTTGTGCCAGTGACAGGTTGAAAATGTCAGTAAAAACCTGTGCCAGTTGTCCAGCATGTCAGCAAGCTTGAGCACTTCAGGCATTACCGCCTCAATCACAGAGGAAACGCCCACTCCCAACCAGCTGCACGGATATGGTGTATGATTTTCTGGCACTTATAAGGACGCCTGAATCCTCCAGTCAGGGCCAGATTGTCTTTAGGCTTGCCCTGATCACTCTCCAGCGTATTCTGTTTTGCTTGTTTGTTCTTTTTTTTGTTCTTTGTCTCTGACCTAACCATTCTGTCCTCCAGTTTCCGGCTCTGCTCGGCTCGGCTCGCGCTGAACGCGCTCCGGTTTCGAACTCGGCTCGCGCTGAACGCGCTCCGTTTTCCGGTTCGGCTCTGCTCTGCTCGCGCTGACCACGCTCCGGTTTCCATCTCGGCTCTGCTCTGCTCGCGCTGGACGTGCTCCGGTTTCCGGCTCGGCTCTGCTCACGCTGAACGCGCGTTTCGGTTTCCGGCTCTGCTCTGCTCGCGCTGAACGCGCGTTTCGGTTTCCGGCTCACGCTGAACGCGCTCTGGTTTCCGGCTCGGAATCCTCACCCTCCGCGCACATCGGCTCCCTGAATCGGCTCCCCGAATCGGCTCCCTGAATCAGCTCCCTGAATCGACTCCCGGAATCGACTCCCTGAATCGACTACCTGAATCGGCTTCCCGATTCAGCTCTGCATAGCTTTTCTCCCCTGCTCCTTTTGCATCTGCCTTGGATCCTATAACCTGAACTTTCTGACAGAACAATCTGGCCAACATGGATCCCGCGGATGTACCTGCCTCTAGCGCCGCTTTAACAGCTATGTCTCGCCGACAAGCGGCGCAGGAGCAACAAATCCAGAACCTCTCTACTGGCGTGCAGGAAATCATGGGATTTTTGCGCACACGTTTTGGTGACCGGCTCACCACAGGTGCTTCGCCGCCATCATCATCTGCTGCTCCGGCCCGGCAGGCCCCTGCTCCTCCTACCACCCCTTCAGCTATGCGTGAGACTCAGCTCGCGCAGCCTGCCTGGTTTTCGGGCGACCCTGACTCCTGCCGGTCGTTTATTATGCAGTGCGACCTGATTTTTAGCATGCAACCCCCCCAATTCGGTACAGAGCGCTCCAAGGTGGCCTGTCATTTCCCTCCTGTCAGGCCGAGCCCTAAGGTAGGCCACTGCGGAGTGGGAAAGCCAATCACCCAACTGCAGATTGTTCGCCGCCTTTTCTGCTGAACTCCGGAAGGTCTTCGGCACGTCTACGCCAAGATGTCGCCCGCTCCCTGGTCTTGGCCGCACAGGGGCATCGCTCTGTTGCGGAGTTCGCGGCTGAGTTCCGGACCCAGGCCACTGACAGCGGATGGGATCGCATTATGATACTTTCCTCCAGGGCCTCTCCTCTGCTGTTAAGGACGAACTTGCCGCTCGTGATCCACCCCAGGATCTGGATTCACTGATCTCACTGGCTACATGCATCGATCGGCGCATAAAGGAACGCCGCCGGGAGCGTGGTTACCCCGCTCAGAGCCTAGATCCTCACAGTCCTTTAACTGCGAGCGGTTCCCCACCTCGTGTTTCGGGTTCTGGCACCCGTTCTTTCTCTCCGCCGCAGGCCATGGAGATAGGACGCCACCACCTGACCCCCGCTGAGAAGGAGAAACGTCGGTCTCTGGGTCTATGCCTCTACTGCGGAGGTAAAGGGCACATGGCCGCATCCTGCCCAGTAAAAGGCAAGGCTCGTCGGTAAAGGAGGGAGCACCCACGAGCCACGCTTTCCCCGCTCCCTCTAAACCCACTATCTTGGTCCACCTCCAGGTTGGCCCCGAAGGCACGGAGTTGGCTGCCTTTGTCGACTCCAGGGCTGATGCCGAATTCATCGACCTCAAGCTTGCCCAGCAACTGCTGGTTCCCATGGAACCCCTGCCTGAAGCTCTGCTGATCAGAGCCCTGGACGGCAGCCTTTTGGGCCGGGCCACGCTCCGCACTAAGCCTCTGCTCATGTCAGTGGGGGAACGACATCGGGAGTGGCTTTCCTTCCTGGTCATCTCCTCTCCCCAAGCCCCCATTATGCTCGAGTTCCCTTGGCTTCAGAAACACAACCCACGTGTTGATTGGATGACAGGGCGTATTCTTGATTGGGGTGTGCATTGCTTCGGCCACTGCCTTGCTCTTCCTCCACCCAGACCACTGCCGGCTGTCACTCCCGAGCACTCCGATTTCGCGTCGGTTCCTGAGATCTATCATGGCCTTGCGCGCGTGTTCAGTAAGGCCTTGGCTACCTCCCTGCCTCCCCACCGGCAATTCGACTGTGCCATCGAACTGCATCCCGGAGCCAGTCCCCCTAGGGGGCGCCTGTATCAGTTATCAGCCCCGGAGAGGACTGCCATAAACCAGTATATCCCGGAGTCCCTGGCAGCAGGTATCATCCGACCATCCTCCTCCCCAGCTGGTGCGGGTTTCTTCTTTGTCGAAAAGAAGGATAAGTCCCTACGCCCATGTATTGACTACCGGGGTCTTAACGAGATCACTATCCGGAACCGTTACCCCTTGCCGCTTATGGCCTCGGCGTTCGAGCTCCTGCATGGTGCCACGATCTTCACTAAGCTGGATCTTCGCAACGCGTACCACCTGGTGCGTATCAGGGAGGGGGATGAATGGAAGACCGCCTTCAATACCCCAGCCGGTCATTACGAGTACCTCGTCATGCTGTTCGGCCCAACCAACGCTCCGGCCGTCTTTCAGGCTCTGGTCAACGAGGTCCTCCGTGACATGCTCAATACGTTTGTGTTTGTCTACCTGGATGATATCCTGATCTTCTCCCATTCCATGGACGAACACGTCCGGCAGGTGCGTCAGGTCTTGGAGAGGCTTCTCAAGAACGGGCTCTACGTAAAACCCGAGAAGTGTGAGTTACACACCTCACAAACCTCGTTCCTGGGATACCTGCTTTCGGCCGGTAATATCCGGATGGACCCTGCCAGGGTCCAGGCAATCCGGGACTAGCCGACCCCCACCTCCCGCCGCCATTTACAAAGGTTCCTGAACTTCGCCAATTTTTATCGCCGCTTCGTAAAGGGCTATAGTCCGGCGGCGGCACCCCTCCACCTCCTGACGTCTTCCCTCCGCTCGTTCTTCTGGAACTGAGACTGAGGCGGCATTTCTGGAGCTTAAGCGGCGATTCACGGAGGCGCCCATCCTCATCTTTCCTGACCCGGCTCGGCAGTTCGTTGTTGAATTTGTCGCCTCCGGTGTGGGAGTGGGGGCGGTGTTCTCCCAGGTCTGCCCTGAGGATAACCGCCTGCATCCTTGCGCTTTTTTTTCCAGGCGCCTTAGCTCCTCTGAACGTAACTACCCGGTGGGTGAGAGGGAGCTCCTGGCTGTCAAACTGGCCTTGGAGGAATGGCGCCATTGGTTGGAGGGTGCGGAGGTCCCCTATCTGGTCTGGACGGATCATCGCAACCTTGAGTACCTCCAATCGGCTAAACGACTCAACCCCCAACAGGCTAGATGGGACCTTTTCTTTGGCCGCTTCCGGTTCTCTCTTTTGTACCGGCCTGGGAGCCGGAATGTCAAGCCTGATGCGCTCTCTAGGGTTCATGCCCTGGAGGAGGAGGAGCCATGCCCAGAGACCATCCTTGCCAAGTCTGTGTCGGTCCACACCCTTAGTCTCGCTTTGGAGGAGCGGGTCAAGAATGCCCAAGACAGGGGCCCTGTCCCCGAGGGTTGCCCCACTGGTCTCCTGTTCGTCCCCGAGGGTCTCCGCCCTGGAGTTCTTCAGTGGTGTCACAACTCCCTGTTCTTCTGTCACCCCGGTCAGCCTCGCACCTTGTCTCTGATCAAGGCACGCTTCTGGTGGCCTTCCGTAGTAAAGAACACCCGGGACTTTGTCACAGCGTGCCCCGACTGTGCCCAACACAAGAACCCTCGTGGCCGCCCCCATGGTCTTCTTCGGCCCCTTCCTATCCCGAAACGCCTGTGGTCGCACATCGCCATGGACTTCGTTACCGGGCTGCCCATTTCCAGTGGCAACACGGTTGTCATGACGGTCATTGATCGGTTTTCTAAGATGGGCCACTTCATCGCTCTACCCAAGCTGCCATCTGCCAAGGAAACCGCCAAGCTGGCCCTCCAGCACATATTCCGCCTCCATGGTTTCCCCAAAGATATCGTCTCGGACTGCGGACCCCAATTCTCGGCGCAGTTTTGGAGGGAGTTCTGCCGCCTCCTGGGCATCTCGACCAGCCTCTCATCTGGGTTTCACCCCCAGACGAACGGACAGACCGAGAGACTCAACCAGGATCTTGAAACCGGTCTCCGCCTCCTTTGCAGTCGGGAACCCTCCTCCTGGTCGGACAAACTTTTATGGATTGAGTATGCCCATAACACTCTTCCCACTGCTGCCACAGGACTTGCGCCCTTCCAGGTGGTCCACGGTTTTCTGCTGCCGGTTTTCTCCAACCAGGAACCCCGGTCCGCCGTTCCTTCTGCCGCCCTTTTCTTCCGACGCTGCCGTCGAGGCTGGAGAACGGCCCGAGCAGCCCTGCTCAAGAATGGCATAAGGCTTTGCCAGGGGGCCAACCGTAGGCGGTGCCTAGCCCCCCGCTACCGTGCCGGGCAACGTGTGTGGCTCTCTACTCGGGACCCTTCCCTTAAGGCCACCTTTCGGAAGCTCGCCCCGCGCTTCATCGGCCCCTTCCCCATTTCCAAGGTCATCAATCCCGTGGCCCTCCGGCTCAGGCTCCCCAGGGCGCTCCGGGTCCACCCTACGTTTCATGTGTCTAGGGTTCGACCCGTTCAGGCCTGTTACCTGGTGCCCTCCGCCCGCCCGGGTCATTGATGGGGGTCCTGCCTACACCATGCGCCGCCTGCTCCGCTCCTTGTACCTTGTGGATTGGGAGGGCTATGGTCCTGAGAAGCGCTCCTGGGTCCCCTCCCGCTTTATCCTGGACCCTGACCTGATTGCTGGGCAGCCTGTTGGGGCGTCCGGGGCCGCCCTGGGCGGGGGGGTACTGTCAGCCCGCTTGAGCACTTCAGGCATTACCGCCTCAATCACAGAGGAAACGCCCACTCCCAACCAGCTGCACGGATATGGCGTATGATTTTTTGGCACTTATAAAGACGCCTAAATCCTCCATTCAGTGCCAGATTGTCTTTAGGCTTGCTCTAATCACTCTCCAGCGTATTCTGTTTTGCTTGTTTGTTCTTTTGTTTGTTCTTTGTCTCTGACCTGACCATTCTGTCCTCCGGTTTCCGGCTCGGCTCGGCTCGCGCTGAACGCGCTCTGGTTTCTGACTCGGCTCGCTCTGAACGCGCTCCGGGTTCCGGTTCGGCTCTGCTCTACTCACGCTGAACGCGTTTCGGTATCCGGCTCTGCTCTGCTCGCGCTGAACGCGCGTTTCGTTTTCCGGCTCGCGCTGAACGCGCTCTGGTTTCCGGCTCGGAATCCTCACCCTCCGCGCACATCGGCTCCCTGAATCGGCTCCCCGAATCGGCTCCCTGAATCGACTCCCAGAATCGACTCCCTGAATCGACTCCCTGAATCGGCTTCCCGATTCAGCTCTGCACAGCTTTTTTCCCCTGCTCCTTTTGCATCTGCCTTGGATCCTATAACCTGAACTTTCTGACACAGCGCATGCTCTGAGAACACGTCCCGGTATGCCATCCGGGCCAGCTGCCTTGCGTGCATCCACTCTGCTAAACACTGAATAGACGTCTGTTGTTGAGATTGAAAGTGGGCTGTAAGCAGTAGCAGAGTCCGTGGTTGGTGTAAAATGTCCTGTGCTTTGGTCAAAACGAGCAAAAAAGTGTTTAAGTTTGTTCGGTTGGAAGGCACTACTGGTTGGTTGAGCTGTAGGTTTGTAGTCTGTGATCGACTGGATGCCTTTCCACATGCGTCTGGGGTCAGAGTTGTGGAAGTGCTCTTCTATGTGGAGTTTGAATGTAAGCTTTGCTTTCCTGATGCCCCTTTTCAGGTTGGCCCTGGCTCTGTTGTAGTCCTCTGCACTGCCAGATTTAAAGGCAGCATCTCTTGCTTTCAACAGGAGACGGACTTCAGAGTTCATCCACTGCTTCTGGTTAGAAAAGCATTTCACGTGTTTAACGGTAGTGACATTGTCAATGCACGTGTTAATATGGTCCAAAACAGATGATGTGTAAATGTCCATGTCTGTGTGAGAGTCCAGTGTGGCCTGTGAGGCGAACATGTTCCAGTCAGTATCCTGAAACTGTTGTTGTAGAGAAGAAATAGCCCACTCTGGCCATACCGTTACTGTCCTCAGAGCTGGTTTCAAACGTTTGATCAGTGGTGTGTATTTGGGTAGAAATCACAATATATGATTTTTTAACTATTTGTTTGTATGATACAGCTGCAAATAAGTATTTGAACACCTGTCTATCAGCTAGAATTCTGAACCTCAAAGACCTGTTAGTCTGCCTTTAAAATGTCCACCTCCACTACATTTATTATCCTAAATTAGATGCACCTGTTTGAGGTCGTTAGCTGCATAAAGACACCTGTCCACCCCATACAACCAGTAAGAATCCAACTACTAACATGGCTAAGACCAAAGAGCTGTCCAAAGACACTAGAGACAAAAGTGTACACCTCCACAAGGCTGGAAAGGGCTACGGGGAAATTGCCAAGCAGCTTGGTGAAAAAAGGTCCACTGTTGGAGCAATCATTAGAAAATGGAAGAAGCTAAACATGACTGTCAATCTCCCTCGGACTCGGGCTCCATGCAAGATCTCACCTCGTGGGGTCTCAATGATCCTAAGGAAGGTGAGAAATCAGCCCAGAACTACACGGGAGGAGCTGGTCAATGACCTGAAAAGAGCTGGGACCACCGTTTCCAAGGTTACTGTTGGTAATACACTAAGACGTCATGGTTTGAAATCATGCCTCCTTTATTTCTGATAAATTGAGAGTAGAGTTAAAAGGTGTCCACCCACACTGCTCAATCATTAACCTCCAGGGGAAACGCTCCTCTTGTTACAGAAAGCTCTATATCATATACATGTTGTTTATAGCACTGACTAATGCATACGTTTACCTTAAATGGCAGCAGTAAGCAGATAGAGACAAGAAGTTCCTCCTCAGTCCTCAGAAATATACACTCTCCTTTTGTCCTGTTTTGTATAAATACTACTTGTGTGTCTTAATACATTATTTTTACTTTTAGACTTTTAGCAAAATTTTCCCTGGTGCCATTTCGATTTCTTCGGATTTTTGGGGGTAGAAAAATTAAGGAATTCAAGAGTGGAAAAACATACTGCATTTATTTATTTATTTATTTATTTATTTATTTATTTATTTATTTATCTTTTGTACAGAAAATTGTATTGAAATCATTTTAAATATAATCGTGTGTGTGTGTGTGTGTGTGTGTGTGTGTGTGTGTGTGTGTGTGTGTGTGTGTGTGCGCGCGCGTGTGTCCAGTCTCATGGTGTAAAGAAGTCTGATGGCTTGTGATACGAAACTGTTATTTATAGATATAAGCAGCTAGTACTTTTATGTCCCCAGTTTTTGTCTCAAAAAACTTTCATGTTATCTGCTGTGATATAATACTCAGGCATCCTTTCTGTTCTGACAGGGTGAATTGACTTTGCGCTTCAAATTTCAATAATTTGATTGTTTTAAATTTAAATATAAACGTTCAAAAACATTACTTTAAATTTATAAAAACTTTAATATCTATATAGATCGATAATATACAGTGGTGTGCAGTCAGGGTCAGTAAAGTCTTCTCTGCTGGTCTAAACACTATCAGAAGCACTGACCTACATTTACAACCTACATTCTAATATTTGTTCCATGAAATTGTATTAATTTATTCCCAACAGTTTATTCTCTTCGTGTCGTAGTGTTTCTCTCGGCTGCACTGCTTCCAGTACGTGTATGTGGATGTTAGATTTTTTGTCCAATCAGATTTCAGCCTTTATGTGCTGCCATGTCAGTCTAATCTGCCCAGAGCCTTCAGAATCAGTACTGCTGGCCTTTTTACCTTAATCTCTTTTAGCAATGGGATATTGTGTTTTTGTATTGCATTGATGGTTTCTATAATTGTGATGTGATAGTGGTGGTATTAAAGGGTGGATTAAGTCGGGTAAATCCCCACTGAAGGCTCAGGTACCAAATGCACGGCCCACCACTGTAATATACATACAGTAATATATAATATAAAATTATGTACCTTTAATCTCCTGAATTGGCCTCCATGCTGTGTACAGTGTGTTTTAAAGAATTACTGAGCATGATTTATTTAATTGACTTTCACTTGTCTGAAGCAATAAAGACTATGTCCTACTCCATTACAGAGCTAATGATCTTCCAGTAAGAAGTGTAAAACTAAAAGTAAAAGCTATTTTAACCATATTTACCAAGCAGAAGCAGAAATGCATGCAGCAAAAAAAGTCCTATGTTTTATAATTGGAGGGTCCTGACAACATATTTAATTAGTCACAGAAGTAAAAAAGGTAAGAAGGTTTTTACGTGAGTCAATAAAGAGACATCAATTCTGAGTTTACAGTAAAGTTTATTGGTTATAGTAAACGTATATAGCAAGTAAGATGCAAGTACATTATAGAACAAAATCCAAAATCCTGGTATATATTGATTCATATTAGTTTGAAGATACAAAGTACACCTAAAACAACAGCTGGGTAGTACTCATTACTTGATTAAAAACAGAGGATTTGTGAGTACATAATTTGGCAAAAACAGACAGTGGTGTACAGTACGTATAGTAAGTAAATGTAATACAGAAAAAAATGAAAAAATCTATTTGCAGTTAAAATCAAAACGCAAATCACTAATAACTATAGCAAAAGTAAAAAGTGTTAGTGATTATTTAAGTGTAAAGGTTACAATAATAACAGACATAAAATATTGTAGATATCGTATTACAATATAGAAAATGCAATTTAAACAGTATCATGGTTCTTTATTAACCTTATCAGCCCTTAATTTTTTATAAATTACAATCCTTACTGCTGCTCTGAGCCATGAGTTTGAAAGTAGAGATAAAAACAGACAAAAAAAACCTCCCACTTAATCCCACTGAAATCAGTTTTTCATCTTAGTTAACTTTCTTTTGATCTCAGATGATTGTAGCCTCCTGAATACGTAAACCTTTTTACTTTTTACTGTAGCAGTAATTAAAATAGATTTTTGTAAATTGCATAGGGTTGAATTTAAGTAGATTTTGTATATAAAGACAGTATGCTCAGCTACAGACAGGCGCTAAAAGCTGCTAGAGCTGAACACCTGAGCAAACTTATAGAAAACAACAAAAACAATCCCAGGTTCCTTTTCAGTACAGTAGCTAAACTAACTACAAATCAGGGCTCTGAAAATTGTGTTCCATCACAGTTTAGTAGTGAGGACTTTATGATTTTCTTCACTGAAAAAATAGATAACATTAGAAAAACAATTGTGGCAGTTCAACCTCTGACACCATCTCCTGAGACAGTGTTACCTTCAACTCCACAACTCCACTGTTTTACATGTATAGGACAGGAAGAGCTGTATAATGTTATTGCCAAAGCTAAATCGACAACATGTCAGTTAGATCCAATTCCTACTAAATTACTGAAGGAAGTGTTATATACAACTGGTGAACCTCTTCTGAATATTATTAACTCCTCACTATCTTTAGGTCACGTCCCTAAATCCCTCAAGTTAGCAGTTATTAAGCCCCTCATTAAAAAACCTAATCTGGATCCAAACACGTTATCAAATTACAGACCCATTTCAAATCTCCCATTTATGTCTAAGATTTTAGAAAAGATTGTCGCTGCCCAGTTATGTTCCTACCTGCAAGAGAACAATATCTTTGAAGAATTTCAGTCAGGTTTTAGGCCCCATCATAGCACAGAAACTGCTCTAGTTAAAATAACTAATGACCTGTTTTTAGCTTCAGACCAAGGCTTCATTTCGCTGTTGGTTTTACTTGATCTTAGTGCTGCTTTCGACACTATAGACCATGATCTCCTCCTAGATCGATTACAAAATTACATCGGCATTCAGGGACAGGCATTAAGCTGGTTTAAATCCTACCTGTCCGATCGTTACCATTTCGTAGATTTAAATGGAGAGCTATCCAGGCTAATGCAAGTAAATTATGGCGTGCCGCAAGGTTCAGTTCTAGGACCCCTGCTGTTCACAATATACATGCTTCCGTTAGGAAATATTATTAGAAGGCATGGAATTAGCTTCCATTGTTATGCTGATGATACTCAGCTATATATTTCATCTAAACCAGGCGATATAGCTCAATTAAGTCGGATAACTGAGTGTGTTAAGGAAATAAGAGATTGGATGACCCATAACTTTCTACTTTTAAATTCCGATAAGACTGAGATTTTGCTCATCGGACCAAAAACTAGTATACAGAAGCTCCAGCATCTCAACCTGCATTTAGACGGATGTTCTGTAACCACTAATTCAACAGTAAAAGACCTGGGTGTTATTTTAGACAGCGACTTGTCTTTCAAAAATCATATCAATCAAGTTACTAAAACAGCCTTCTTTCACCTTAGAAATATTTCTAAGCTAAGAAATATGTTGTCTTTATCCGATGCAGAAAAGCTCGTCCATGCGTTCATGACCTCCAGAATAGACTACTGTAATGCGTTACTAGGTGGATGTCCTGCGTCATTAATAAACAAGCTTCAGTTAGTCCAGAATGCAGCAGCCAGAGTTCTTACAAGGGCAAGAAAATATGATCACATAACCCCGATCTTATCGTCCCTACATTGGCTTCCTGTTAAGTTTCGAATAGACTACAAACTATTACTTCTCACTTATAAAGCACTAAATGGTTTGGCTCCCATATATCTATCCAGTCTTTTAACTCGCTACAATCCGCCACGCTCCCTGAGATCTCAAAACTCTGGGCTTCTAGTAGTTCCTAGAATAGCAAAGTCCACTAAAGGTGGTAGAGCTTTTTCACATTTAGCTCCTAAACTCTGGAATAGTCTTCCTGACGGTGTTCGGGGCTCAGACACACTCACCCAGTTTAAGTGTAGATTAAAAACATATCTTTTTAGCAAAGCCTACACATAACACACATCACATCATAACCTTGTGCTCCAGAACATCTGATCACATGCACATTATCAACTTGTGCTGTTAATATCATGAACAGCAGCTACGCTAATTGCTCTCCACTGCTTCTCTTTCTCTCCCCATCCCGAGACACCCTGAGGTTTGGCCAGCTCCAGTCACCTCCCACCTCGTGATGATTACGGACCTTTGAAGAAGTAGATGCCGAACTCACAAACATCCCGAACCATCTAGAGACGTACCAGTGCCATTTGGATCCCGCTACATGTGTGGAGTTTGGCATTGGACCTCCTGGAGTGTTAAAGGCTCTGGCATGGAGAAGCTGATGCTGGATCTGTGGTGATCACAAATGCTGAGCTCATAAAACTCGGAGCTACTAACCATATAGACTGTATAAGACTGCAGAAAGAACATCACTTATAATCTTATACTCCAGTGCTCATGTTAGTTCTCACTCTCCAGTGTTCTGTATTGTTGAAAGATTTATGATCAAACTCTTGATGTCACCCAAAATGAGGATGGGTTTCCCTTTTGAGTCTGGTTCCTCTCAAGGTTTCTTCCTCATAACATCTAAGGGAGTTTTTCCTTGCCACAGTCGCCACAGCTGCTCATCAGGGACAAATTCACACCATTCACCTTCACTGTTGATTTGTGTAAAGCTGCTTTGAGACAATGTCTGTTGTGAAAAGCGCTATACAAATAAACTTGACTTGACTTGACTTGACTATATATGTAGCATACTGAAGTAAAATTATTTTATTCATTATTTTGATTCATTATTTAAAATAGAACAAATTCATGAATTAGACACAGATTACTGGTATACAGCATCCTGGATGCTCAAATATAGATATATATCACCAAAACAATTTTTCAGATTTTCTGTAATTATGAATACTATTAGCACGGCTTGACTATCTGTATCATTGTAATGTTTACCATACAGGGATAATCATCTAAAATGATCTATATTTGATGGCACAGTTTTACTGTTGAATTGTTATTTAGCCCAAACCCTGGGTAAAGAGGTTGAGTAAATGTGGTATGAACTCCGTGAAGGAGTGTCATCGTGTCAGAAACACTGTAGAAAGACAGAGATCCTGATTTATAATCTAGAAACACTCCAATTTTTGAGGAACTGTGGTTAATGGGGAGTCTGGTTTCCTGGTTGTTGTGCAAGAATGAGTAACTGGAAGAGCAGCAAATCAAACTCCAGGAATTCTTGTTGCGTCCCAATGCACATTCATTATTGGTTCCCTTCCTACTGATGTCTTTATATGAGACTGCTATAGAAATCCCATTGCATTTATTAAAATCCACTTCCCAGTAAGCTCGCTGACACACACTTTCCTTACACAACACCTGGGAGTAATGGTTAAAACTCTCTGCATGTTCATAGCTTTCTGGTTGCATTATTTCACCATAAACATTTCTATTATGTAACCGTTTCTGTGGGATGTCTCTGTCAGTCGCCATTCTGTTAGAATCAGAAAGTTGGATACGTTGATGTGCCGTGTTGGGATCCAGTGTGAGCCGGCAGAAATCTAAAAGAAAGCAACAATTATTTTGTATTGAATAAAAACATAATCCTACTAAAGTTCTGTATTTTTTCCAGATTTTCTTCCTATCTTAGCCAATTCCCATTCTCCAGTTAGGTCTGCCCCATCACATGACAGATTTCACCCTGGCAGGACAGAAGTTATCAAGGTCTTTCAATGCGGCACATGAAGCCAGTTGGTCACGTTAGTTGGATTATTACCCATGCAACTTATACATACACATATATTATACACATATAGGTGAGCTCACCTATGATTGGCTACTGCCACTGTCCTTAATAGGCACAAAATGTACCCCTCCTATTCTGAGAGTACAGCCAACTCCCTGCCATGGACAGCTATAGCACTATCATTTTGTGTTAAATTTTGTGTCTATGTCTGCGTGTATGTAGAAAACACTTACATGGAAGAAATTCCTCTCTTTGGGGTTCTATGATCACAACATTCTTAACTAGAAAACAGGTAAACAAAATTACACGTATAAGCTCTCTCATCACACTTAGGCAAATAAACACAAAATGTTTTAGAATATATTTAAAATGTTATGGTTAATAATAAAGTTGTATCTATAAATACTGTTATCTTTACAATATTTTATTTTATAGTATCACCACACAGAAGGCAAACGTTTATCACATAATCACACCAGATAAAAGCATCAAATACCATAATACCAATATAGTACAAAAAAACAATCAGCAATTCCACTGTCAGGCGCTAAGAACGTACTAGAAACCGTGTGAATTCAATGAAGGCCTTTTAATAATAAAGCAAAAAAAAGGGCAAGGCAGAAAGCACAGATAACACACAGAAGCTTCAAAGCCAAGCAAAAACCAAACGGAGTAGTTTGGGTAGTCCTAAATGTTCGTAAGCCTAAGCTGTAGAACGGCCGATGAGCATGTGGATAAACGTGGTCTTTATAGTGTGGTGACTGATTTGGACCAGGTGTGGATAATTAGTAAGTGGGTGAGCTGCTTGGAGTGATTGGAGGGGTTGGCGAGGGTGTGGCTGGTGGATCCCTGACATCCACCCAGGCAAATCATTTAAATTTTCCACTGTTAGCACCAACTTCAACCCAAATTACGTTGCGACACTTTTTTTTGGATAAAGAAAACATATCAAATGTTTAAACTGAGGAAATAAACCATTTTAAGGAAAAAATAAGGTAATTTAAAATTTGATGGAATTTGTTTTTTGCAACTAATGAAATTAATGTGTGTAAATAGTGTATTAAAGGCTCAGAGTCTCTCAGAAGTAAGGGGAACTCGCGCCAAACATGCGCCAAATCAAATATGCGGATCACGATAGAGAAAATCATACCGGATCGGTCGAGGCCCAGGATACCAATGACCGCCACAGGTATCGTTAACCAACAGGGTACCGGTGAAAATTGGGCTACCGTTGTCTAAAGAAGAAGAAGAAGGGGTGGAAGACGTCTACCAAGACGGCAGGAAAAGGAGAAGTGTAAGAGAGTGGAGGTTCGGGTTGGTACTTTAAATGTTGGTACTATGACGGGTAAAGGGAAAGAAGTAGCTGATATGATGGAGAGGAGAAAGGTAGATATGTTTTGTGTTCAGGAGACCAAGTGGAAAGGGAGTAAGGCCAGGAACATTGGAGGTGGATTTAAACTGTTTTATCATGGTGTGGATGGAAAGAGAAATGGTGTAGGGGGGATTCTGAAGGAAGAGTACAGGAAGAGTGTAGTGGAGGTGAAGAGAGTTTCTGATAGGGTGATGAACGTGAAGCTGGAAGTTGAAGGGATGATGATAAATGTCATCAGTGCATATGCTCCACAAGTCGACTGTGAGATGGAAGAGATGGAAAGATTCTGGAGTGAATTAGATGAAGTGGTAGAATTGGTAACTAGGAATGAAAGATTGGTGATTGGGGCAGACTTTAATGGGCATGTAGGTGAAGGGAACAGAGGTGAGGAGGAGGTGATGGATAGGTATGGCCTTAAGGAGAGGAATGTGGAAGGGCAGATGGTGGTAAATTTTGCTAAAAGAATTGAAATGGCAGTGGTGAACACTTATTTTGAGAATAAGGAGGATCATAGGGTGACGTATAAGAGTGGAGGAAGGTGCACACAGGTGGACTATGTTCTATGTAGGAGATGCAACCTGAAGGAGATTGGAGACTGTAAGGTGTTGGCAGGGGACAGTGTAGCTAGACAGCATCGGATGGTGGTCTGTAGGATGGTTTTGGAGGTGAAGAAGCAGAGGAGGAGAGTGAAGACTAGAAGAATAAGATGGTGGAAACTGAAGGCAGAAGATTCAGGGAAGAAGTCAGACAGGTTCTCTGTGGTGGTGAGGTGGTGCTGAATGATTGGGCAACTGCGGCAGAAGTGATAAGGGAGACGGCTATAAAGGTACTTGGTGTGACAACTGGAAATAAATAGGAAGACAAAGAGACATGGTGATGGAATGAGGAAGGGCAGGAGAGCATAAGGAGAAAGAGGCTGGAGAAACAGAATTGGGATCAGCAGAGAGTAAGAAAAGTAGGCAGGAGTACAAGGAGATATGGCAGCAGGTAAAGAGGGATGTGGCGAAAACCAAGGAAAAGGTATATAAGGAGCTGTATGAGAATTTGGACACTAAGGAAGAAGAAAAGGATTTGTACTGATTGCCCAGGCAGAGGGACCGAGCTGGGAAAGATGTGCTGCAAGTTAGAGCAATAAAGGATGGAGATGGAAATGCATTGACTAGTAAGGAGAGTGTGTTGAGAAGATTTAGGGAGTATTTTGAGCAGCTGATGTCTGAGGAAAATGAGAGAGAGAGAAGGTTGGATGATGTGGAGTTGGTGAAGTAGGAAGTGAATAGGATTAGTAAGGAGGAAGTGAGAGCAGCTATTAAGAGGATGAAAAGTGGGAAGTCAATTGGGCCAGATGACATACCAGTAGAAGCATAGAGATGTTTAGGAGAGATGCAGTGGAGTTTTTAACAAGATTGTTTAACAGGATTTTGAAGGTGAGAGGATGCCTGAGGAATGGAGAAGAAGTGTGCTTGTACTGATCTTTAAGAATAAGGGAGATGTGCAGACCTGCAGTAACTACAGGGGTATTAAGTTGACCAGTCACACCATAAAGTTATGTGAAAGAGTAGTGGAAGCCAGGCTGAGAGAAGAGGTGACCATCTGTGAGCAACAGTATGGTTTTATGTCGAGGAAGAGCACCACAAACGCATTATTTGCTTTGAGGATGTTGATGGAGAAGTATAGAGAAGGACAGAAGGAATTGCATTGTGTATTTGTGGATCTAGAGAAAGCATACGACAGAGTGCCAAGAGAGGTTATGGTATTGTATGAGGAAGTCAGGTGTGTCAGAGAAGTATGTGAGGGTGGTGCAGGACATGTATGAGGACAGTGTGACAGCAGTAAAGTGTGCAGTAGGAACGACAGACTGGTTCAAGGTGGAGGTTGGACTGCATCAAGGATCGGCTCTGAGCCCTTTCCTGTTTGCAGTGGTGATGGACAGGTTGACAGACGAGGTCAGACAGGAGTCTCCGTGGACTATGATGTTTGAGGATGATATTGTGATTTGTGGTGAGAGTAGGGAGCAGGTTGAGAAGAGCCTGGAGAGGTGGAGGTACATGCTGGAGAGAAGGGGAATGAAAGTCAGTAGGAGTAAGACAGAGTAAATGTGTGTAAATGAGAGGAAGGGCAGTGGAGGGGTGCGGTTGCAGGGAGAAGAGGTGGAGAAGTTTAGGTACCTGGGGTCAACAGTGCAAAGTAATGGAGAGTGTGTTAGAGAAGTAAAGAAAAGGGTGCAGGCGGTGTGGAGTATTGTGATAGAAGAGTATCTGCAAAAGTGAAAGGGAAAGTTTATAGGACTGTGGTGAGACCTGAGATGTTGTATGGTTTAGAGACAGTGGCATTGAGTAAAAGACAGGAGGTGGAGCTGGAGGTAGCAGAGCTGAAGATGTTAAGGTTTTTGTTTGGAGTGAGGAGGATGGACAGGATTAAAAATGAGTTTATTAGAGGGTCAGCGCATGTAGGACGTTTTGGAAACAAGGTGAGGGAGATGTGATTGAGATGTTTAGGACATGTGCAGAGAAGGGACATGGGGTATATCGGTAGGAGAATGCTGAGGATGGAGCCGCCAGGAAGAAGGAAAAGAGGAAGACCAGGGAGGAGATTTATGGATATGGTGAGGGAAGACATGCAGGTAGTTGGGTTGAAAGTGGCAGATGTAGAGTACAGGGAGGTATGGAGACGGGTGATCCGCTATGGGGACCCCTAATGGGAAAAGCCAAAAGAAAAAGAAAAAGAAGAAGAAGAAGTCTCTCAGAAGTAAAGATTGACAAAGCTTCACCAAACTGTAAGACTCTGTCTACAAATAATATTTCTCATCATTAAATTGTAAAACAGTTTATTAACTCATAGTTTGCGGAACATATACATTTCAAATAATCTGGAGAAATCTCAGTTAACAAGGGAAAAGGGCGAAAAATCAATATTAGATGCCCATGACCTTCAGGCTTTCAGGCAAACTTTTCATGATTCTGCAATGGAAATCACTGCATATGTGAACACAGTTTGCTACTTCATCCACAAATGCAGATTAAATCTCTAATATGCAAAGAAGAAGGCATGCATGAACATGATTGGATGAGAAACACCACAATCCTCTCTGGGCCAAAGTTCATTAAAAATTTACTGAAGCAAAGGAGAAAATTGTTCTGTGATCAGACAATTGAAAATTGAAAATTTCTTAAATTTGTCTTTTTGTAAAATGTGGACACCATGTAGTCCAGACTAAAGAGGAGAGGGACAATCTGACTTGTTATCAGTGCTCTGTTCAAACAGCTGCATCTCTGATAGTAGGGGAGTGCATTAGTGCCTGTGGAATGGGCTTAGTAAGTATTACACTTAGTAAGTGTATGTCGTTCATTGTGCAATATGCAATCTGAGGGAAGGTAATGTTTGTCGCTCTGTCTTACCCTCACTTGATATCTTCTCATGCTCTACTTTAAAGCATGCTTCCATCTTCTCTTTAAACTGAGACACAGACCTTTCTACATCTTTAAAAGAGTAGAAAGTACTAGTGGTGATGGTGGGTAAATCTGCAGATCCAGGAGTCACGAGAGATTTAAAACTCTACATAAAAAACAATCATCATTAGAAAGAAGTAAAAAGCATTAAAAATGGTTAAATGGACTACTGAAACTTTACTACAGTACATAACAAACGTGTAAAATAGGCTTTGGGGAGTGAAAAAAGATCTTGGAGTGAAATTGTTGTACACACTGTGTTAGGAGTATTTTTAGATTTGTAGATTAGTGTACCTATGTGCAAGTTGGAAGTGCAAAAAAATACAAAAGAATTTAACTAACATCATTGAGCAGAACTATTGTGTGAGTATATATATATATATATATATATATATATATATATATATATATATATATATATATATATATATATATATATAGACATATATAGACATAATCTAAAAAAGAAAATCCAGAAATCACAATATATGATTTTTAAACTATTTATTTGTATGATACAGCTGCAAATAAGTATTTGAACACCTGTCTATCAGCTAGAATTCTGACCCTCAAAGACCTGTTAGTCTGCCTTTAAAATGTCCACCTCCACTACATTTATTATCCTAAATTAGATGCACCTGTTTGAGGTTGTTAGCTGCATAAAGACACCTGTCCACCCCATACAACCAGTAAGAATCCAACTACTAACATGGCTAAGACCAAAGAGCTGTCCAAAGACACTAGAGACAAAATTGTACACCTCCACAAGGCTGGAAAGGGCTACGGGGAAATTGCCAAGCAGCTTGGTGAAAAAAGGTCCACTGTTGGAGCAATCATTAGAAAATGGAAGAAGTTAAACATGACTGTCAATCTCCCTCGGACTCGGGCTCCATGCAAGATCTCACCGCGTGGGGTCTCAATGATCCTAAGGAAGGTGAGAAATCAGCCCAGAACTACACGGGAGGAGCTGGTCAATGACCTGAAAAGAGCTGGGACCACCGTTTCCAAGGTTACTGTTGGTAATACACTAAGACGTCATGGTTTGAAATCATGCATAGCACGGAAGGTTCCCCTGCTTAAACCAGCACATGTCCAGGCACGTCTTAAGTTTGCCAATGACCATTTGGATGATCCAGAGGAGTCATGGGAGAAAGTTATGTGGTCAGATGAGACCAAAAGAGAACTTTTGGGTCATAATTCCACTAAATGTGTTTGGAGGAAGAAGAATGATGAGTACCATCCCAAGAAACCATCCATACTGTGAAGCATGGGGGTGGTAGCATCATGCTTTGGTGGTGTTTTTCTGCACATGGGACAGGGCGACTGCACTGTATTAAGGAGAGGATGACCGGGGCCATGTATTGCGAGACTTTGTGGAACAACCTCCTTCCCTCAGTTAAAACATTGAAGATGGGTTGAGGCTGGGTCTTCCAACATGACAATGACCCGAAGCACACAGCCAGGATAACCAAGGAGTGGCTCTGTAAGAAGCATATCAAGGTTCTGGCGTGGCATAGCCAGTCTCCAGACCTAAACCCAATAGAGAATCTTTAGGGGGAGCTCAAACTCCGTGTTTCTCAGCGACAGGCCAGAAACCTGACTGATCTAGAGAAGATCTGTGTGGAGGAGTGGGCCAAAATCCCTCCTGCAGTGTGTGCAAACCTCGTGAAAAACTACAGGAAACGTTTGACCTCTGTAACTGCAAACAAAGGCTCCTGTACCAAATATTACCATTGACTTCCTCAGGTGTTCAAATACTTATTTGCAGCTGTATAATACAAATAAATAGTTAAAAAATCATACATTTGTGATTATTTAATTAAAGTAGTAAATAAAACATATATATGACAAGTAATTAACAATTTCTGTTGATTTTACAGTACAGTACATGTACAATTCCCCTTCAACCATCAAAAGTAGAGTCAAAACGTGTATATATACTCATTGTGTGAGTATGTGTATGTGTGTGTGTGTGTGTGTGTGTGTGTGTGTGTGTGTGTGTGTGTGTCCGTGTGTGTGTGTGTGTGTGTGTGTGTGTGTGTGTGTGTGTGTGTTGTTGGATGGGAAAGTGAGTGTTGGATGGGCAAGCTGCAGGACTGCTATATTCTGCCTCCGTGCTCTTTAGTTTTAGTTTGAATGCTCACCTGGATGATGATTCAAAATGAAATCATAAAAATTTTATTTTTTTATGTTAAAACAAGCCTACATTTTTTTCTTTCTTTTATCAATAAAAATGGTTCCAATGTAATTCCAATTCCTCCCTTGTAAAAAGCCCTTGACCCTAAAACATTTGCTATTACCTGCTTTTCACTTCCATGTTTTACTCTCTTGGGTCATTATGTATAAGTATCAGAAAGTAACCTTTAGTAGGTCTCGGAGGCAGTAAGTCAGTTCTCTGCTCTTTCTCCAGAATGACTGCTATATTCTCAATACAGCAGGATTCAGTAAGCTCTATTTTTTTATAGTCTGGTCATTAGTTGTCTGGTTAGATGCCCATCAATGCAACTAAATTCTCTTTAACTTTGCACTAAAATGCTCTCATCTTCAGGCAGTTGGTGTATTAAATATTAATTGGTAATGGCCTCAGTAATGTTACCTGCAGGAAATAGATGGGATCCTCAGTGTGTGAAAGCTCCTCCCTCTCAGCATTTTTCTTCTTCAGCTCTGCAATCTCCTTCTCCAGTTTTTTAATAACTTCTTCAGCTCGACTCACTGCAGCTTTCTCCTGAGCTTTGATCAGTGTCATCACCTCAATGCATCTTTTCTCAATAGAGTTGATCAGTTCAGTACAGCGCTTCTTAGTTTCCTGCACTGCTGTTTGTGCAGAATGCTGGGAAAAGACACACACAGAAAGAGATGTCACTTTTTAACCCAGTCACTGTCAGTGATTTTCTGACTAGAACAGAACAGAAAAGTGTTGAATGGACCATAAAAAAAGCTCTTCTGTCAACCCCATTGCTCTACTTCCTAAATTTACCTTGTGAGTCTCCACAGCCTTTGTTAGCTCCTGAAGCTTCTGCTCTCTCTTTTTGATTTTCTGCTGACATTTTGCCTGCACATCCAACAGCAGTTTCTACACAGAATAGAGGACAGAATTCACATCGTTGTAAAGATATAACATTAAATACACAATATACACTGCAACAAAATTAAAATATCAGCTCTAGAGCCATTGAAGGTTCTTTGGTTTGTAATGTACCACCAAATGGCCTAATGATGGAATCAACTGGTGTGGGTGAAGGTATGCTGCGTGTCTCTCACGCTGCTGTAAAACATTCTTTAAATGGATTGCAATTTGTTTCATAAATCCACATTTTAAACACTAGTCTGAATCCAATTTATAATAAAAATGTAACTTGAATATATTTTATTAATGCTGATCTGTATGTACAGTCCTGCAGTACATGTGGGAAGTTCTGACTATAGAATGCTTCCCTGAGTGTTTTGCCAAATCTCCTTAAATACCGAAACTACCATTAACACTTGTAAATTCAATTTAATAAAAGCTTTGCAAACCCTTCCTAGGGACAGGAGGTGACTTAAAAAAACAAATTCATCTTCTTCTTCTTCTTCTTTTTCTTCTTCTTTTTTCGGCTGCTCCCATTAGGGGTCGCCACAGCGGATCATCCATCTGTCCTCTACATTTGCCTCTTTAAACCCAACTACCTACATGTCTTCCCTCACCACATACACAAACCTTCTCCTTGGTCTTCCTCTTTTCCTCTTTCCTGGTGGCTCCATCCTCAGCATTCTCCTACTGATATACCCCATGTCCCTCCTCGGCACATGTCCAAACCATCTCAATCTCACCTCCCTCACCTTGTTTTCAAAACGTCCTACATGCGCTGTCCCTCTAATAAACTCATTTTTAATTCTGTCCTCCCGTCTGACCTTGTCCGTCAATCTGTCCATCACCACTGCAAACAGGAAGGAGCTCAGTACCGATCCTTAATACAGTCCAACCTCCACCTTGAACCAGTCCGTCGTTCCTACTGCACACTTCACTGCTGTCACACTGTCCTCATACATGTCCTGCACCACCCTCACATACTTCTCTGACACACCTGACTTCCTCATACAATACCACAACTCCTCTTTTAGCACTCTGTCATACGCTTTCTCTAAATCCAGAAATACACAATGCAATTCCTTCTGACCTTCTCTATACTTCTCCATCAACATTCTCAAAGCAAATAAGGCATCTGTGCTGCTCTTCCTCGGCATGAAACAATACTGCTGCTCACAGATGGTCACCTCTTCTCTCAGCCTGGCTTCCCATACTCTTTCCCATGACTTCATGGTGTGACTGATCAACTTTATTCCCCTGTAGTTACTGCAGGTCTGCACATCTCCCTTATGCTTAAAGATCGGTACCAGCACACTCCTTCTCCATTCCTCAGGCATCCTCCCACCGTCCAGAATCCTGTTAAACAATCTGGATAAAAACTACACTGCATCTCTCCTAAACATCTAGTCAAGTAAAGTGAAGTCAAGTTCATTTTTATTGCCCTTTTAACAACAGACATTGTATCAAAGCAGCTTTACAGAATTTAACAGTTAAGGTGAATGGTGTCCATTTATCCCTAATGAGTAGCCGTGGTGACTGTGGCAAGGAAAAACTTCCTTAGATGTTATGATGAAGAAACCTTAAAAGGAATCAGACTCAAAAGGGGAAACCATCCACATTTGGATGTCATGAAGAGTGTGATTATAAATCTTTAAACAATATAGAACACTGGAGAGTGAGAACCTACATGAGTACTGGAGTATAAGATTATAAGTAATTAGTAAATATGTTATCAGACTGTTTAAACCAACAAGAACACAGACATCTCCACGCTTCTACCGGTATGTCATCTGGTCCAATGGACTTTCCACTCTTCATCCTCTTAATCGCTGCTCTTACTTCCTCCTTACTAATCCTATACACTTCCTGCTTCACCATCTCCACACCATCCAACCTGCTCTCTCATTTTCCTCATTCATCAGCTGCTCAAAATACTCCCTTCATCTTCTCAACCCACTCTCCTCACTAGTCAACACATTTCCATCTGCATCCTTTACTGCTCTAGCTTGCAGCACATCTTTCCAAGTTCGGTCCCTCTGCCTGGCCAATCGGTATAAAACCAACACCTGATAAAGATCTTCTCCAGGACAACCCTCACATCAGTAGGTCATAATTTTCCCTAAACCTGAGATCTTTATTTTTGGTCTGTTGTACTGATATGGAACTGAGATCATATTTCCAATGACAATGAGACATTTTAAATGATACTGTCGAGAAAAATATTTTAATCCAGAGGTGGGAGACATATGACTTGACTCGAGTCAGACTCGAGTCACATTTTTCTGGACTTGAGACTTACTTGACTAGATCTCTGAAAAGACTCGACTTGACTTTAGACTTGCTCCTTGTGACTTTAGACTTGACTCGGACTTGTGCCTATTTACTTGAAATGACTTGTGGAAAATATTTTTTTCAAATATTGTGATTTTTTTTATATATTTAAGAATGGACTATATATTTTCCAATAAGTCGGCGAACCCAATCCACTCTTCCGCATGCGTAAACCGCTAGACGCTATCCGGAAGCCGCTTGCCGCCTGCCAAAACAGCAGATCCCTCCGCGGACAAGACAACATGTACACCGCAACAACACCAGCCCCACCCCCGAGGATAATAAAGTTCGGGTTTAGAGATTACGCGTACATGGCCAGTTTGATTTTTTGCAAATGCAATTCACTGTAATTTGCCTTCACATTGGCATTATTTTAAACTGTCCAAACATCACAGTTTAACATTGAAGTGGTCAAGGGTTAAAGTTGTTATGGCCAAATACATAAATCTGGTTTGATGTACGGTAAATTTCTCCATAAATACTGGGGCATGACCTGATAGTTTTAATTTTTTACATTATTAAAGATATTAGAAAATTAATGAAAAGCCCTAGAGTAACATGATCATAATAGTTTGTGGATAACTCTTAACAGAGCAAACAATGTTGGGTTCATCACCTTTTAAAAACCACTGCCTCACTTGTACAGTAAGATTTTTTTTTTTTCTGATATTGATATTCTACTTTGAGTATATGCAACCCATTGTTTGGTGTCTGATGAGATGACAGAGTATACTTTACAATTATAGGTATTATTATTATTACTATATGTTGAGATGGGGACATGTGACTGTTCACTCCATGTTTACACAGATACATCAGGGTATTGATAGATAGAAATGATCCAGTTTAACAACTGTAGTTCTGACTCCTCCTGAGAAGGGAACATCAGCACATTCTACTGTCTAAAAAACCTACAATTAATTCTTGTTTACTTGTTCATTTAATTTATTTTTATTTTAGAGCATTTAAAGTGCTTCTTAACGATATTTTATTACACACAAGTTAATTTATTTATTTTTGTTACCCATCATCAGCCCTCTGTGTCTAAATAAGTAATAAAAGTCCCTGAGTTAAAAAATGTGTCAAACAAATCTGTGTGCGACTTGGTATCACTTGATGACTAAGTTGCGACTTGACTTGACTTGACTTGACAAAGAGTATGACTTGACTTGACTTGACTTGACCCTTACAACAGAATGACTTGACTTGACTTTGACTTGCAATGTTAAGACTTGGACTTGACTTGAGACTTTCATTTGGTGACTTACTCCCACCTCTGTTTTAATCAACCTTATCTAGAATGTGTTTTAATCAAACCCGCGATGTGTCGGCTCGGAGACGGGCTCTAAGTTACGACAGTACCGAACATGAATACATAAATTACAGTTTTATAGTAGATTGAATTCTGGGAACTTCTATGTCACCATTCCAAGACCCAGCCATATCGCCAGGAGGGAAAGAGGGGGGCTTAAAGATAGGTGATAGGGCAGCTGAACAGATGGCTTTCTCTCCTCAGATTGGAAAGTTTATTGTTTTGTTGCATGGCAGTTCTCGGGGTTTGACCTCCTGAAGAGATCTGAACATCCTTACAACTTGCTAGAAAAAACAGTTTTTTTGGAGCGTTTCTCAGTTCGGAAATGAAATTCTCAAAACTACTTGGTCAACCTCAACATCATGTCGTCACTGCTGTTTTCTAAATTATCAGTTGTTAATGTCAAGTTTGTTTAAAATATATTATAGTGGTTTTTACCTGAATATTTTTTTACAGTTTTTCTCAGTTGCTTTGGTGCATTTCTAGAATCATCCTTAATATCTGCAAACCAGTGAAAGCATTTCTCAAAACAATGTGTATATATACAATATATATAAAGTTCATTGACACAAATAGTTACTTTTTTGCAAGGAATTTAGGAAATTTAGGAAAAGTGCAGGTTTTTGCATGTAAACCATTGTGTTGTTTGTACAAATTGTATTAATACAATGTAAGTATTTATATAAAATTTGTATTGCAAATATTAAGAATGATTTGAGAAATGCTCCAAAGCAACTAAGAAAAACTGTATTATGATTAATGCCGGAATTGTTTCAAACTAGAACATTTCTTTACAATATAAAGATACCGAGTGTAGTTTAAGGCAGCACACAGATTCAGTTATGTTAAAAATGGGAGGAGACCAGAGGCCACATGAACAGGAGGAGAACATGAATAGTATCACAAAACAGGCAATCATTCAAAGAGAGGATTGTACAGGAGAGGTTATAGCCCTTTAATGCCCTGAAAGCAATTCTATTCAAGCTAAACCTATTTTTAAATGAACTGTACCCACCATTGCATTTTCCTCTAATTGTAGAAGACGGCTGTACAAAAGTGTTACCTGTTTCTCAACTCGTCCTGCTGCAGCTGATATTGTGTCATGTCGTTTATGTTCATCCATAGTACACAAGATACAGATACACTGCTGGTCAGTGCGACAGTAAACCTCCAGCAGTTTGCCGTGCTGAGAGCAGATCTGCTCTTGGAGTTGTCTGAAGGCTTCCACCAGCTTGTGCTTCTTAAAGGCAGGAGATTCATAATGAGGCTGGAGGTGAGTTTCACAGAAAGACGCCAGACACACCAGACACGACTTCACTGCTTTGTCTTTTCTCCCAGAGCAGGAATCGCACTCCACATCCTCAGGTCCAGCTGGACATTGAGTGGAACGTGTACCTTGGTGTCCTGTCCTCCTCAGTGTCTCCATGACTTCAGCCAGAACAGTGTTTTTACTCACAGCAGGTCTTGGAGTGAAGGTTTGTCTGCACTGAGGACAGCTATAGACTCCCTTCTGATCCTCCTGATCCCAGCAGCCATTAATGCACCGCATACAGAAACTGTGTCCACACAGGATTGCTACTGGATCCTTGAGGAGATCCAGACAAATTGGACAACTGAACTGATCCTGAGCCACAGAAATATTCGCTTCTGCCATTTTACACACAGAAACACAAGGTCACTTACAGCAGCAGCTCACACTTCCTGGTCCTGGAGACAAAGAAAACGGCTGTACAGATCTAACGGATGCACGCCCTCAAACTGAACAGAAAAAGATTCCTTTTACTTTCATTTCTGATAAAGTGAGAGATGAGTTGCCAGGTTGTGTATGTGTGACACACACACACTTACAGTAGCTCAGGTTTCCTGGTTCAGTTTGTAAAAGCTGTGTGGGAAACGGGCACGCATGATACTAAAAGAAAATGTTAAAGAAAATAATAATAATAGAAGACACTTCTGCTGTAAGAGACTGTGTATAATATCAGTACAGTGGGTGATTATAGAGGATAAGTCATCTGATACAGCACTCCATCACTCCACTGCTTGGACAAATAGTTCTT
This sequence comes from Silurus lanzhouensis, assembly GCA_039877035.1. Taxonomy (NCBI): domain Eukaryota; kingdom Metazoa; phylum Chordata; class Actinopteri; order Siluriformes; family Siluridae; genus Silurus; species Silurus lanzhouensis. The sequence goes on from JBCEWE010000558.1 coordinate 188,196, forward strand.
ACATAACCTGGAGGCAGGGCCGATGCTAACCATAGACAGAGCAGGCAATTGTCTAGGGCCTCGGGCTTGGATGAGGGGCCTCCACAACCAAAACAAACCTATATACTAATTCACTAATCAAGACGGGAAACAAAAGACAAGACTCTTTGTACAGAAGCAAACTTGCTCTCAGGCCTACACAACTTTCGCAAGAGTAAATTTAAATGATAATTCCCATCTGACAAAGAACTACACTTTAAACACAAAATCTGAAGAAAAGATTTGTCTTTTAAACTTATTGATATTTTTATTTACATTTAATATTTCAAAAGGTTTTCAAAATTTGGTTTATTGTGATACTTTACTGCCCTCTACTGGAAAATAATATGCATAACAAATAAACTGGTGTCAAAACAATATATTGATCATTTTAGTATTTTTTTAGTATTCTTTGGTATTGTATTTTCTTTTAAATTAATTTGTTTTTTTAACATATTCAATTCTATGTTGTTGTTGTTTTTGTCCCTGATGCCATTTAAAAAATTGAGTTAATGCTATACTTGTGGAAATTCGTTTTTTTTTTAGAAAATAAAAAAATTGGAAGCACTAAAGTGCACAGAATGTGCTTAAACCTATTCAAATTGGATTAAATTGATCCCCGATCAGCATTGTTTTCTTTTGTAAAAAACAAAACATAAAAACAAACCTCTGGACAACAAAAAATTAAATGAAAAAGCCAATATCCCAATATCACCTTTTACAGCTATACAGAGGTGGCAAAAGTACACACATCCATTACTTAAGTAGAAGTGCAGATACTCATGCAGTTTGGCATCTACCAGAAGTGCAAAAAGTAGCAATCGTGCAAATAGTGCAGATAAATATGTATCATATGTACAGCATGTGATATGTATGTAAGCATATGTACAGTGATTAAATATAAAGGCTATAACAGTGCAGAGACGTGTGGACATCATTAAGAGCCTTTGCTATGTTTCCATACGGACAGTTAATGAGGTGATACCGGAGAAAGTGCACCTCTTCAAGTCAAGAAGCTTTTATATATAATCATAGACATTTTATAGATTTGAATGATGTATTGTTTTTATCTGTACGATCAATAAATACAGTCATTTAAGTTCGTTTCGCCATTATGAGGGAAAAACGCACAAAACGCCACCTAGTGGGTTAATTGTGTAAAACATGGCGGATTTGGTGTTTAATTTGAGACTTTGTGCAGAAATAAAACAAAAGTTTACTGAATAAATATATTTTTATCTGGAGTTTATTTATTTATTTTATATCTAGGTAAAGTTAGGACGTCGTTAATAAGTGTATGTTTTACTGGAGGTTTTTTTTTTATATTTATTTATTTATTTATTTATTTATTTATACTTTTTATAAAAATGGTAAAAACAGAAATGCGAGCTGAATTGATGGCGTTAATAACATTTAGTGCCGTTTACATCATTAGAATTTTGACAGCCTAATATATATATATATATATATATATATATATATATATATATTAATACAAAAATAATTAAAAATGTTGTTATCTAATGAATGTATCCAGGCTGAAGATCCACATACAGAACACAAGCAGAGAAAAGATGATGATAATCATGAATGTGTCTGTTCTCAGTCATGTTTAATCACTGACTCCCTCTGTCTCATCCACATTAACCCCAAACTTCTTACTGCCTTCTGCCAGATGATTCTTATCTTCATAAAGAGTGAGAGTCAGGACTTTATACACCAGCGGATTGAAAAAGACGTGAAATCGGTTGTTCGGATGAAATCGTCGCAGTAAAAAGAAAAATATATATTTCAACAAATCAATGGATTAAAACTAAAGTAACGAGTCGGTTTTGAAAATGTAAGAAGTAAAAAGTACAGATATTTGTGTAAAAATGTAATGAGTAAAAGTAAAAAGTTGTCTAAAAAATAAATAGTGGAGTAAAAAACTGATACCAGAAAAATCTACTTAAGTATTTAAGTATTTGTACTCCATTACTTCCCACCTCTACAGCTATAGTAAGTGAAACACTCATCACAACTGTTTAAGTATGTTATGTAAAAAGATACTCAACTCTTATTTGTGTCTATGTGATTCTTTGCTCTGTAAATTAACTAGCTGATTAATTAGCATTAATCATTAGTCACAATGAATTAAACAGTTAGCATTAATATGCTACGATTAGCGCATATGCCAGTGGCGGTTAAAATGTACACTATCTTATCTTTATCTCCATGTATCTCTCCAGTCTTTTTACATGCTACAATCCGTCACGCTCCCTGAGATCTCAAAACTCTGGGCTTCTAGTAGTTCCAAGAATAGCAAAGTCCACTAAAGGTGGTAGAACATTCTCACATTCAGCGCCTAAACTCTGGAATAGTCTTCCTGACGGTGTTCGGGGCTCAGACACATTTTCCCAGTTTAAGTGCAGATTAAAAACGTATCTTTTTAGCAAAGCCTACACATAACACACATCACATCATAACCTTGTGCTCCAGAACATCTGATCACATGCACATTATCAACTTGTGCTGTTAATATCATGAACAGCAGCTACGCTAATTGCTCTCCACTGCTTCTCTTTCTCTCCCCATCCCGAGACACCCTGAGGTTGCTCCAGCTCCAGTCACGTCATGATGATTTTAGACCTTTGAAGAAGTAGATGCAGAACCCGCAAACATCCCGAACCATCCAGAGATGTACCAGTGGCAATTGGATCCCGCTACATGTGTGGTTTTGACATTGGATCTCCTGGAGTGTTTAAAGGCTCTGGTGTGTTGGATCTGTGATGATCACAAATGTTGAGCTCAGTAGCTCCTACTTTTATACCCATATAGACTTTATAAGACTGCAGAAAAAGCATTACTCATTATCTTATACTCAAGTGCTCATGTTAGTTCTCACTCTCCAGTGTTCTGTATTGTTGAAATATTTATGATCAAACTCTTGATGTCACCCAAATGTGGATGAGAGTCTGGTTCCTCTCAAGGTTTCTTCTTCATAACATCTAAGGGAGTTTTTCCTTGCCACAGTCGCCATGGCTGCTCATCAGGGATAAACACACACCATTCACCTTAACTGTTGATTTCTGTAAAGCTGCTTTGAGACAATGTCTGTTGTGAAAAGCGCTATACAAATAAACTTGACTTGACTTGACTTGACTCTAGAACCTGTATATACCATTCTGCATTGATGGAGTCTTTCTAAATGTGCAAGCTGCTCATTCCACAGGCAATGAGTTATACTGATTTGCTCATTTGTAGACACTGTGTTTCAAGATAGATTGTTCCCTGTTGTCAATTAATCCACTTGGTTGCAAAATGTTTGTCCAACTGTTTAATTTTAATAACACTTAGTTTTTCCAGACATTGTTTTCTCGACCCAACTTTTTGGAGATTTGCCATCAAACTCAAAATTACTTTATGTTTTCCTCAAACGGTACACTTCCTTAGTTTACACATTCGACATTTTTTACTATATACTATTTTAAAGAAATTGTGGGTTTATGAGATTTGTACCTAAGGGATGTTTAATTAGTCAGGACAGTGAAAAAATTATTAATTTAAGGTTGTTCTTATTCGAGTCAATAAAGAGACAACGATTCTGCATATATAAATGAGTTTATTGGTTATATTTGTAGTAACTTACATACATATATAAGTAACAGGTAATATATAGTAAAATGCAATTGCATTATAAAACTAAATCTCCAATTCTGGTATATATTCATTTATAGTAGCTTGAAGATACAAAGAAAGTAAAATTACACCTGAAACAACAACACCTGGGTATTACTCATTAGTTTTATTATTCCTGTTACTCATAACATGATATACGTCACCTAGGAACTGTTAATGTTTATAAAACAGAAGACACATCTATATATTGGAGTGCATATATATATTTTGGAGTAAGTATTTTATACAAAAAAATGAAAAAAAAGCTCACCTTGCAGTGAAATAATCAAAACCCAGATCACCAATAATTATAGCAAGAGTACAAAGTGTTAGTGATTATTTAAGTGTAAAGGTTACAATAATAACAGACATAAAATATTGTAGATATCGTATTACAATAATGCAATTTAAACAGTATCGTGGTTCAATAATAACCTAATCAGCCCTTAATTTTATAATAAAATAAAATACTAATTGCTGCTCTGAGCCATGAGTTTGAATGTAGAGATCCTCAATTCCAATCCTCAATCCTCAATCTCTTGATTAACTTTCTTTGGATCTCAGATGATAGTAGCTTCCTGAATAATTACTTTTTACTGTAGCAGTAATTAGAACACATTTGTGTTAATTGCATATGGATGAATTGGAGTAGATTTTATATATACTGTTTGTAGCATACTGAATTAAAAGTAAAATTCTTTCATTCATTATTTTGATTCATTATTTGATGTACAACAATTTCATGAATTAGACACAGATTACTGGTATACACTATCCTGGATGCTCAAATATGGACAGTTGTATCACCAAAAACATCTCCATCATCATGCTGAGTTTGCTGTACCAGAACTGATCACCAGTAATGATGGGTCTACCTGGGTACTATTCATATCTCAGAAGGTTTGAGCTCGTCATATGATACTGAGACATTAGTTGGAAAAGGCACAAGATAATAATACTCATGCATGCTACCCCTACACACCAGTGCGCCACTGAGAGCATCCGGGCAACTTTACTTCCTAGAACAATGAAAAGTATGAATACCTAGACTTACATTTGATTTCACCTTGATTTTCAACACAATTTATCTAAGCTACATTGGGGAGGGGGTTAAACTGCTTAGATTTCTTTAAATAGAATTTAGATTCCTTGTCATTATGAATACTTTTGTTGTATCTAGATATCATGAAGCACGGCTTGATTTTCTCAGGGTTAATCATCTAAAATGATCTATGTTTGATGGCACAGTTTTACTGTTGAATAGTAATTTAGCCCAAACCCAGGGTAGAGAGGTTGAGTGAATGTGGTTAGAACTCTGTGGAGGAGCTTCATGGTGTCAGAAACACTGTAGAAAGACAGAGATCCTGATTTATAATCTAGAAACACTCCAATTCTATCTGAGCTGTGGTTCATGGGGATTTGAATTTCTTCATTGTTGTGTAAAAATGTGTAACCGGAGGAAGAGCACATTAAACTCCAGGACTTTTCATTGCGTCCAAATTCACACTCATAACCACTTCCCTTCCTGCTGATGTCTTCATATGAGACTGCTATAGAAACCCCATTACTACCAGTCAACTCCACTTCCCAGTAAGATGGCTCACACACACTCTCTGTACATAACAACTGGGAGTAATGGTCGAAGCTCTCTGGATGTTCATATATCGGTTCTTCATATATCGTCTGCTGATAGCCATATATAGACTGACGATAGCATGTATAGTTATGTGAATGTGTCTGTGGGACGTCTCTATCAGTCACCTTTCTATTCGAATCAGACAGTTCGAGGCGTTGATGTGCCGTGTTAGGATCCAGTGTGAGCTGACAGGTATCTAAAAAAAATGGAAAAAATATTTTTCAATGAAAATATAATTGTTCAACCCCAAATTCAGTTCACTGTAAAATGTAAATAAGAACAGAATGTAATGATTTGCAAATTTCATAAACCCATATTTTATTCTTTATAGAACATAGAAAACATAACAAATGTATAAACTGAGAAAATGTTATATATTATAATTAAACAGAAACATTTTTCAACCAATGAGGTTAATTGACAGCAGGTCAATAATATAATTGGGTATAAATAGTGTATCTTTAGAGAGGCAGAGTCTCTTAGCTACTGGAACAATTTCAGAATAATGTTCCTCAACATAAAATTGCAAAACATTTAAATATATGATCATTTACAGTACATCATATAATCAAAAGTTGTAAAAAATATGGAGAAATCACTGTGTGGGACAAGGGGGGAAATCAATATTAGATAGCTGGGATTTTCGGGCCCTCAGGCGGCACTGCATTTAAAATAGTTATGATTATATAATATACAACCCCGATTCCAAAAAAGTTGGGACACTGTACAAATTGTGAATAAAAACAGAATGCAATGATGTGGAAGTTTCAAATTTCAATGTTTTATTCAGAACACAACATAGATGACAAATCAAATGTTAAAACTGATAAAATATATAATTTTAAGGGGAAAAATAAGTTGATTTTAAATTTCATAGCATCAACACATCTCAAAAAAGTTGGGACAAGGCCATGTTTATCACTGTGTGGCATCCTCTCTTCTTTTTATAACAGTCTGCAAACGTCTGTGGACTGAGGAGACAATTTGCTCAAGTTTAGGAATAGTAATGTTGCCCCATTCTTGTGTAATACAGGCTTCTAGTTGCTCAACTGTCTCAGGTCTTCTTTGTCGCATCTTCCTCTTTATGAAGCTGCAAATGTTTTCTATGGGTGAAAGATCTGGACTGCAGGCTGGCCATTTCAGTACCTGGATCCTTCTTTCACGCCGCCATGATGTTGTAATTGATGCAGTATGTGGTCTGGCATTGTCATGTTGGAAAATGCAAGGTCTTCCCTGAAAGAGACGACGTCTGGATGGGAGCATATGTTGTTCTAGAACTTGGATATACCTTTCAGCATTGATGGTGCCTTTCCAGATGTGTAAGCTGCCCATGCCACATGCACTCATGCAACCCCATACCATCAGAGATGCAGACTTCTGAACTGAGCGCTGATAACAACTTGGGTTATCCTTATCCTCTTTAGTCCGGATGACATGGCATCCCAGTTTTCCCAAAAGAACTTCAAAGTTTGATTCGTCTGACCACAGAAAAGTTTTCCACTTTTCTAATTAAATTTTACAATCTTTTTGGAAATCATGGACACCATGTCCTCTGGAGTATAGAGGAGAGGAACCATCTGGTTTATTATCAGCACTCAGCACTATCTAGACCTTTCATTATTTGAAAACATTTGACACATCAACGAAACGGAAAATACAACAAAGGACACCTGGAACTGTTGGGCAGCCGGAATCCGACACATATGGTACGAAATTCCTCTCCCAAAACCTCAGCAACTGTTCTCCAAAGTTCCCAGTCTCAGTTACAGACAGAACATATGACAGTACACAGGGGTACACAATGCCCTGTCCACAATTCTTTGAGATGTGTTGCAGTGATCAAATTCAAAATGACCTTAATTATTCCTTAAATTGGTATATATTCTCATTTAATTTTTTTTTTAAACGGTTTACAACCATGGAGGCCCAAGGCTATCAAGTGCTTCCTCTGAGGCACATCATAGCAGCCAATTGTCAGTCATTCCTGACTAATCCTCAGCAATCCCCCACATTCATGGGCTCAAAAAGATACCCATGATTGGCTACTGATGCTGATGGCTACTGATGCTGTACCCACCCACCCTGAAAACAGCCCATTTTGCTCTTTTGGATACTCTTGGTAATGGAAGACTGAATAATCATCATAATTAAAACGTGCAAAAACGAGTCTTTGCTGTTGTCTGTGAATGTGTGTATCGAAAACACTTACATAATAGAAGCTCCTTTTTGCTTTGGGGTGGTAAGATCAGAACTTTCTTCACTAGGAAACAAACCCAGTTACAGCAATGTTATAACAATGAGACAAATGAACACAATGTTTTTTGAAGGAATTGTGATACTTTGATACTGTGTTGAAAATGTGAATATTCCTAAAATTGTATAGTGATCATTGTGCTGTTAAAAAAAAAAATAATAAAAGTTTGTCGCTCTGACTTACCTTCACTTGATATCTTCTCAAACTGTTCTTTAAAGCTTATTTGCAGCTTGTCTTGCAACTGAGACACAGAATTTACTACGGCTTCAAAAGAGAGGAATGAACTGACAGTAATGGTGGGTAAATCTGCAGCTCCAGGAAGGTTCATGAGGGACTGAAAATTCTGCATAAAGACAACCATTAACAAACAAACAAAAAAAGAATTGAAGAGCCTTTCTAACCTTCTCCTTCTCTTTAGATCTTTATTTCTAAACAGTATGCTGCTAACATATATGTGAGACTGGGCTGCTTTATTTGATTATGGCCTCAGTGTTGTTACCTGGAGGAAATGGATGGAATCCTCTGTGAGTGAAAGCTCCTTAATTTCAGCATTCCTTCTCTTCAACTCTACAATCTCCTGCTCCAGTTGTTGAATGACTGCTTCTGCTTGATTCACTGCAGCTTTTTCCTGAGCTTTAATCAGTGCTGTCACCTCAGTGCGTTTTTTCTCAATGGATTTGATCAGATCGGTAAATCGCTTCTTACTTTCCTGCACTGCGGATTGTGCAGAGCGCTAGAAGGACACACACACACACACACACACACACACACACACACACACACACACACACACACACACACACAATGAGAACTTTTCCCCCAGGCAGTGCCAGTAAGTTTCTGACTGGGTGAAAAATAATAAAGACTCTGATCGATCACAAAATCACCCACCTTGTGAGACTCCACAGCCTTTGTCAGCTCATGAAGCTCCTTTTCTCGCTCAGTGATTTTCTGCTGACCTTTTGTCTGCACATCCAACAATTGTTTCTACACAGAATAAAGCACAAAGTTTATATCATTGTAGCGCTATAAAATGAACTAAGATGAATTAAGATAATACCATTTTTTGAAGCATGAATGGAATGACATTTTGTTTAAGTATACTGAAATAAGTAGAACCAGTGGTGGGCGGTCAGGGACAGTAAAGTCTTCTCTGCTGGCCTAAACATGATCAGAAGCACTGACCTACATTTACAACCTACATTCTAATATTTGTTCCATGAAATTGTATAAATTTTTTCCCAACAGTTTATTCTCTTCATGTCGTACTGTTTCTCTCAGCTGCACTGCTTCCAGTATGTGTGTGTGGATGTTAGATTTTTTTGTCCAATCAGAGTTCAGCCTCTATGTGCTGCCATGTCAATCTAATCTGCCCAGGGCCTTCAGAGTCTGTACTGCTGGCCCTTTTACTTAGGTTTTTATTATCAATGAGTCAGCATTTTTCCGTCCTCTGATTGGTTGGTCAGAGGAAAACTTTTACAGCTCAGTTACACCTGAGTTAGACTTTTTTATGTCTACGGATGAAGAGAAATTTATTTGGTCTCGGACATACTTAAAAAATACATTTTGAAGCTGTAAGAGGAGGTGAGGAGGTCGGCCAACCCTGAAGCTAGCTAGCATGTCTCAGCCCGGGAAAGAGTTTGTTCACCACTTCCAGACCAGTGAATACGAGTGATACCACTGGATGACAGCCTCTGAGGGGTGCTTGGATTTTATTTACATTTCCATGTTTTTGTCATGTAATTAGACAAATATTGATTCTGAACTGCTCCTGGTTATGTGGGTGCACAGAGTCTTAACTGGGTTTCTTGTTTTAGTAAAATGGTTTTCACCTCCATATGTGAAATATCTCTTTGTAATGCCACGTGTTGTTATATTGTGTTTTTGTATTGTATTGACGGTTTCTATAATTGTGACATGATAGTGGTGGATTGAGAGGTGGATTAAGTTTGGTAAATCCCCATTGAAGGCCCAGGTACCAAATGCACGGCCCACCACTAGAACAGTTATGTAGATCATATCTTTGGAAAATTAAAAATCAAATGTAAAACAGACACATACACATCTGTAATACCCAAATGTAAAGTAAAATTTTTAATTTTTAAAAATAATAAAAAATTTTCATTTATTTAATTTTATGTAATCAATTTGATTTATTACTCAATTTTAACAATATAATAGTGTATTGCCATTCATATGATTTATTCTATTTTTTCAGAAAATATACCAAATATAATTATATATTTAAAAAAAAAAAATTCTAGTGTGTGTATGTACATTCATGTATTACATTATTCTTAACCTTATTTTCATACTTTTTATTTATACTTCTTCTTTTAATATGCTTATACTTTTTTTCTTTTTCTTTTTTTCTTTTTCTATCCTTATATTCTATTTATATTTTTACATGTTGGATAGTCATAAAAAAATCATTTGACCGCATGTCGTACTCTGTATGCATGTGTATTTGACAAAATAAAATTTTAATTTGAATATTTAGGAAGAGGGTGACAACCAGAGACCCTGAAGAGACCCTACTTGTAGAAGAAAGCTGTGATACCGTTACCTGTATCTGAGCTCGTCCTGCTGCAGCTGATACTGTATCATGTTGTTTATGTTCATCCATAGTACACAGCATGCAGATACACTGCTGATCAGTGCGACAGTAAACCTCCAGCAGCTTGTCGTGCTGAGAGCAGATCTGCTCCTGGAGTCTTCTAGAAGCCTCCACCAGCTTGTGCTTCTTAAAGGCAGGAGATTCATAATGAGGCTGAAGGTGAGTTTCACAGAAAGACGCCAGACACACCAGACACGACTTTACTGCTTTGTCTTTTCTCCCAATGCAGTAATCGCACTCCACATCCTCAGGTCCAGCTGCACATTGAGCAGGATTTTTATCTTGGGGTCTTTTCTTCTTCAGTGTCTTCACGACTTCGGCCAGAACAGTGTTTTTACTCACAGCAGGTCTTGGAAAGTAGGTTTGTCTGCACTGAGGACAGCTATAGACTCCCTTCTGATCCTCCTGATCCCAGAAGCCATTAATGCAGCGCATACAGAAACTGTGTCCACACAGAATAGTCACTGGATCCTTGAGGAGATCCAGACAGATTGGACAACTGAACTGGTCCTGATCCACAGAAATACTCGCTTCTGCCATTTTACTGTAAAACAAACACACACACAGTCACTTACAGCAGCAGCTCACACTTCCTGGTTCAGGTTGTAAAAGCTGTGTGGAAAACAGGCGTGTCTGAAGACCAAGAAAGGATCTAACGGATGTCCTGCACAGACCTTATGATTTATGCCCTCAAACTGAACAGGAAGACATTAGTTTCACTTTCATTTCTGATGAACTGAGAGTAGAGTTGCTTGGGGTGTGTGTGTGTGTGTGTGTGTGTGTGTGTGTGTGTGTGTGTGTGTGTGTGTGTGTGTGTGTGAGTTACTGAACAGCAGCTCAGGCTTCCTGGTTCAGTTTCTAAAAGCTGTGTGGGAGGCAGGTATATATAATACTCACATAAGTTGTACTGACAAAGATAATAATAATTGAAGAAACATCTGCACTAAGAGAAAAATCCAACCTTTTATTTAAGTACATAACTTTGGTGGTAAAAAAATCACACATTTAGAAAGAAAAAAAAACTTGAAATCATGTGTGCCACAATTATTGGCACCCCTGATGTTAATACTTTGTACAACCTCCTTTTGCCAACAAGACAGCACTTAATCTCCTCCTATAACATTTCACAAGATTGGAGAACACAGAGAGAGGGATTTTTGACCATTCTTCTTTGCACAATCTTTCTAGATCATCCAGTGTCCTGGGTCCTCTCTTATGCACTCTTCTCTTTAGCTCGCCCCACAGGTTTTCGATTGGGTTGAGGTCTGGGGACTGAGATGGCCATGGGAGGACCTTGAGTTTGTGACTGCTGAACCACTTTTGTGTAGATTTTGCAAAATGTTTTGGATCATTATCCTTCTGAAAGACCCAATGACGACCCATCTTCAGCTTTCTGGCAGAGGCCATCAGGTTTTTATTTAAAATATCCTGGTACTTCAAAGCGTTCATAATGCCATGCACCCTAACAAGGCTCCCAGGGCCTTTGGAAGAGAAACAGGCCCACAGCATCACAGATCCTCCACCATACTTCACGGTGGGCATGAGGTGCTTTTCGGCATACTCATCTTTTGTTTTACGCCAGACCCACTTAGAGTGTTTGTTGCCAAAAAGCTCAATCTTAGTCTCATCTGACCAAAGCACACGATCCCAGTTGAAGTCCCAGTATTCAGAATTTTTAGAAGTCCACGACCACATCTTAAACAGGGGTGCCAATAATTGTGGAGGGCACTGTAAATGCAAATATATCAAAGAATAGACAAATAGACATACTATAGTATACAAGTATATACAGAACACAATGTATAAATACAAATAAGAAAACAGTATGTATTGCAGGTAGTAGTTCACACAGGTGATATTATTACACAGTTAAACAGTAATAACAGTGTGTATTTTGGTGACTGGTTTACTGGGAGCAGCTTTGATTGTAAAGTCTGATAGCAGCAGGGAGTAAATTCAGATACTGATGTAGGTGAGGTGAGAAGGCATGGGGTGCAATCAGAGTTCACATTAGGGATGAGTTGGATATCATAATTTTGGCTTCGGTACGATACCGTAGTTTAATACCTCAGTATTGATACTAAATCCATATCATAAGTGACATAAACAGCCTCAAAAGATAAGTGAATTGAAAACAATTTCAAAAAATAAAAAAAAATAATAAACATATCTTAATACCTTTGTATCAGAATGTAATAAAAAACCTACAGGGAACATCGCTTACATGTAGTTAAGGAAAAGTTGGAAAAAAAATTAATTGTGATCCAATTAATTCCAGAGCATTTCAATAGGATTTATGTGCAGTAACTGGGTCATTCCATGATAAACAACACTCCAGATCAGTCTTTGCTCTCTAAATTAGGACTGTAGCTATCAATCATTACTTTATTAATTGAGTACTCTAAAGATTATTCCATCTACTAATCAGATAAGAAGTATGTTAGTGTTAAGACGGTTCTCACACTGGTTCACACACATTCCTTTGTCTGTTCAGTGTCTATAGGATATTTAGGATGTTAGTATGTAAGGTATACAAGAAGTCGTTATCTGGGCTCACACATCTCCAGCTAGTATATCCTCTGGTCTAAACAGGAAACAGCTTTAGGTCAGCTTTCTTTCCAATGTGTGTATATATACACGTGTCTGCTCCCTGCAATAAACCGAAGAAGAACATAAGCTCCATGCTGTGTGCTGTGTGATTCTTCTCTAATATCAGAAAGGCACTACGGGCATCGCAGGTCATATAAAAAACATCTCCAAGAATTAAGTTTCGTTTGGGCATGATAAAAATCTAACAATCATTTATTTTCAACTTTTCAGTATATTTTAAAGCCAGTCCTGCTCTAATCGCTGTTCTTGGTGGACCCGATGTAGAAACCTGAGATTAAATGTTTTATAGGATTTAATGGGCAATGGATAAAACACTCAAAGAGGTCCAGTGTCCAAACTCCACATGAAGTGGGATCCAATTAGCACTGGTACGTCTCTAGATGGTTCGGGATGTTTGTGGGCATCTCCTTCTTTAAAGGTCCACAATCTTAATGAGGTGGGACGTGACTGGAGCTGGAGCAACCTCAGGATGCCTCGGGATGGGGAGAGAAAGAGAAGCAGTGGAGAAAACTGTCAGGAAGTTTAGGAGCTAAATGTGGGAATGTTCTACCAGTTTTAGTGGATTTTACACACTCTCAGCATCCAGACAGTTCATTTCCCCCAAACATTCAGCTGAAATACTTTAACATGCCTCTTGTAAAACTCTCCAAAGATGTTCTTCACTAGTTGGAGATTTCTTGTTCATCCCAGAGCAGTTAACTGGGATTTAGGTGCAGTGACTGGGCAGGAAATTCCACTAAGGTCTTGTCGTAGGGTGAAGTCGGTTCCAATGAGCCGCAATCCAGACGGAATGACATGGTATTGAAGTACGGAATGAGAGCGTTCCCTGCTCCAGAATATTCATTTTCTCATCCTGCTGCTGCTTTTTCTCTTTTAGAGATGAACAGTGATGGAGACATTTAATGCTTCTTTCTCGTTTATGAACCTCGTTCTCTCTTTGTCCCAGCCACTTTGTTCTTTAGCAAAACTCGCTCTACACTGCTTCCATGACCGTTTCTCTTTCTCCCAGGTTTTTCCCTCATTCTCACAGGCCGTTTTATCTTCTGCCCAGATCTCCCTATCTTCCTTCCATTTGACCATCTCTAAGTCCCAGCATGATCTCTCTCTCTGCATTTCTTCCCTCTCTTCAATCCAGCGCTCTTCATCTTTCTCCAAGACCAGCCTCGCCGTCTCGGCTTCGTTTTCTCGCTCTTCCAGGTGTGAAATGTAAGCCTGGAGCTCGTCCATGTGTTGCAGAAGGTCGCTGTTCTTTCCGTTCAACTCCTGAATCTTTAGGCAGTATTGTTGCTCCTCTTCATTACACGCTTCTTCATCCGTACATACGTGCTTCTTCATCGCTTCTCTTGCTTGAGCCTGGGCTTCGTTAAAACTTTGAATTTTTGCCAGAATTTGTTGATTGAGTGCCAGTTTAGAAAGCTGTTTGTCCTTCAGCTGTTTCTTGAGTTCTTCGGCGTCTGTCTGCAGAGAATTTGCTGCTTTCATTTCAAAATCCTTTTGTTGTGTCTTTTTTTCTTCTCGCGCTCGTGCAATTTCCTGAGCATCGCTTGCTTCTCCTCCAGCATCTTTTTCAGGGCATGATCTTTCTCTTGCCACTGATGAAGCGTCATGCTGCACTTCTCCTCCCAAGAGACCTCACTTTCACCTTCTTCTTCCTCTAGTTCAGCATTCATCCTCTCGTTCTCCAGCCTGGCCTGCTCTTTAGCCTGATGCTTCTGATCAAACATGAAGGTGGCCACCACATTCCCTATCTGCATCACCAGCTTCTCCTTGTCTACTTGGATCCGGGGCGGAGCGTGTGGTCACGTGATCTCGTTCTTTTAACGCGCTGCGTCTGAGTTTAATATAACCCAACAAACAAGAAACAAAATAAAGGGTATCCTGAGAAAGAAAAGGACGCAAATTTCGTTCTTTCCCCCCAAAATCCGATCGTCCTGTCCGTGTGAATATGAGCCATGTTTCCTTCACTAAAATTCAAGAGATGCAGTTCCAGATCTCACCTGTAGGAGAAACCGGTATGTGAATTATGAAGAGTATGCCAGGCTTATTGCCCCAATAGGTCTATAGGTGGCGCCAAATCACCGGTTTTGAATAATAATAATAATAACAATAATAATAATAATAATAATTATAATAATTATTATCATTCCTGCCATCTCGGGGAAAAACTCCCCGAGATGGCATAAGGAAGAAACCTTGAGAGGAACCAGACTCAAGAGGGAACCCATCCTCATCTGGGTTTCACCGAATGTCCATTTGAAGCAGATATACAATGCTGCGGTGTGCAGTGATGACGATCAGAAGCAAACTGCACTCCCGAGTCAGTGCAGCAGACCTCCTTCACGCCAGCCACGACTCTCTTCAATGGTCAAGTGCAGATTAATTAGTTTATTTTCACTTTAGATTGTGTGCTAATCATTGTTATTTGTTTCATATTCATTAGACATTAAACATGATTTTATGAGAATATTTTTGAATATAGCTTTCTTTTTTCTATGTTTTAGTTTGAAATCATCCAAAATTCATGTCCAAAAAAACCGAGTAGACGATGAAAAACTTTTACAAGTGAATTGTAATGTATCAGGAAAAACAATGCAGCTGTCCAGACTGGTTTGTTTTTCTCAGGGCCTCTCCCATTTGCTTCAACATGCACCATCATGTCGTTTTTAATTACAAAATTCTGTTCGGTTTTACCACAAACCTAAAGTAACACAAACAAAACAGAGATTGAATGAAATGATTTATAATGGTTTATTCAATAGACTTTAGCCTTCCAATTAGTGTTCGGGACTCAGACACAGTCTCAGTGTTCATGTATGCTAAACCTTTTATCCGTAGGTGTTTCTGAGGTAAAGGAGCAGATCTGAAGGGAACATCGATACAAAATGGTTTAGTGACCTGGGATATTTGGATGCTGTCATCCCCCCACTCTCAGGTTTGTTGAGGCCGCTGAGGTGGACCATCTCTTATCCCTGAGATCCCTCATGTCTTTGTTACCTTCTGGCTCTCCCTTTTATATGGTGCCATAGCAAGTCTTGCTGGAGTCCTTCCCTAAACCCTGATCACACTGTACAGTGACTTAAAAAGTTTATAAAACAATAAGGATCATTCATAATCCTTATTTCTATCTCTATGTCACTCCTTCACTCTCCTTCTCTCTCTCTGTCGAGTTAAACATGCTTCTCAGGTACCAGTGACCAATACTCCTGTCTTTCTTCTCTTCAGATCCGATTAATGCATCCCAAATCCCTACTTCTGGATTTAGTTCTCCTCAACTGGAGACACTCTGTGTAGCTGGGAACGGTTCCACATCAACAGCCTAACGATCCATGAAGTTACTGAGCAACTCAAGAACTTTGGGGATGGATTTGGATTGTAATTAATAGTAACATCCTGCTACAATGTGCTCAGTACCACCCACAGTTTGCATGAACTGTTCTGCATTTAAGCACCCATCATCAACACCTCATCAATGATAGAGCTGTAATGACTGTATTTGCTGATAAAGAGTCTGGTTCCTCTAAAGTTTTCTTTCGCATGCCATCTCAGGGGTTTTTCCGTGCCACAGTCACCACTGGCTCACTCATGTGGGAAAAACTTACACTTATAAAGAAACTAATTTATAGGCACTAAACTTATAAATTCATACATTAATTGTTGATCCATTTTCAGAACGTATAATTCTGTGTTTTGTCCGTTTTCACACTCAAACTGAAGGTTCACGAGATTCACCTTTGACCTGTTTTAGAGAACCGGTTGATCATTGGTTGATCGGATGCCTTTCACTCGCCTTCATTAGTGACATTCAAGATTCATCTGCACAATTCATCAATCAACACATTTACAAAAAAGTTTAATAGAAATATTAGATGACAGATTCTGACGACTGGTGTAACAATTTTACATTCAATGACGTACACAATGATCTGATGCTGAGATGTTTTTGGGGGTTAAAACTATTCAGGTGGAATCAGTATAATATATTTTGTTCAACATGAACATAAACAACTGATAATGTAGGTAACAGCAGACACTCGTACACAATCCATTAAATGATGTAGAAAAGCGTTCGCAATTTGATCAAAGCAACGAGAAATGTTATTATGATGAGCACAAATGACTCAATGATGTGGAGGTTTAAGAAGGAGTTTTGAGAATTATATTTCTGATCTGAGAAACGCTCCAAAGCAACTGAGAAAAACAGTAATAAGGATACATTTAAACATAATGCATATAATGATTAAGAAAGATAGAATTAGTTGAAATTGACTGATAATACACAATTTTGGAGCAACTAATATTTTAGACTGATCCACGGTTATTTAGACAAGGGGGTTTTCAACCGGTGGTCCGCGGCCCCCTGGTGGTCCGCGGCGGCATTGCATGTGGTCCGTGCCAGCCTACATAATTTCACTATTAAAAATCACTTTTTTTCCCTTAATTTATTTTTCCAAACATTTCCAGAATATTTCAACTACATACGTTTGTGAGAGCGGTTTTTCCACACTGGCATATCTAAAGAACAAGTACAGGGCAAGGCTAGAACCAGAGAATGATATGAGGCTGTCACTATGTACCACTATATCACCACGAATAGACAGACTGTGTGGAAGTCACCACGCCCAGAAATCCCACTAACAGGTAAGGAGTACCCCCCCACACACACACACAATAGTGGGCCGCGGATTACTTGTTAGTCAGAATGGTGGTCCCTGGCACAGAACCAGTTGAAAACCCCTGATTTAGACTTCTGCATTTAACAGATGAATATCTAACATTACATATAGATGTTTATCTAGATGCAGGTGCAGATAAAACCAGTCAGGGTCATACAATCTACAAACTAACAACACTGGATTAGAGTGTAATCCTGAACATAAATCAAAGAAACAGGTCAAAAACAATATAACAATTCAAAGTAAACAGCTTGGCAAAGGCAGGTGTACAAAAACAGTGTGTGTGTGTGTGAGGGTAAAATCAGTGCTACAGTGTGTTGGAATCGTAGGCCTTTGGCAGCCATATTTGAAGGCGGTGGTGCTTGCTGGGAAATAGAGTTGTTTGCCAGCTGTAACCAGAGATATGTACAAGAAATGTTTTCATGTAAAATATCTATAATATAACATCTATAAATATACCACACCCCCTGGGAAAACTTTAAATTTCAATCCAAAAACAGAATTCAATTCAGGACAAACCAAATCCACAGTATAGAGTCAGTTATAAGTCAAAAAGTTTGTGACTGTAGTCAAATTTATTGGTCTCATTTCAGCAGCAGTGTTGCAGGTCAAAAAAAGGTAAAATACACACATGTAATCCACATGATCAATTATCATTAAACCATGACTGTACTTAGAGAGTGTACTGAGGTGTGATATATGATATAAAGGAAATTGAGTTAGAATGATTCTTTCTTCCAATATTATTTATTAAAATTTAAACACACAGCACACAGGTTTCATATTTACTCTGTATAGAGTATTTACTGCTTGAAATAGACTTCATGATGACTGTTTTTATTCTGTAATAATTGCACCAGATTATAATGCCTACTTCCAAACCAACATTGTACCATTACGTGGTTTGTATTTTCAGATAATTCTTATAAAATTCCATTTTTACAAGCCAGTGCACTCGAAGTGCCTGTCCCAAACCCAGATAAATGGGAAGGGTTGCGTTAGGAAGTGTGCAGTAGGTACGACAGACTGGTTCAAGGTGGAGGTTGGACTGCATCAAGGATCGGATTTACACCCTTTTCTGTTTGCAGTGGTGATGGACAGGTTGACAGGCGTGGTCAGACAGGAGTCTCCCTGGACTATGATGTTTGTGGATGATATTGTAATTTGTGGTAAGAGTAGGGAGCAGGTAAGAGCCTGGAGAGGTGGAGGAACATGCTGGAGAGAAGGGGAATGAAAGTCAGTAGGAGTAAGACAGAGTACATGTGTGTGAATGAGAGGGAGGGCAGTGGAGGGGTGCGGTTGCAGGGAGAAGAGGTGGAGAAGGTGGAGGAGTTCAGGTACCTGGGGTCAACAGTGCAAAGTAATGGAGAGTGTGTTAGAGAAGTGAAGAAAAGAGTGCAGGCAGGGTGGAGTGGGTGGAGAAGAGTGATCGCAGGAGTGATTTGTGATAGAAGAGTATCTGTGAGAGTGAAAGGGAAAGTTTATAGGACTGTGGTGAGACCTGAGATGTTGTATGGGTTAGAGACAGTGGCACTGAGTAAAAGACAGGAGGTGGAGCTGGAGGTAGCAGAGCTGAAGAAGTTGAGGTTTTTGTTGGGAGTGACGACGATGGACAGGATTAGAAATGAGTTTATTAGAGGGACAGCGCATGTAGGACGTTTTGGAGACAAGGTGAGGGAGGTGTGATTGAGATGGTTTGGACATGTGCAGAGGAGGGACATGGGAAATATCGGTAGGAGAATGCTGAGGATGGAGCCACCAGACAGGAGGAAAAGAGAAAGAGCAAGGAGGAGGTTTATGGATGTGGTAAGTGAAGACATGCAGGTAGTTAGTTGGATATATATATATATATACACACAAATTTTTTTTTTTCATTTACCCACAAAAAATGTTTCGCTGTTAAAGTAAACCATGATTTCGAGGTAAAAATCCACATTAAAAAAATTCTACTTTAAATGATATATTTTGAGTGATGATCCAACCCAAACCATAAATCCGGGGTAAAGAGGCTGCGTGAATGTGGTGTCAACTCTGTGGAGGAGCTTCATGGTGTCAGAGACGCTGTAGAAGGATAGAACTCCTGCCTTGTGATCCACATACACACCTATTCTGAAGGAACTGGGTATGACTGATATTTCAGTTTTTTTGTTATTGTGCCAAAATAGCAATTCGGACGGAGATCGGAAGAGTCTCCAGGACTTATTATTGCAACCAAACACACAATTATTACTGTTGCCTTTCCTGAGGATGGTTTTATACGACACCGCTATAGAAATCTCGCAATGTCCACTGCATTCAACTTCCCAGTAACAACGTCCACTCACACGCTCGCTACACAACACCTGGAGATGAGAATCAAATCTGTCTTCATGATCAGGATACGGCCGAGCTGCTGTGGTGCAGGTCACCGATGTGTTCCCTTCAGATAGACTGAGGTGTATATTAGCTGTGTTTGGATCCAGTGTCAGTCGACGCGAGTCTGATGGAAAAAGAAAACAT
The DNA here is from genome assembly GCA_039877035.1 of Silurus lanzhouensis. Lineage (NCBI taxonomy): Eukaryota > Metazoa > Chordata > Actinopteri > Siluriformes > Siluridae > Silurus > Silurus lanzhouensis. Next base: position 208,160 of record JBCEWE010000558.1, read on the forward strand.
CTTTAGTATCTGATAAGAACATTAGAGACAAAAGGTTTAACTTGTGTAGTTAAAAATGTTTACAGAAACTGTTAGCAGTGTGTGTGTGTGTGTGTGTGTGTGTGTGTGTGTGTGGGTGTGTGTGTGTCTTACATTGTAGAAAATCTTCTCTGCTTTCGGGTTGTGGGTGAGGAAATATACAGATGTTGCTCACTATTGAAACACGGTTAAAGGAAGTTTATTCAAATATGAAAAAAAATGTTTTTTTTCCTATGAGCTACATATAAAACATAAAAGCTATAAAACTTATAAGCTATAAAATAAATCTAGACAAGAAAAGATTATAAACACCAGCTTGGTGTGATGCATCAGTGAACAGACATTTAAAAAAATCTAATTTCTCTGAGCTGATGGAAAAAGAAATGGCCTTATAACCCCTTTCCTGATTAGCAACAATGTGATTGTTATTGGACTCATGTTGCAGCACGGACATTTTTGTTTGCGACACTTAATGAAGGTGAATGCAGTTTATTAAACAGAGAATCACAGACATGTGCTGGTGGTCTGAGTTACTTACTTGTTCACTCTTTAAAAAGAATAAGAGTGAAACAGTGTGTATTTACGATTGTTTCCCTTGACTTCATAGATAAAGACGTTTCTTCTAGAGATGATAAAGACACCTGAGTGCTCCACAAGGGTTCACCGGTGTTTGCATGCTATTTACTCCTATTATTTTTCCAATTAGTTTCTAAATATTGGTTTGAAGTTTTTGGAGAAAAACAAATGACTACATATTAAGATCTGCTGTGTTTTTCTTATTCGTGAATAGATGTTTCTGAGGACCACACAACGTCCACGAAGGTCGCCAAACTCCAATATTCAGTGTTTAGGTGCAAATTATGAGATTTTCTTCACGCTTTTTTCTTATTGTTCACGAACGTTTGGAATCTATGTCCATTACACTTCCTTATCTCTGAGGAGATTTAGAAAACTCCAGCTACATTCTGCACAAGCATCATTGAAATAAACCTTATTTTAATATGAGAACGATTCCCTCTTAAGAAGTTGCTGGTAAATGCTGGTGCATGATCTTCTACACTTCTATAAACATTGTGCTTAATGTATTTATTAGTTAAAACACTTTAGTCCTAGAGCTTACCTCCGTCTTTAATTTTTCCAAACTCCTCTTTAGAGTATTCTTCTACTTTCTCCCTCAAATCAGACACTGATTTTATGATGTCGTCAAAAGAGACATGGGAATTGATGGTGGGTATGAATACACTCTTAGGAACATCGTAGAAAGACTGAAAACTCTACAAGGGAGAAAGAATACAAAATGAGTGGATGGATAGACAGCATTGGGGATATATTGTCATGGAATAATAAACGTGGTGAAAAACGGGAGATTCAGAAACAGACTTGATTTAAGCAAAAGAGATGAAAAACTGTGGAAAGAAACAAGATTTGAAGATCAAGAGCACATTGATGGTATCACTTCGCATTGCTTTTCTGAATGAAGGTCCTTTAAATAAAGTATTTGTGCAGTTAGAATGTGTAATAGGACTTCAAAGTGGGAAAGTGTGTGCATTCTGGGAGTTGGAGTGCAGGGCGGCCATATTTGAAGTATGTGGTGTTCAGCATGTGTAGCACAGAATGGCCCTAAACAACATCTTCACTATACCAAACTCTGACTTTCAATGCTGTTACCTGGAGGAAATGGACAGGATCTTGTGTGTGTGAAAGCTCTTCCATCTCAGTGTCTATCCTCTTCAGCGCTGCAATCTCGTACTCCAGCGTCTTCATGGAATCGTCTGCTCGAATCGACTCGGTTTTCTCCTGAGCTCTGATCAGCGCTGTCACATCGTCGCATCTTCTCTCGATGGATTTGGTCAGCTCTGTAAAAATCCTCTCACACTCCTGCACTGCTGTTTGTGCAGAGCGCTGTTAGGGGACACACGTGGTTTTTGAAGAAACCCAGATACTGAGCCACTGACTGATCCTAAAACAGCACTTTTAGCTCCAAACTTACCTCGTGATTGTCCATAGCATTCATCAGCTTCTGAAGCTTCTCCTCTTTCTCCTGGATTTTCTGCTTATTTTGTCCCTGCATCTCCAAAAACTGCTTCTACATAGAAACACAGAAGATCCTTCATCCCATGAAATGACAGTTAATTCTAAAAATTATACATCGATTTGCCATTTTTGAAATAGAAAAAGGGCTTGAGAACTTGTAGAGAACAGACGTGTGATACTGTTACCTGTTTCTGAGGTCTTTCTGCTGCAGCTGATACTGTATCATGTCCTTTATGTTCCTCTAACATACACAGCATGCAGATACACCTCTGGTCAGTCCGACAGTAAACCTCCAGCAGTTTGCCGTGCTGAGAGCAGATCTGCTCATGAAGATGTCTAAAGGCTTCCACCAGCTTGTGCTTCTTAAAGGCAGGAGATTCATAGTGAGGCTGGAGGTGAGTTTCACAGAAAGACGCCAGACACACCAGACACGACTTCACTGCTTTGTCTTTTCTCCCAGAGCAGGAATCGCACTCCACATCCTCAGGTCCAGCTGGACATTGAGTGGAACGTGTACCTTGGTGTCCTGTCCTCCTCAGTGTCTCCATGACTTCAGCCAGAACAGTGTTTTTACTCACAGCAGGTCTTGGAGTGAAGGTTTGTCTGCACTGAGGACAGCTATAGACTCCCTTCTGATCCTCCTGATCCCAGCAGCCATTAATGCACCGCATACAGAAACTGTGTCCACACTGAATAGTTACTGGATCCTTGAGGAGATCCAGACAGATTGGACAAATGAACTGGTCCTGAAATCCGAATCCTTCTGCCATTTCACTGGAAAACCAAACAAACACACTCACAGCAGCTCACACTTCCTGGTTTGGGTTGTAAAAGCAGTGTGGAAAACAGGCGTGTCTAAAGAAAAAAATTAAAAAGGCTGAACTTGGACCTCAAACTGAACAGGAACAGATTATATTCACTTTCATTTCTGATAAAACAAAACAAAACAAAACAAAACAAATGATCGTCCCACTAGGTGCAAACTAAACTGGATGGCACATAAATTATTTAAGTTTTTATTAATTTATAAATCAACACTGGTTTAATAGGTTGCAAAGAAAAAAAAGTCTTTTAAACTTATTTCTTTACGTATTTCCGTTTAACATTTAAAAGGAGTGCAAAATGCTTTTTTATACTATGCTGCCATCTACTGGCCGATGATTTTCATTACAAACGAATATTTCCAAAACAACAAATAATAATATGGTGATTTTTCTAGTATTCTAATAATTATAGTTTAATTGAATTATTTATACTATTTATTATTATATTAATATTTACACCTGGGCTTCTATACATTTATGTCACTGACCCAATTTAAAAAATGCAGCTAATGCTGTACCTGAAGATAATTTGTATTTTATTATCATTATGTTTTTAAATGACAAATTAGGAATTATCTGATCCCTGATCAACATTGTACATGTTTGCTATAGTGAAAAATCTCTCGCATGCTGACATCAATAAAATGAGCACAGTATGAATTCATATGATTGGGTTCCATTCACTGCATGATGTGCTAGGAGAAGTTCTAGCAGCAATGAAAAAAAATAACAGTCATCAGAAAGGAACAGGAAAATCCAAAATAGTTGATGCTTTTCAGTTGATTTTTATTTTTACAATTATTTTGATTTGGAAAGTGTTTTATATTTGGAAAGACACTCTATAGAAAGTCTCCCAGGTGATGACAAATATCAGAACAAATAATAGACCATGAGGTTAAAGGAGCAAAACTCTCTCTGCTGCACTGAAGAGCACAGTGACATCCATCATTCTCAAGATAGACTAAAATACAGACAGACAGACAGACAGATAGGTGAATAGACAGACAGACAGACAGACAGATAGGTGAATAGACAGACAGACAGACAGATAGACAGACAGACCAAAAGACAGACAGGCTGAAATTTCTTTGGTCTGATAGACAGACAGACAGACAGACAGACAGACAGACAGACAGATAGACAGGCTGATAGACAGACAGACAGACAGACAGACAGGCTTTTGGTCTGTCAGACAGACTGACATTTTTTGGTCTGATAGACAGACAGACAGACAGACAGATAGACAGGCTGATAGACAGACAGACAGACAGACAGACAGACAGGCTTTTGGTCTGTCAGACAGACTGACATTTTTTGGTCTGATAGACAGACAGACAGACAGACAGATAGACAGACAGATAGACAGACAGACCAAAAGACAGACAGGCTTTTGGTCTGTCAGACAGACTGAAATTTTTTTGGTCTGATGGACAGACAGGCAGGTGGACAGACAGGCAGGTGGACAGACAGACAGACAGAAAAAAAGAAAGAAGAAAGAAAGAAGTGAAGGGGTTAAGCAGGCAGGTGCGCTCAGAAGCGCTTAAGCCCCGCCTCTGCTCTCTCCTGATTGGCTGAGAGCCTGTAGACGGACAGTTCTCTTTTCTCCTCTGGTCCACGTAAACACCGTCACATATCTACAGCTCCTCGGTCCTCATTCTGACTGCTACTGCCGCGAACATTTACAGTCTGCAAGCAGAAAGAAAAACTATATATATATTAAAGACCCGCGGTATTTATTCCAGTATCTTTTCCTCCTTCTTTCAGAGCCGCTAACTTTTGTAACTCGTCACTTCCGGAGACGCGTAACAATGTTGCGGTGCGCTTTCGGCCGAGGATGAAGAGGCTGAAGGCGGCACTGTGGTGGATCAGCGTCCTGCTCCTGTTGTGGTGAGAACAATTCAACATCTCTCTCGTTTATTTCATTCTTTCACATCATGGAAATAGAATGGAGTTTACAGTCTGAACTGAGAAACCACTTCCCTCTGTGCCACCTGCTAACATTGCTATTGGTAGTAGCATGTGATCTAATGGTGTGACTGGAGACTCTGGAGCTGGAGATGTTGTGTGTGTGTGTGTGTGTGTGTGTGTGTGTGTGTGTGTGTGTGTGTGTGTGTGTGTGCGCGTGTTGTGCGTGTTGTGCGTGTTGTGCATCTATGGGGTACGACCTCAGTATCCCCCTGCTGTAAGTGTGTGCTGTGTGTCTGGTTGTTTTAACCAAAATGATCCTGTGAGTTATTTTTACTACATTTTAGTTCCTCAAATGTGTAAATTATCATTAATTCCTGTATATTTCCATTAATTCCCATGAAAAATTTCCAGTTTTGAAAATTCCTGGAGTTTTGCAGCCCCAGTCGGCATTAAGGGAATATCATGAAGTGTGTGTGGAACCTGGACTTTAGCAGTGTCTGGTACACGTGTGTCTATCAGGACACGGGTGAACACGATTCTGTCGTCGGGTCACGGTTTCTCCTTCCTTGGACCACTTATGGAAGATACAAAACCACCTCACAGGACCTGGTGAATCTCTGAGATGCACTGACCTGGTGGTCCGGCTGTTTTGGTCTGACCCGTTCCGAAGTCTTTTGCTTTCCCATTTTTCCTGCTTTCATCATGTCAGGTTTGAGAACCGAGCGCAGTTCTTCGAGCCTGTTCTGGTGAAGTGCAGATGTTTATGATGTGTATTTTGGTGGTAAGATCAGAAGGTCGAGTTCAATCCGAGCTCAAACAGAGTGGGGCTCTTGAACAAGACCCCTAACTGTCTGGAGTGGTTTTCTTATTAATGAGATAATTGTAAGTCGATAGATAGATAGATAGATAGATAGATAGATAGATAGATAGATAGATAGATATTTTCTGACTGAGATAGATAGACAGACTGTCTGACCAATGGATGGATGGATGGGTGGGTGGTTGGGTGAGTAGGTAGGTAGGTATTTTCTGACTGAGATAGATAGACAGACTGTCTGACTAACAGATGGATGGATGGATGGATGGATGGATGGATGGATGGATGGATGGATGGATGGATAGATAGATAGATAGATAGATATTGTCTGACTGAGATAGATAAAGAGAAAGATAGACAGACTGTCTGACTAGTTGATAGATAGACTGACAGACAGACTGTCTGTCTAACGGATAGATCGATAGATCGATAGATAGATAGATCGATAGATAGATAGATAGAAATCGATCTACATATCAAATATCGGTCACAAATTATTAGTCGCCTTTTAAATAATAAGTCTTGCGTATCTAATAATAATAAAGAAATAAGTGGGTGAAATACGTTAAAAGCGATGAAGTGTGGTATAAATGCTTCAACTATCCGATGCACGCTTTTAAAAATTGTTGCATCACATTGTTAAGGTTTTATGTATGTATATATATTCACATTTTCTTTGATCAACAGCTCCTGAAGTGTTTTATCACATTTGTGCCACAATAATCAGTCAGCGATTACGATTTGTACCGATTCAAAATGATAACATGAGTTTATCCATTTTACTTGTGGAATGGCATTGAAACAGCTTCTTTCAGCGATAGACAGCATGTGAACGTAGCTGTCCTTGTTTTCTGGGTGTGTGAGGGAGAGTGCTGATCTTCTGCAGATCTGTGAGCTGAACCCTCACTTTACCACAGGCGGAAATATACAACAGAAAGAAACGAGGCTCAATAGCGAGACTGAAATCGTGAATAAGAAGTGCTGGTTAAATAAACGAGTTCTAAAGCTCACGGCACATAACCATGTCCCCGAAAGCAAACCATTTATCTTCTCCTCGGTTGTTCATTTATGACTAGTCAGACGGTCACGTTGCGTATTTTCATACACCTTTTCCCCTGTGCTGATTTCCCACATCCTGCCGTGCCTCCTGTCTCAGTCCATTACTGTCCATTTCTATCGCTCATTTGTTGCTCCTGGATATTTCCATTTCACATCACTGATTCAGTTTCATATTACCGAGATTACATGTTAATGAAAGGCTGATCGAGGGAGGTTTATGGCTCAGGAGAACATGACGAGGGTCAGTCATTAGCAGACACGTGTTCGGGCGGCATGGACTTCACGCCCGTCTTACGCAACGGCCCGGTTGTGGAAAAGCAGGACTAGTGGAATGTAGATAATGTTTCTGTTAGGGATTTAGCCGTGTGTGTGTGAGAAGGAGAGTCTTTTCTTGTGTTCTAAATGAGTAGGGAATGTGTTTGGCTTGAGATCTTTGGAATTTAGAGGAACCCAATCAACACTTGTGCAGGGAGGATCCTCCTGTATTATGGAGGATTATTGACATGAGGGTTAGCTGGTCTAAAACTATTTTGGTGGTGGTACATGACAAAATGATCTCCAAGGTTTTCCAGCAGAACACCACCAGAGCATCACACTGCCAGTTTGCCCATTTTCCACCTTCCAATGCTCCATGGTCCAGGTTTGATGCCCATTCTAGCTTTGGGTGGTGAACGGGGGTCAACATTGGCACTCCAATGCACCATGTGTTCCAACTCCTTTCTATGGTATCCAGGACCTACGGGTTTATCAGCAATTCGTGCTCGTGATGTGCCTCGGACCAGACAGGCTAGACTTCACTCTGACCCAGACGTCTAGACACCACGGTTTTACCCCTTTCCCATTTTTCTGTTCCCAACACATCACCTTCGAAAGATAGGATAATAGATGTTGAGTTTAATTTATTAATTACAGATAAACGATTGGTGAATGGACAAATGCATCACGCGCTGAACGCTGACTTGAGCTTTTACATGAGTGTGTCCGAGTAATGAGAGTTTTATAGACGTTATGATCCGTTTACAGGGATCCTGTTCATCATGGCCACTGCTCAGAGCAGAAACATCTCGACCTGCAGAATCAGCCGCAGACCTCATCGGACTTCCCGAATCAGCAGGACGAGTCCGAGGAGAACGGAGGAAATGACAAGGTAACACCCCCATAAACGATAGTTAGACTTTAGAGAATTTGTCATTTTAGTGATACAACAAAATTAGTTTGGAAGCTCTCAGAGACCAGCAGCAATAAAAAAAAAAAAAGTATAAACAAAGACAATTACAATGAAATATACACGCTGTTCCGAGGTTAACTATCCATACCGATAGTTTTTCCGGGTTGCGTTATATAGTACGAGCGTGGCCTCCTTTTGTCTTTTCTTTTTCTTTTCTTTTTTGGAGCCATCCGTTTTTATTTATTTAGAGTGTTACTTTTTGTTTTAGTTTAAATCCATGTCTTTTTGTTTTCCCTCGATATTTATTTATATAATTAATATATTCCTATTTCATTAAACAAATTTTTATGATTTAGTACAATTTTTATTTTTTTATTAAAAATTACTATTCTACATGGAGTTTGTTTAATCCAATGTCCATTTGAAATAAAACTGATCAATCAGTTATCTGCAAAATCCACTATCGGGCTCCCTCTAGTATCTGTATCTGTATTCTAGCCTTATTCTGGTTGTATATGTTGGTACTGGAGGCTCACGGTGCTCAACACTTGTCATGATCTTGTAAAATGTGTATATGTATGGCTATTGAAGCCGGTAGAGATCTGAGCTTTGAGGCAGTGTCACAGGCCCTTTCATTGTTACGCCTTGAGGGCGTTGCACATTGTCTTTTTGTCCTTTGTTCAATAACAGGGACTCAGGTAACGTCACCCAGGTGGAGCAGCAGGTGTGGCGGGTAAACGAGCTCATTCCCGAGAGACTTTCACAGAGTTCTCGTCATCTGTGTCTAGCACTGCATGCTTCACGACTCATTTGTGAAGGCTGTAAATAATCTCCTAACAAGAACGAGCTACGAGCTACGAGAGGTGGTTTGTAATGATGTAGCACAGCTCTGTGTGGTTATGAGATACAAGTAGAACCTGTGTATGCACATGTGGTGTGATGTGTAAAACCGTGAAAAGTATTTTTACCTATGGACAATGGAAATGGCTTTTGCATGTCTTGATGATATTATATACAGTATACCCTTATGATACACGGAGTTCCTGAGTTCCCTGATCTCCAGGTCACACTGGAGACATCCCACTTTACACTAACAAATAGATTTGTGACGGAGCCTCTATACTACATATACAACGTCCGTGTAAGTTCTAGGATCATTGTGCGATTGTGTCTTGAACAGGATCTGCTTCAGGATCGTCCTAACATTGACGCCGTAGAACAGGAAACGCAGATCGACGTGACAGACGCACTACAGACTCAGGAAACCACACAGCCAGACGATGTTAAGGTACTCCAGTGCCCAGCTTCACCTTTACAGCCTCTTTAGAATTTCTGTTCAGAAAAACCTGCGGTGCATATGGTCATACATGGTTCTATGGAAGGGTGGTGTGGTAGGGGTTCTTTGGGTTCTGGGTGAGATTATCTTTGGGTTCTGTATGAGGGTTTGATAGCAGGGTTCAAAGGGTTATTTGAGAGGAATTTGAGTTTTTAGTAGGTTTCTATAGGTGCTGTGGTAGGGTTCTGTATGCGGGCTCTATAGTAGGTTTCTATAGGTTCTCTATGAGGGATCTATAGTAGGGTTTTGTGGTAGGTTTATGTATGATGGATCTATGGCAGGGTTCAATGGGTTCTGTATGTTGGATCTATGGCAGGGTTCTATGGGGTCTGTATGAGGGATCTATGGCAGGGTTCTTTGGGTTCTGTATGATGGATCTATGGCAGGGTGCTATGGCTTCTGTATGATGTATCTATGGCAGGGTTCTATGGGGTTTGTATGAGGGATCTATGGCAGGGTTCTCAGGGTTCTGTATGATGGATCTATGGAAGGGTTCTATGGGTTCTGTATGAGGGCTCTATGGCAGGGTTCTATGGTTTCTGTATAAGGGCTTTATGGCAGGTTTCTGTGGCTTCTGTATGAGGGCTCTATGGCAAAGGTTCTATGGGTTCTGCATGATGGATCTATGGCAGGGTTCTATGGGTTCTGTATGATGGATCTATGGCAGAGTTCTATGGGTTCTGTGAGAGGGATTTATTTAAGGGTTTGGCATGAGGGATCTATGACAGGCTGGTGTGTTCTGTAACAGGGTTCTATGTGTGTTGGAAGAGGGATTTATATAAAGGATTCTATAGCAGTGTTTTTTGGCAGGTTCCTTTAAGTAGTGTATAAGGGCTTAGCATGAGGGTTCTGTATGAGGAGGTTTGTATGGCAGGGTACTGTGTGAGGGTTCTGATGGAGGAAGTCGCAGTTTGAGCTCGAGTTTGCGTGAGTGTAGCACCAGATTGCTGGAGAACAGCAGCAGGGACCATTTTCTCCTGCAGCTTTTCTGCATCTATTTCGATCATTTATTGGATGCTCTCCTCCACTGCGTATCTTTGCCTATTTTCTGCACACTAAATATCTACGTCCTATTTATTATCCCCCGTCTTCCATTTTTTTTTATAAAAAATACCTCATGCTAATATGTCATGTGTAAGTTCTTGTATAAATAATAAAAAAAATGATGTATATTTACATGTGGGTGCAGAATGTCTGTGTATAATTATAACATTCTTATGCCTGTTTACTGATTTTCTCTCCTTTTTCTTCTTTGTGTTTAATATTTAATGTGCTGTAGTTTCCCTGAAGCCTCACTTACGAGTGTACAAACTGTCACTGACATCTGATACATCTGACAAATAAAACTTGAAACTTGCAATCAGATCGACTGACTGTTCATCCTGCATTAACTTAATAAATAATTTCAGGAATCTCAGACGGACGAAGCCGCGGCAGCCCCGGTGACACTCGAGACTTCCGTCCCTCCAGAGGATGACGCTGGCTCTTCGAAACCAGACCTCTCCTCTCTTCCTTCTCCTCCCGTCACTGAAAGCGATGCTGTTTACATCTCTGAGGCCCTGTCCTCCACTGCTACCGTCTCACCTGGACCAAGCGCACGCAGGTCAGAGGCTCCAAACCACCGGTTTTAACTTGATCATGGAGTTCAAGAATCCGATTCTTTCAATTACAATCAGTACCGAAGCATCCGTAGTTATCCACTAAACCCTGTGTGACTACACACACCTTCACACACAGCACAGGAGCTGAAATAGCAGTAATGATGGCATGCTGAGATGAGAAACCCTGGTTACTCTGGTGCTTTGGGTTCTGAGGGAAGGTGCAGCCTATGGTCAGCTCGTGCAGCCCGTATCAGCTCTCGGGTGTTTTTGCCTAAGCACCACACGCATTTGTTTTGAGGGCGTGTCCTCAGGTTGGGCGTATTTGTTTAGAATTTAAATTCAGACCATTGTTTCGGATGCAAAAAAAAAAAACAAAAAACAAAAAAAAAAACAGTCCTACTCAGTTGTTTACTTTGTTTAGTCTGGGATCCTTTACACATATTTACACAGATAACAGCAAATCGTGCAGCAGACTTCTTAAATAGCTCCGTGACCCGATTCAGTGTTCCTTCATGTTCAGTGGTGCTTCTTTCTTTTGCAGTGATGACTCTGGCTCTTCCTCTCCCGTCAGTCCCGTCAGTCCCGTCTCACCTACCGCTGCCTGTGAGGCAGAGGAAAACCCTACATACCTTTCAGACATCGGTAGGTAAGTAAGATAACGTTCTCCCTGATCTGAATCGCAGCAGGAAAACTCCAGAATTGATTTGGCAGCAGCACCGTGGGGTTTGCAGGGTTACGCTTATTCAGGTCTCGTGAAAACGCACCGAACCGCACAGATCGTCTGTGATTGGCTTGAACAGTCATGACACTTGGGCTTGTTATTGTATTACACAATATATCCTCACACTGGGTCTTGTAAATCAATTCATTTGGTAGACGCCCCTACCCAGAGCCGACTTACAACCAGGGTCTCCCCAGGGTCTTAAAGTCTACAATTTAGGTCTTCATTTTCCAATCTCAATGTCACGCTGCCTCTAACGTGCACTGAAATGCTTCTGCAGCAGTATAGAATGTTTTTTTTTTTTTTTTTTTATTTGTTTTAATGGTTGTTGTGTACAAATGAGATCACCATGCAACAGCTAATCAGCTTTCAGTTATTGGGGCGAATCTTTCGGATTGTACCACAGACGTAAAACGGATTTGATTTCTCAGCTGTGGGGAAGCGCAGGTTTAGTGATACTCGGCTTAAAACAAAAAGAATTTAGCGCTCGGTTAAAGCAAGTTTGCTACCAACATATTTGCGTGTGTTTAATGTCATGAAATAGTTCTTAAATTTCATTCTTGATGGTCTTAAAATGGTCTTAAAAAGCCTAACTTTTTTTGTACAACCGAGCGGTTAAGGGCCTTGCTCAGGGGCCCAGCAGTGGTAGCTTTCTCATGCTGGGATTTGAACTTGTCAATGCCTTTACCACCTTCCACCTCCTACTGGTGACATGCAGTGAGATTCATTTATGGAAAATAGAAAAACATGCACAAAAACATATAAAAATGTGTAGAATTTATATCGCAGTACTAAAAGTAAAAGTAGAATGTTTGTAACAATAAACTGATAAAAATAGAAATGAAATATGCTATCTATCTAAAATATATGTAAGGTGTGTAACGGTACACCTTTAACAAATGTCTTCATCCCCGCCATCCTTTATTTAGTCGCTCCCTCGGTATGCGGAATTGTTCGGATTTTCTCCTTTTAAGTGAAATTCTTGAAGCAAACGCTAAACAATCCGTTTTACGAGACTGTCAAGTGTCATTTGAAGTGTGTGTGTGTGCATTCACATGTTGGGGGTTTAATTCCCAGTATCACCAGCATGCTAGTGTTGGGGCCCTTGAGCGAGGCCCTTAAGCCTTTGTGCTCCAGGGGGTTCTGTATCATGGTTGCCTCTACGATCTGCCCCCAGCTTCCTAACATCACTGGGATATGCGATAAAAGAAGATCACTGTACTGTGATTTGCATTTTATGACCACCACACAAACTAAAGCCTCTTGTGAGAGGTTTATAAATTGTATTAGATTTTTTTATTATAATTGGGTTTTTTTATTGGTACATAACAATGGCTTTCGTGTTCTGATTTCTCACCCCATGTGTTATTACAGTCTTCCCATGGTTTTGGAGAACGGCAGCACTGCTGGAACTGGAAAGAGCACTAAGCCGAGTTTAGGTCGGACAAATCAGGGAACCAACGCCTCCAGCATCCTGAAAGAAAAGGTACGTGTTACAGAGAACCAGAAGTCGGTTTGTGGCTCTTTTTGAAAATCCCATTCCACATTTACTCCTCATTTCTCTGTTCCAATAAGAGCCACTCTTTGGAGATGTTCCACTTGATTTGGTGGAGATTTGGGCTCCTCCAAAAATAAGGGTGGTAGTAAAGTCAGGTACTGATGTACAGTAGGTGAGCTGAGGAGATCTGGGGGTGTGTTCACATTCACCCCTACAGGGTTGGAGCTCTATAGCAGGAAATCTTCCACACCTTCCAACCCATGTAGATGCAGTTCTTCATAGCTTTGTCAACAGGTTTAGGTCTTCTAGTTCAAGTGAAGAGCAAATTCGCTTCTACTGCATATAAAGACGTCCATTACAAACGTTTCTGGAAACAATTTATGGGTGGAAAAGTTAAGTGTCCCAATATGCAGTAAAGATTTACTCTCAGAGGTTGATTTATTTTGATTGGATTCGGTTGTAACTGATGAAGAAACAAAGCAGTGGCTTCTCATGTCGGTCCTGTGATTTTCTCGATCGTGTCTATTGCCATGTGGAACAGATCGTTGCTGCCACCCCAGGAAGAGACCCGGCTCCTCCTCCTCCTCCTGACCCAGAAGACATCCTTACTTTTGACGAATGGACAAAGAGCATGATGGAGGAGGAGAATGAAAAAAGTAAGACTCCATGTTTCGCTCAGCATTGAGCATCACCGATCACATGATCCTGTCCCCCTTTTACATGATCCTGTTTTCCTCCCCGACTCCCACCAGGTCAAACCACACACACGTCCTACAACGGGGGCTCGGGTGGGGTTAAGAAGGTGCAGAAAACCACAAACTACGCCTCTGTGGAATGCGGCGCCAAGATCCTGGCTTCTAATCCTGAAGCAAAGGTACTTGAATCCTTTTTTTTTTATTTATGTTTAGACATTCTTCTGAATGTCTACACTTCGAAGGTTTTTATATGATACGTATTTATTTGTCACATGTACATTATTGGGGGATGAGCACATTGTCAGCTATGATGCATCACCCCTGGAGCACAGAGGGTTAAGGGCCTTACTCAAGGGCCCAACATTAGCAGCTTGACGGTGCTGGGGCTCGAACCCTTGACCTTCCAAACAGTAATTCAGAGCTTTAAACGCTGAGCGAGCATTTTCTCAGTACATGTGCCGAATGTTGAAACCTGGTTTTCCAAATACTTGGTTCAATACTACAGTTTTAACGAATGTCAGAACATTAATAGAGAAACCACATGCCGTTATAGAATCAACAAATAGATAGAGGCGGATTAATTATGGAGATTATTATTATTATTTTTATTATTATTATTATTATTATTATTATGGAGATAATAAACGAGATTCTCAGAACAAAATTCTATCAGCAGCTGCCAAGAAGCGATTAATGCATTTGTACATTTTAATCCTTTTTTAATGTTTGTTGTTTTTTTTTACAAAAGAACAGAAGCGACTCTTTCTGTCTATCAGTATGAACCTGTGGTTTGCTTTAAGCTGGAACTGATGTCCTGCTGGTGCAGTTCAAGAAATTGAACTTCTTATAAATCAGAATTGAGTATTTAGCAGCAATGTGGTATAAAATGTAAAAAATTATAATAATAAAAAAATAAAAGTCGGTCTTTAGCGTCTTTAAAATGACAATAAAATGTAAAAAAAAGTGTAAAATATTTTGTAGTAGTTTGTCAGTAAGACTGCATGATGCACTGCAGAAGGGCTGCGACTCGATAACCTTCACTCCATGTTTCTGTAAAGGGGGCAGTAACAGTGCAAAAGTATTTGGACACTACTAGGTTTCTTGTTTCAGCAATGATCCAACATAATAATTTCTCAGTCTATTTAGTAAAAACAGTCAGAAAATAAAAGTGCAGTATTTTAAAAAAGAATAAAATCAGATAAATGCAGATTTAATTGGCTAAAAGTGAAGGATTTATTGCAGATTTGTCCATAATTTTCCTATGAAGGGGTCAGAAATCAAACTCGATCGAGGGCCGGGGGTCAAAAAGAAATGTTTCCTGGTGTGATGAAACTTCTCAGCATGTTTACTGTGTGGGTTTTTCTTTTTAAGAGCACTTCTGCAATCCTGATGGAGAATGTAGATGTTTACATGCTGAATCCTTGCAGCAATAAGATCTGGTAAGTTAAACCCCATGTTCACTGTATATACAGTGTGAGTATTAGGACCAGATTCTTCTGATCATTAAAGCTCCCAGAAGCACCTTTTCAAAGCGAAAGCCACAACGTGCTCAGTTACAGGAATTTCTTTCCTATTCTAAAGAGCATGTAATTAGATATAATATAGATTAGAGCTCCAACTAACCATCTTTTTAATAATCCATCAATCAGACGAATAAAAAATACAATTGTTATTAATTAGTTTTACTTGCTATTAGTTTTCACAGAGTTTCACTTTTTCCACATTTTATGTCACAGCTTTATTCCAAAATAGATTAAATTCATTATTTTCCTCAAAATTCCACAAACAAAACCCCATAATGACAAAGTTGATCAAAATCATGTACATAAATATTTAGTCTTTGCTCAACACTTTGACACCAATTACAGCCTCAAGTCTTTTTGAGTTTGATGCTACAAGCTCTACACGCCTATTTTTGGGCAGTTTCTCCCATTCTTCTACGCAGAACCTCTCAAGCTTCAGCAGTTTGGATGAGGAGCGTCAGTGCACAGCCGTTTTCAGATCTCTCCAGAGATGTTTACTCAGACTCAAGTCTGGGCTCTGGCTGGGCCACGCGAGGACATTCACAGAGTCGTCCTGTAGACACTCCGTCGTTATCTTGGCTGTGTGTTTAGGGTCATTGTCCTGTTGAAAGATGAAACGTCGCCCCAGTCTGAGGTCCAGAGCGCTCTGAAGCAGGTTTTCATCAAGGATGTTTCTGTACATTGCTGCATTCATCTTTCTCTCGATCCTGATCAGTCTCCCATTTACTGCTGCTGAAAAACATCCACACAGTATGATGATGCCCCCACCATGCTTCACTGTAGGGATGATATTGGTCAGGTGATGAGCAGGGCATGGTTTCCTCCAGACATGACGCTTGGCATTCAGGCCAAAGAGAACCATTTCTCATGGTTCCTTATGGCCACTTTACCATACAGGTCTGATTTGGTGGAGTGCTGCAGAGATGTTTGGTCTTCTGGAAGGTTCTCCTCTCTCCACAGAGAAACACTGGAGGTCCTTCAGAGTCACTATCAGGTTCTTACTCATCTCCCTGACTAAGGCTCTTCTCCCCGATCGCTCAGTTTGGCCGGGCAGCTCCGTTCTAGGAAGAGTCCTGGTGGTTCCAAACTTCTTTCATTTACAGATGATTGAGGCCACTGTGCTCATTGGGACCTTCAATGCTGCAGATATTTTTCTCCTTCCCCAGACCTGTGCCTCGATACAATCCTGTCTCTGAGGTCTACAAACAATTCTTGGGACTTCATGAGCTGGTTCGTGCTCTGACATGCACTGTAACTGTGGGACCTTCTAGAGACAGATGTGTGTCTTTCCAAATCATGACCAATCAGCTGAATTACACAAGTGGACTCCAATCCAGTTGTAGAAACATCTCAGAGATGATCAGTGGAAACAGGATCCACCTGAGCTCAATTTTAAGTGTCTGTAAAAAATATCGTATGTACATGATTTGTTTAAGATTTTATACAAACTTCTTTCACATGGTGATTATCAGGTTTTGTTTGTAGAATTTTATGGAAAATAATGAATTGAATCCATTTAGGAATAAAACTGCAACATAACAAAATGTGGAAAAAAGTGAAGCGATGGGAAAACTTTCCAGATGCAGCGTAAAATTCAGGGTGTTTATGTATAAAAGTGTACTTTAAAACTGCAAAAGCCACATATTGAGTTTAATTTAGACATTTTAAAGTTTATAGTAGCTGTTTATTGAGGACTGCATGTGGGATTTCTCCTTTTACACATTTTTTCTCAAGCTGCTGCGTATCTCTTAACATCACTCTGAACCGTAACTTCAGGTTACAATCAATCCATAACTGCATCCGCCGACAACGAATTTCATCATCGATTAGTTCCTGCAGCTCTAAAACAGATCTAATAGAGTTTAAAGACAAACACTCAGCATGCACTGACGTAACCCCCATTCTGATATTTCTTCCTGTTTTCTTTTTCTCCTCCATTATGCTCTTCCTCACCCAACAATCATCTCCACCTTATCTTCAAGTTCACCCATTCTGTTCCTGTGTGTGCACCTCTAGGTTTGTCATTGAGTTGTGTCAACCGATTCAGCTCAAGCAGCTGGACATCGCCAACTTCGAGCTCTTCTCCTCCACCCCCAAAGACTTTCTGGTCTCAATCAGTGACAGGTCAGATTTTTTTTTTACCTGCGAGGCAGTTTGGTGTATGATGTCGTGTTCTTAGACGTATTCTGACATAAAAGTCATTATTAATTTTCTATATTGTCACTTGTAATCATCATCATCATCCTATTAGAAATAGAATTGAAATGCAATCGATAGAGTGGAAAAGAATTACAATACTGCAGTAGTTATTGATATTGATGTCTTTCAGTTCATTAGAGTATTAAATTTTTTCATATTTCCTCCATTAATATGCATTAGGTATTAGATTTTAATTGGTCAGAAGGTGTTGATTGATCTAGTGGGAGTTTCTTTGTGAGAACATTTACGCCATTCGGCAAAGGCTCTTATCCAGATTAGTGGTGGTGGGATTTGAACTCACAACCTTCTGGTTTGGAGTCCACTTGGGTTTTTGTTGTGGAATCTTATTCTATTGGACAGATTGGAGAGGATTAGTTTTGTTCAGAATTGCTAAAATTTATTAAAAAAAACCCTATAGGCAGGCGAACTTCCTGAAATTTGCACGAATAGTGAAAATGCGACGTCTTCCTGCATCACGTAAATAAACCCTGCTGATGATGAGGCTGATTGGACTGGTAATGGTGCTGCTGCCAATGCTGGGATTTCTCAAAATTAAGGCATTAAAGTTCAATGTCCAGCTTAACAGGATACAGTGCGTCATTAAGATGTTTTTATACGTAATTGGATCACAACCATAGTTCAGTTTGTTATTAATCCACAGGGTTGTGCTTTTGGCTCTCGCTGATCAGCCACACCGGTCCATTTCTTACACATTAACATTATACACATACAGCTGCACTTTAATTGCCTTTTTGTCTTCTGAAAATGGGTGCAAATGAACATTCTGGTTTGTCCACAGATATCCAACTAACAAATGGACCAAGCTTGGGACCTTTCATGCTCGGGAGGAGCGCACGGTCCAGAGTTTTCCCCTGGATGAGCATTTATATGCCAAATACGTCAAGGTATGTGAGCAGGATGTACACACTAAATGCTAAACAACCAGATAGGGATCAGGTCAAATCCCATTAACCCCATATGTCCCTGATTCGTCTCTCGCTTCATTTCTCGTCAGTCTGTCCGTCTTTATTTACGTTTCTTTGTTTTCCAAAGAACCAGTTCAAATTTCAGAATGAATTACAACCAAACCGTTTTTCTCAACCGTTTCTGTCTCTGTAATTCTGTTTTCTCTCCTGCATCAGATGTTCACCAAGTACATAAAGGTTAGCTCCTCTTTATTACTCCCATGTGTCTGAATGAATGGTGCTCACTTACCACCACTGCTACAACTCGATCAGTCACAGTGGAACCTCAGTGGATTATCGATCGCACCAAACCGATCGCACAGAACTTTCTAGAATCGGGTTGTGTGCAGAATTTATTTTCCACGCGAGGTCCTCAATCTGTGCAGCTCGTTTTTTTTTTTGTGGTGAGGGTCAATAAATCTGAAAAAAGGTTGACAACTTGTGGTGATAGGAATCCAATCAAGACTTGTGTTGTAGTGTGAATAAAGGAACAATAAGCATCCACTGTCCTGGCAAACATCTCAATCTGTCAATGCACAAACTCAACAGTGCCATCTGCTGGTGGATTTGATTCAAAGCTACATTAGAAACCCTGTATTTGTGGGCGGGTGTTTTTCTTCATGCTCAAAGCACGGTGAAAGTGTGTGCGCTCTCTTCGATTAACAGCAACTAACAAACCTGTCTGCAACTTTTGCTCTCACCTGCTTTGTGTTATGAGATTCACATATAAACCTGGTCAACTTTCTCTACTAAATAGTCAATGGTATGGTTTTTGATTGATTGTTTGATTGGTCAGCATTCTAACAATCTTGTCAACAGAGTGTCTGAAGATTAATCTTTCATTATTTTAGTTCATATTGTATATTATGGGGTCGTAATACGAATACATTTTTGGTCCTTTATGGTGCTATAATGCTGCTTTTTGTTGTTACATCATGTCAACTGCAGGTGGAGCTGTTGTCACACTTTGGCTCTGAGCACTTCTGTCCTCTCAGCCTGCTCAGGTAAAATTCAATTAAATGTAAATGTACAACATGCATAGACACTAGAGGTGTAACGGTACACAAAAGTCACGCTTCGGTTTGAACCTCGGTTTTTAAGTCACGGTTAAATTCGGTCCAATTTTGGTACAGTTGGGGGTACAGTTTTTATTATATTAATTAAATTGAGTAATTGTTTAAATTGACACACATTAAATAAATGGAAACAATTATTTAATTAGTTTACATTTTTACAGCTCTGTGTGTGTGTGTGTGTGTGTGTGTGTGTGTGTGTGTGTGTGTGTTACATTTAATATTTTTAATTTTCTAAAGATCATTTGTACTTAACTGCTCTACTTATTTCAGCATATATTTATCCCCGTTTATCGCGGTAGTTACAGGAACCGACCGGAATTTGTCCAGAAAAAATATTTTCAAGAATATAGCAAGATGAATTTGTGTAAATTCCTAGAAATATCACATTTATAGTGAGTACTGTCTTATAGTATAGCATAATTTCTCTGCTTGTTTATTAGTTGAAGTGTCCTATAAGGTCTAAAAAGGGGCGGGGCTAATATACACATCACTACATTCTTTATTTAAATTGGCTAAATCTGGTAACATATGTCTTCACATCTGCCCTTTTTGACTTGAAAGGACACTACAACCAATAAATAAGCGGTAGGTTTCTTGTGATGCTACTCATTTTTTATGATGAACTGAAATCAGGACCATTCGCAAAACAAAATGGTTATGTGCTAAATTAAAAATCGCGATAAAGTGGGACAGCGAGATTAGAACCGTCAATAAATCTCCCTCGATATGCAGAATTTTCAGGATTTTTACATTTTAAGAGAAATTCTTGAAGCTGAAAAACTAAAGACACCATTGCGCTAAACGTTGTCGTTGGCGAAGGCAGGAAGTGGTGGGATTTCACGCAAAACAAAATCTTTACACTGCACTACAAATCGTATTTCTAGTATGGAGTGAGTAGCTACAGACTGATTCTAGCTTCTTTTTATACCTCTTCAACTCGCTTGCATCAGTACCTGACTTTACTAACCCCCTCATCGCTGAATGAGGGCAAATCTCCACAATATCTTGTGGAACTTTTATCCCAGAAGAGTGGAGCTTTTTATAATAAGAACTAAATGTGGAATGAGATGTTTAAAATGAAAAAGCCCATGGTCAGGTGTCCACAAACTTGTCTATATGCTGTACATCATATAAACCCTTAAAGTGTGTGTCTGTCACCATTTTGTGTTTAAAGGGTTTTTGGCACAAGCATGATGGAGGAGTACGAGCTGAATCTGGAGCCATCTGAGACAGTCAACCAGGATGAGGACGATGGTGAGAGTTACAAATAGCTGAAACGTTCTGTCTAGAACTTTTATTTCCATTTCTCTTTTATATTACCACAATTCTGTTCATTCTTCTTCAAAACCTGTAGATTATCCTCCCGGATATGTTCCATCAGATGAAAAGTCTTCAAAGAATCTGATCGGGTCTGCCAAGGGTGAGCCTCGAAGTAGTATTTGGGAGAGTGTATACCATTGAAGGCATCTTGACATGATTGCTGTATCTATTAAGCCCTGAACTGACGTATATATATTTTTTTTTTTATACAGATGCTATTCTTAATATGGTGAACAACATTGCTGTTAATGTGTTGGGTACAAATCCAGAAGATGGTGCTCAGAATGGAGGTAATTCTATACATGCACAATCCTTCAGCTACAAATGAACAGTGATGTCCACTAGAGGGTGGTAAGTCTTTCTGCTGAGGTTTGCCGTGGCTGTAAATAAAAAAATAATGGAAGCGTATGTGCAATGAAATTGATAGTGTAGTAGATACTATCGTTTACTATAACTGTAAGTTTGTCCTTAATGAGCAAGACAGTGGTGACTGTGATGAGGAAAAACTACCTGAGATGTCCTAAGGGACCAGACTCGAAAGGGAACCCAGCACCAGATGTCCATTCATTACAGTTCCCTCCTTGTTTAAGTGTACCGTTTAAAGATAGACACATAAATTCAGGACTGTTCATGCGAACCGTGTTTCTGAGCACATTGTAGCAGACTGTTAATTAATTACAGTCCAAATCTATCCTTAAAGTCATTAAGTTGCTCAGTGAAGTCGAATGAAGTGTGGCTCGACTTGGTTGGAAAAACCCTGCAATATCCAGCCCTATGCATGTAAAGTTTAAAACTTTAAATTAGAGGATGACTGATTTATTTATTTATTTATTATTTTTTTTACCGATATCTAGGTTGGATCGTACATGCCAAATAATCAAACGATGGTTTTTTTTACAATGGATACTGGATTAAAAAACAAACAAACATAACACTCCATTTAAAATAGTTCTGCACTTTATTACAAACAAAAAAAGTACTAAATCATTTAAATGCTATGTAATAAATATTATTATATTAATTATTTAATATCATTACATAATGAATAAATTATAAATATAACATTGCGTGCTCCGTGCAGCACGCAATCTCACCTGAAAACAGCATGCAGCATCAGTGATTTGCCTCTAGAGGCCGCTCTCGTACCAACAGCGGTCCCGAAGCTGGAAAAACTTAAGGTAGTCCCCGACTTATGATGGAAATGCATTACAATGAGACCATCTCAACACGAAAACATGACCTTAAAGAATGGAGATCAGTATGGGGTAGTGTACTGTCTTTGTTTATAATTTAAAGAAATTATAGTACATAATTTAGCTAAACAGAGCAATTATATTTGGTGATGGGCACATGCAAAAGTGTCTGTTACGTGAGTGGAGTGTGGAGCTGGAGTGTTCAGTGATGCTGATAAAAAGGACAAAGACAAGAGCTGAAATTCGGCTTTAAAACGCCTTTAAAACACACAGACCACTGGTGAGATTAAGGCATCTCACAAGTCGGGAGATACATCCTGGCATTGTCCAAACGAATCATACAAAAGGTAATCTAGATTAGATTGAAATATTTCTGCATCGAACCATTGTAACTCGAGGACTACCAGTATTGGTATGGTTTTTGCAGATAGATCCAGCAATTGACTACTGATCGTCAAAACCGATTAATCACTCGACATCGAATTTTAATTTACAACTCGCACAATGAACAATTTGAGAAGAAATGGAAATAAGTTTACACTGTGTTCAACAGGCAATTCTTTCTCCCTGCATTTAAATGTGACTGAGACATCAGGAACTCCATCCAAGTCTGTGTAAGTTGTTTAATTCACAACTGATTTTAATAATACTTGTTCTTTAGACTTGTGTCTTGGTTAAACTCTCCCTTTATTTTTTCTTTTCTTTATATAATTCAGTATGGAGACTGTGGCAGTGGACCAGCTTGAGTCAATAAAGGTCATTGAAACCTTCTCAATGACTGAAGGTGGACACAGGGGTCCGACAGTTCCTTTACTTTCCCCCTCGCTCTCGGAGACCACAGTGACGCTGACTCCAGAGCCTGTCCAGACAACACTTACCAAAGAGGATCAGATTGTTACTTTGCTACCTGAAGATGAGTCAGATGATCAAGACAAGTCCTCCAGGTCTACACTACAGAAAGCAGAGCAGGAGAGTGTGAAGACTCCCCAGGATCAGCAGTGTACAAGATTGAAGCCGAAAAAGGAGGGACATGTTTCTGATTTCAGTTCTTGTGTTATTTCCATCAAAGAGTACCTCCTGCAGAGGTGTTTTCCCATTCCACTTGAGCCGAGGAAGAAGATCAATACGAAATCTCGAGAATCACATTCTCAAACCAACACCTTTCACAAAACAGAGACCTCAGTCCTGGTTATGATCTCATCATCCCAAACGCAGGTGCTCCCCACCTGGAGCACGATGGAGACAAGCTCTTCGGCGGAAGCTTTCGTTGTGGTTGTTCCACCTTTTCCTGAGAGTGATCATGCAACCAAGGCTGCATCTCTGGATCTTGCACCAAGTCTTACCTCAGCAGTGGTGACACTAACCTCCCTCGACACCCTCACCTTCAGAGCTACTCATGTTGTGGATTTTCTGGACCCGTTAGCTGTTGAGAGGTCTGATTCGAAGCTCAATGACAAAATCACATGCAATCCAGTGGAGGACAAAAACACTCCTGTTCTGAAAGCAACATCCACTCCAGTTTTAACCACCAAAACTGAAGAGGTGGATCATGTCCTGATGTCTGGCTCTGCACTTGAAATGTCTACCACTGAAAAGAACACCTTGACCTCTAGTTTGATTATCAGCACCATGGATCAGTCAACATCAACCCCTCAATCAAGCTCCACAAATCAGACCTTTGTCCAACCAACCGTAACCAAGACTGCAACTCCGGCTACAACAATGATCACTGCCTCAGGAACAGAGCCTGTGGAAGTGGTTTCAGGTGTAGCAGAACCTAAAGGTGACGAGCTAGTAGATGAGGTTGCCCTTGTAGGCCAAAACATTCAATCAGTAACTTCAATGAACGGCCAATCAGTGCAGCCATCTTCATCCGACTTCTATGCTGAAATCCCCGGCTCCACTGAAGCACCGATCCATGGCTCCAACCAGAAGGAGTCAGTCTTCATGAGGCTAAACAACCGGATCAAAGCCCTGGAGGTGAACATGTCACTCAGTGGGCGTTACCTGGAACAGCTCAGTCAAAGGTGAGTACAGTATTCCGTTGTTGTTTGGTATTTTTCAACCCCGGCTTAATCGTGATTGACGTACTGAAAAAGAACGATATTCCAAATACAGAGGACAGCAGGTGCTCATCTTCTATTTGATTCGATTTTAGACCCTCTTTCTTTTCACAGATATCGAAAGCAGATGGAGGAGATGCAAAGGGCTTTTAATAAAACCATCATCAAACTCCAGAACACCTCGCAGATGGCTGAAGAGCAGGTAAGCACAATTAATAACGATGGGGTACTTAACATAATCTCGGGGTCCTTTGATAACAGGGTGAGGATCTGGCAGAGTGACCTTCTGGCTCCTAGCACTGCATGTGCTAAGGATGACTCAGACACATTTAATCTTTAAAATCGCACAAAAGTGTGTGGCATAGCCCAACCAGCTGCTGTACAAATATCCTGAACAGAAACTCCCCTAAGCAGGGCCCATGATGTCACCACACCTCTAGTAGAGTGGGCCCTTTTGACCATTAGGGCCCTGAGAACCTCTTCATTCATACGCTAGAGATATAGCCTCAACAATCCAGTGGGACAGCCGCTGTCTTGACAATGGCTTCCCCTTGTGAGGAGCAGCCCAAGACACAAACAGCAGGCCATTCTTCATATGTATGGAGAGCCCACACTGGACATAAGAAATTCAACCTCTCCTCCTCCCGAAAAAAGAACGGAGGAGGGTGGAAAGCCGAAAGCTTTGCAATGAGACATCTATAAGTAGAATCCACTACTTAGGGTACAAACGCTGAGTTAGGGCAGGGAAACTTTTGTGAGCCCTGGGGCATACTGTAAACAAGATGGACTGACAGACAGCGGTGTTTTAAGAGAGAGAAATTTAAACCCTAGTCCATTTAATGGCTCAAAAGGGTGTTGAGAAAGAGCCTCTAAGACCTTAGACAGATCCCATAGTGGAACCATCTGCCTGGACACACCGGCCTCTTATGGCGTGCTCCTTTCATAAAACGACTTATTAAAGGGTGCCGAACTGCAGGTTCGTTACCAAACCCGACATGACATGCAGAAATAGCTGCTAGATATACTTTACATGAAGAAAAAGCTTTCCCTTTATCCAGCAAATCCTGGAGAAATGGCCATGGGTGGCCTAAAGCATCCACACACAACGATGCATCTTTGTCCTTTAGAGAGAAATACAGAGGACACTTAAGTGTTTTCTCGTGAGGCGAAGAAATCTACAGCAGCCCTGGCGTATCTCTGCCATATCTGCTCCAACACTTAAATGTGCAGCCTTCATTCCCTGTACAAGGGGTTTCCCCTGGACAATAAATTCGTTCCCCTGTTCCATAGATCTTGAACATGAGTTGCTCTGTTGGATAAAAGCCTTGTGTCACACCACATTATCAGTTTTCTTGCCAACTGATGTAACTGAGGGGAGCGTATGCCTCCCTGCTGGTTGATGTAAGTGGCCACTGTGGAATTGCCAGTCTTCACGAGTACATGCTGCCCCTGTATGAAGGTTCAGCGCTAAAAACACTGCCAACCACTCCAAGTAGTTTATATGTCTTAGGATTAGCTGTGAAGGCCAAACGCTGTTACCATTAGGGTCGCTCCCCAGCCCTCTAAGGACACGTCCATCATAATAGTAACTCTCGATGACATCGGCCCCAAAGGGGAATCCCTGACCGAAGAGTCATGGGGCTTTCCCATTGGCGGAGCGTTTTGACACGCACATATGCTAATCGGTCGACTGAGATGTCGCCGGGCCACAACCGCAGATGCGTGACCCTTTGCTGAAAATCCCTCATCATAAAAAAGTCTCAAATGTACTACAGAAATTACCAAGGCCATTAAACCCAGCATTCTTAAGCACACCATGAACGGGTGGTGGACAATGTCCACGTCTAAAAATGAGGGAGACACATTATGATATGCAATTTTCCTCTTAGTCAGTGTGACTTGATAGGAGGAAGAGGGAATCTATACTCTAGATATTCTGTGCACTGTGTGGGTTTCAAATGGCTCTTTTCCCTGTTTATTCTGAATCCCAAGTTGTAGAGATGCATGGTCACACTCTCCGCATCTCTGTTTGCTTGCTCTCTTGATGAAGAGCATATCAGGTTGTCTATGTAAGACAATATCTGTATCCTGTTCCTCAGTTGTTCGTTCAGCTGTTCGAGCCGCTTCCGCACATTTGCTGATAGTTCTCGGAGCTAGAGACAGTTCCAAACGGAATGGTTTGAAACTCGTAGGCAGTGCCTCTGTTTGCAAATCTCAGAATTTTTCTGAGAGACGGGTAAATGTCTACGCGAAAATACGAGTCCAACAAATCAATCGTTTGGACAGACAGACCTACAGAGCAGTTTGTGTCAACATTTTGAATTAGTATTTCCTAAGGTGCTTGTTTAACACATGTAGGTCTAAGATCAGACTAAGAGATGTGCTCCCTCTCTTCTGGGATCACAAAGTACCGGGAGTTAAAGCCCTGACCACTTTCCTCCTCCAGCACAACTCTGATCTTCCATTTGCCTAAAAGAGTGTTGATCTCGGCCATCGAGACTAACACCCCGTTGAATCTGGGTGGTTTTATGGCGAATTAAAGTCTGTACCCTTGTGAAATGGTGCTTAACACCCACGGTTGGGCAGCGCATGCACACCAGTTGAGAATGCGTGCAGAAAGAGGACCCCTGTATACTTTTGTTACTCTTTGGTTGCGCGTTGATGACATCGTGACCGTCGCCGGGCTGGGTTCCGATGTAAGCGCGAGCACTTCCTCCAGTGGTGAGACTAGGTGGTTGCTTGATACTTCCTTGGAATTTCCGCAAACTATTGCCCTCAGCTGTCCGCCTGGATGCAAAAGTGCCACGTTTATTGTGGTTTTTTTTTTTTTTACTTGGGCTGCATATCGCCCTTAGCCCCTGGCTTGGATGTAATGCTGCAGTTTTTATTGCACAGACGACTAAACTGAAATGCGTCTAAACACATTGTGTGAGTGCTTGGTGGCACTGGATAGTTCCCTTTATTCTAACTTGCTTAGAAAGCCCTTACGGAACTCAGAATCAGGCAGTGTTCCCTACTCCTCCTCCTTGCAGGTGGAGAGCGGAGGATAGGAGAGATTTGTGTAACACCCTTACTTAACCCCCTTGTGGCTAAATGAAGTCAGATTCTAAAGAAGCTGAGGGGAGGAGGTCTGGGAGTGCTGAGTTTACATTTATTGTGTTCAATAGGGTTAGAGCTCAATAGCAGAAGATCTTCCAACCATGGAGAGCATGGATCTGGCTTTGTGGCTCCACCTGGAACAGGTTTCTCCAAGTGGGGGAAAAGTTGTTACAGCATCCAATACAATTGTGTGCCTGCATGTTTGTGGTAACAGTTTGGAGAAGAACCACATATGGCTGGAAAAGTCAAGCGTTCCAATACTTTAGTCCATGTAGTGTATGTGATACACAATGTATGGAACAGTTCAGCTCTCAAATCAGAGGATATTTTGCTGATCAGATTGAGCTTGACCTTGAATATTGTGAATCTGATCCTTCCTTTTCTTTCTGTAGGATCAGAAACAGACCGAGTCCATACAGGTACTGCAGAAACAGCTTGAGAACATCACTCAGCTCGTTCTTAACCTGTCACTGCAAGTCAGCCATCTACAGAGAGAGGTATCTACTTCCTGTCCTTGCCAAATCTACCGTATACGTTCCTGGTTCGAACACTACATATTTTCAGTGCTGCTTTGTTGTGCAGGTTTCGGACCGCCACAGCTACCTGCTACTCTCTGTGGTCCTCATCGTGCTCATCTGCATTGTCATCTGTCTCCATTACTGTCGCACGTCGGGTGAGAATCCCTCATCAGAACCTGAAACGTTCGAACCAAAATCCTACAGCTGCTGCTGCCCTGACAGGTGAGAGCCTTGGCACTCAAACATGATTTACTAATATGTTTCGATGGGTTTTATTTCAGCTGCTTTTGCTTTAATCCCGACATGTTGGTTTTCAGGGATTCCCCTGAGAATGAGGACGTGAACCCAAAGCGGAGAGCGTCTTATCCTTTTTCACACTCGGCCATGCAGATTGCGACTACTGAAGGTAGAACCGAGATGCACTTTCAAGCAAGATAGCATTACCAGTGCCAAATGTGTTGGTGCAATTCTTCAGTAAACAGGGGGCGCCCTTGAGCAACAGATTTAATTCGAATGCTATTTTATTAGAAAAGCAGATTAAATAGCTTCCATTCTTAAACTGTAGCATACTGGTAAAATTTTCTGCAATCCGCCACCTGCTGCCCTCAAATCCTCCTGTCTAACACGCAGTCATTTCATCGTTACATATATTCAAAGAAAATATTGTTGATTTGATTATGTTTTACATGAAATTAAAAGATGGAAGGCAACAGGTCATAGGCATAGACTTGCTGACTTCCTGTTGACGGTGCAGCCGTCCTGCTAGTTTTTGTTGGAATGGATTCATGATTATAAGGAATTAATTTCCTTGAAGTAACCAGATAATAATCTCAGCATGAATCAGGTGGGAATACGATAGGATCTTGAACCAGTGATAATTATTTTGCTTTGATGACCTGCATTAGTGTCCATAAAACGAGCCATTGAACTTTGTGCACCAGGTCATTCATTGCTGTGTGAACTTGGTAAAACTATTAAAGTGGTGGCATTGGACTTTAGAGCTGAAGGGAATAAGTTCAAGTCCCAGCCACACCAAACTGCCACTCTTGGGCCCCTGAGCAAGGCCCTTAACCCAGTAGCTGCTCGGTTATATGAATGAGATAAACGTAAGTCGCTCTGGATAAAGAGTCTGATAAATGGCGTAAATGTAAATGTCTGCCAAACACGCAACAGAGGGTCATGGATCAAATTTCAAACTGATAAAATCAGCATATGAGCCAAATCAGTAGACAGATTGTTTTTACTTCTGGACCTGATCATGTGACTGCTGCAGATTTGATCATTTATTTACCCAAATTGTTCATTTACATTTTCACAGGTCCAAGTGAAGCATATAATGTAGAAACTCGGAGGAATTCAACCGGGAGTAAAAAGGTTATTTTTTCTTTTCATTCCCAATGTATTAATGGATGCTCGTTACACACATAATATTTATGTCCTTTATTTTCTCTCTCTCTCTCTTTCAGAAAAAGCGCTGTAAAATGAAATCCAGCACAAAGCCCGAGACGATCACTCCCACATTACTCTCCACACTCTCAGTCCCCAATGGAGGACTGCAATGTAAGAACCACAGTCCTCACAATCTGGACTTAAAGATGCCTCCTCATAGCACCGTTCCTCCTCCCTTCTCTTTTAGAGACTCTCCATCAGAGGGAAGCTCTGAAGACTCTTCGC
Source organism: Silurus lanzhouensis (assembly GCA_039877035.1). NCBI lineage: Eukaryota > Metazoa > Chordata > Actinopteri > Siluriformes > Siluridae > Silurus > Silurus lanzhouensis. The sequence continues at coordinate 237,469 of JBCEWE010000558.1, forward strand.
AGTCAGACGAGCCTTCGCTCTGTGGTATCCCCTCCTGTAACCGTCTCTGCGATCCTCTCCCTGCTCCGAAGAACCGCTCGAAAAAGAGGAACCGCTTCAAAAAGAGTTCAGTACTCAAGCAGCTTCTCCAGCCTGTGGAGTGTAACGGTCCACCGGTCGCTTCTAAATTCACCCTGCATGGCTTCATCACCGGCTCAACAGAGCTGAGAGCGGACAGGCCAGGAGCTCCACTACTTCCTAGAGAACCCAGTTTTGACTGAAGATAATAATAATAATGTTGATGTCTGTAGCCACTGCTGATTGGTAGCTTGAACTCCTGTGGTAATATGGTTTCAGTGGCTTTAGGAAATATGACCACAGGGTTGTGGAGACTGGGACAATCATCAATCATTATCTGCCGAACAGAGAGGAATCAGCCGAAAGTCAAAATCATGACTAAAACATGATCATAAAATTGTCCTAATACACTGCTCTTTTTAGAGGGAAAAATCATTTGCACAGATTTTAAATCAGTAAGGCTCGCTTACGCTTTACATTATATTTTAGACTGAGTTTAAATCGAATGTGAGTCAATCCAAGCAGATTGTTCTTTAATTGCAAAATGTTGCTATTTTTGATAAAAATGAATCAAACTTTTATACTTGGAGTCTTTGTTTATTATTCAACTGAGCTTCATATTTCAGTGTTAATCTGTGGAACGCCGAACAAACTACAAGCAGTGGTGGATGAATTTCACAATCCGTGTGAAATTTGTTAGTGTAGTGTTTAAAATGTTATTCCTAACGTTCCTGAACAATCGGTCCCGCTGCGGAATCCCTTCCCTGTTCCCCACTTGCTGTTGGGTTCGGCATGAGAACCCGCACATTTTCCAAACCAATAATTGGGGGTTCACTGTAGCAAAAGTAGATCCACTCTGCAAAACATTACTCAAGAAAAAGTGTCCCTTAAAACTTCTACTTGAGTAAAAGTGCAACAGTATTTGCCTTTAAATGTACTTTCCAAAACACTGATTTATTATGGCTATAATGTTCCTATTATCATTTCTATCACAAGACTCTTTGCTTAATCGACTCAGTTCATGTGAAAAGACTAATGTGACTCTCAACACACTGATCTATTAATAGAATCATATTATTGAGTCAAACACTGATATCAAATACAATTATCATAAACCCAAATAAGGTTCAAGTCTGGAGTTTCTTTACCATTTATTCCTCTCTAAATGTTCTGCTTCTGGTTGAACTGATGCTGAACTGTGTTGAACAGTAGATGCCACCGAGCACCAATCAAAACAAGTTCAAAACTTTCATGCACTTGACCCTGATTGGTGGCTTGCTGCATGTTTGACCAGTTATGTTTTTATCTTTATAAATGAAAAAGATTGACTGATTTCACAATATGTAGTTGAGTGAAAAGTAAAATAGTTGACTTTAAGATGTAGTGAAGTTAAGGTAAAAGTCTCCCCAAATAGAAATCCTTCAGTAAAGTACAGACACATGAAAAAGCTACTTAAGTACAGTAACAAATAACATTTACTTCATTTCTGTGCACCACTGGCTAGAAGACACTGCTCAGACCACATTGGAGTATTGAGTAAAGCAGTTGAAACTACCTGCAGATTTGTAGACTTTTAGACAAAAAAAAAATCCAGTATATTAATGAAAGAAAGGATATATATATTTTTTTAAATAAAAATAATGAACAGCATTTCATGTCAATGCAGTTCCTCAGTAAAAATTGTATAAATAACGGCTTTAAAAAGACTGGAAGAAGTAGAAATGCACAGCAGTGAATAAAGTAACTAAAGTATCTATACTTTCTTATAGATATATTTCTTAGATCGAACAAGATGTACAATAAATAATTGGTTCCAGGTTCTTCCACACAACCCACTGCTACACTCCTTCCATTGGATTTAAAACACTGATGTACACTAGAGTCATCGCTTTTGCGGCTGGAGCGCCTGAAAACATCCGACGTCATTACGAGAGCGACCTCTAGAGGCGAATCACTGATGCTACGTGCGGTTTGTTTCGACAAGAGAGAGAGAGCGGAGAGCTAATTTTATTTATTAAAATTATATATAATCTTTTTTTTTTTTCATTTAACACATTTTAATGATTCAGGACATTTTTTAATTAATATTATAATAAAGTTCAGTACTATTTTACATTGAGTGGTATTTATTTATTTATTTATTTATTTTTATCGAGTATCTTTTGAATAATCGGTTATCGACAAGTACGATCCAGCCAATTGGCATCAGTTAAATCCACTATTAGTCGACCTCTAATATTCACCTACAAAGCCAAAAACAGCCCAGCAACCCTCGAACCTTTATCTCACCTCACACTGTTCCCCACTCCCTCCATTCTCTAGAATATAGAAGCAGGTCTTCATTTCACCCTGATAGTGGGACCAAAAGGGTTTTGGTCCCACTATCAGGGTGAAATGAAGACCTGCTTCTATATTCTTTCTCAAACGAGATTTAGACTCTGGTTGCATTCTTAGTCAGTGTCCTAATGAACCCGCATCAGAAGATGTTTATTGATGGAGAAATCAGAGCACTTCTGGATAAGTGCATCTGCCAGATGCTATAAATGTAAAAATACGAGTACTATTTTAGAAGCTTATTGGCTTCTCCTCAAGTTGTGGTCAGCCCACACATTTTTTAGGAACATGTTTACATTTTGACTTTGAAGAAAAAAATGCAACTGAAGTAACACAATTAATGCACGTGAATATCTTATCAGTTTTTATCGGTTTTGCAGCAATGTGGGAATTACTGCCGCCTACAGGTGAATTTCAGTACAGCAGCGTATGAAATACCGAATTCAGCAAAATAATGCTATCGTACCATTTTAAATATAATATACACCCGTATTATTCCACTACTGGTATATCGTTCATACCTACTTAAAAGTCCCCCTCAAAGAGTATGGGAAACTTGGACAGAATGCAATTTATTCACAATTTGCGTGAACCACAAACTGAAGAACCGAAAGGAAACCCACACAGGCATGCAGCAAATGTAAAACTCTGTAACCAGGAAAAATATTATTGCTTAAAAAAATGTCTTTAAAGAACCAGAAAGTATCTGTGAAGTAGTGCGATTTGATGAGGCCTAACTACTGTAGTCATATTTTAATCCATCAATTTTTGGCTAGTTTGGTCAAATGATTTCCTAATTTAAACAAACTAAATTAACACTTGGAGATTGTAAAACCTAACTTTTATACAGTTTGAGTTGAAATATTGCATTTACAGGATGTGGGTAGAAAATGAAACAAAAACAAGTATCCTGCATATCTGCACTTCACCCACTGTTGCACCTCTCATACCACAACTGCAGCAGTTGATCTATAAACAACAATAAAAAAAGTAATTTTCTTGCTTGACAAATAATGCAAGAAAATATATGAATGAGTTCAGAAGCTAAAAAGTGTTTTAGTCTTTTATATTCATGAGGTGCTGTGCAACTAAAAGTTAGGCTCCTTTCAAAGTATAATAGCAGCAGTATGAGTTTGGGAAATTGCTAAATGTCGACTAGCTGCAGCTGTTGCACTCTTGTTTACTGGCTGGTCTTTTCGGAGATCACACCATTGGTTCTTATTTATAAACTAGTTAGATACTAAAGATACTCTGATTTACCCTTCATTGTTTATGCATGAGAATTTTTTTTTTATCTGATGCTGATAAAATTACAGGATGTGGTTTGTCTCAACACGGCACTTCAGCCTGTACTGCGATTCTCATGATCTGTTGAACAAATTCACGTGGGTAACTAAACATGTAAATGTGTGCATTATATTTACTAGCTGTATATCTTCTATTGATTATTTGAAATAAAGAAAAATGTAATAAAATAAATAAATCGATAAATAATTAAATAACTGTATTGTAAGTGACACTATGCAAAATACAATTATTACAAACAGCATGGCTACGTAGTAGTAGAGTCTGTGTACTGAAATGGTCTGCGTACAGTCCAGATCTATTACCATTTGAAAATAATTCACATCTTGAAACAAAAAATATGACAAAGAAAACCCAGGACAGTTAAGCAGCTAGAATCCTGTACACAAATGGGACAACATTCCTCCCACAAATGACATATAAAGCACTGAGAGGTGCACCACAGTACCTGAGCATATTTTTGGTCCATAATGATCTGCCACACCTACTTCATTACAAATGTCTAGGCTGTTTGCTGGAAGCTGGAATAGTGTGGTTATATAGCATGTTGTGGTGAACTGAGATATTTAGGGACTGTCATCTCTCCTCCTCATGTTGATGGTAGAGTGGAGGCCTGTTTTAGGTGCCAGAGGTCCATCTCACCTGTGTTACCTCTTGTAATTATTATGACCAGTTTGCTACAATTCCTTCGTAATACAATTGGCACAATTTTGCACCAAAGTCTCCATCAGTGAACAGTTGATAAGAGAGAAACTATAAATGCAAATGTGGAGCCGGAGGAGACAAGCAGTGAGAATCATTGTACTCTTTTGTAGTGAGCGGGGAAAAAGGATAAGAGGAAAGAGTGAAGGGAGCCTTGGGAGATAAATGCATGGAGAAATGTGTGTGTGTGTGTGTGTGTGTGTGTGTGTGTGTGTGTGTGTGTGTGTGTGTGTGTGTGTGTGTGTATGATTATAAAGAAAGCCATAAAACCTTGTCCAAACCAAGTCTTAGAGTTAAGCAAACAAATCAAACACGAGATGATCCTAAAAGAGAGGATTTTACATATCAATTTATCTCTTTTTTTCATGCCGAGTATGAATTATTACTTGATGAACATTTTTTGAACAGTATATATACACTAGTATATACTAGTTTATACAAGATAATGTTTTTTTTGCTAATGCTCATAAGATGTGGTTGCTGATAAAACCACAGGATGTGGTTTGCTTCAACATGGCACCTCAGCCTGTACTGCAACTCTCATGATCTGTTAAACAACATGTAGTTAGCTAAAAATGTAAACGTAAGCATTATATATTTACCAGCTGTATATCTTCTATATATTATCTGAAATGAAAAACAAACCTGTATTGAAAGTAATGCTCTACAAGATACACTTAGTCTACTAGAAACCTTTCCAACTTTGGATTTTTTTAAAGGCTTTACTGTCTAAAAGGTCATAGACAAGCACCAACTATTCTAGACTGCAACATCAAGAGACCATCATGGCAAGGAAAAACTCCCCAAGAGAAACCAGACTCAAGTACCAAATGTCCATTTATTACAGCTAAACAATGTTGAGGTGTGCAGTAATGGTAATCAGATTCAAACTGTGGTCCTGAGTCAGTGTAGCAGACTGTTGACATTAACTACAGTCCAAATCCATCCTCAAAGCATCTATGTAATCCGTAATTTCCTGGATCCCTAGGCCGTTGATGTGAAACCATCCCCAGCTGCACAGAGTGACCTCCAATTAAAGAGAACACTGTCCAAAGGCAGGCCGGGATGAAGTGGGCAGATCTGAGGAGAGGAGAGGAGAGGAGAGGAGAGGGGCAGGAAAATGTGGTCACTGCTACCTCAGGATCATGTTTAACTTGAGAGAGAGAGAGAGAGAGAGAGAGAGAGAGAGAGAGAGAGAGAGAGAGAGAGAGAGAGAGGGATATGGGTTATTATGTGTATTTATTGTTGTATGAAAGTTAAGGTCACTGTGTAGTTGGGGACTCTGGCAAGGCTCACTATGGAAGCATAACTAAAAGGGAGAACCAGAAGGTAAGACAGGCATGAGGGATCTCTGGAATAAGAGATGGCCCTTCAATTCAATTCATTTCTTTTTGTATAGCACTTCTAACAATGTACATTGTCTCTTAGCAGCTTTACACAGATAATGTGGTAATAAAAATAAATAAGATGTTCTTTATAAGCAAGTTTGTCCTTAATGAGTGAGCTGTGGCAAGGAAAAACTCTCCGAGATGGCATAAGGAAGAAACCTTGAGAGGAACCATCCTCATGTGGGTTGCACCGGATGTCCATTTATTGCAGATAAACGATGTTGCGGGGTACAGTGTTGGTAATCAGAAGCAAACTGTAGTCCTGAGTCAATGTAGGAGACTGTTATCATTAACTACAGTCCAAATTCATCCTCAAAGCGTCCGTTCTTACTCTGGAATTTCATGGAACCACTTCATGGAAGCATTGATGAGAAACCATCCCAAGATGCACAGAGTGGCCTACAATTAAAGAGGACAATATCCAGAGGCAGGGCTGATAGAAGTGGGAAGATCTGTGGAGGGAAAAGGGGCAGGAACAGTGGTCACCGGAGCCTCAGGAACATGTTTAACTCAACCAAGAGAGAAAGAGAGAGACTGAGAGAGAGAGAGAGAGAGAGAGAGAGAGAGAGAGAGAGAGAGAGAGAGAGAGAGAGAGAGAGAGAGAGAGAGAGAGAGAGAGAGAGAGAGAGAGAGAGAGATGCAGGGTGACAGGAACAGAAGGATATGGATTATTATGTGTCCTTATTGTTGTATGAAAAGTTAAAGACACTGTGTAGTTTTGGACTCAGTCAAGACTTGCTATGGCAGCAAAACTAAAAGGGCAGAACTAAAACCATACACTCTATATCCATGATCTCTCCAGATCTGCTCCTTTACCTAAGAAAAATCTACTGATAAAAGACCTGACTAAATAAATATGTTTTCAGCCTCGACTTGAACACTGAGACTGTGTCTGAGTCCCAAACACTGGTTGGAAGGTTGTTCCATAACTGTGGGGCTTATAAGAGAAAGATCTGCCCCCTGCTGTAGTCTTCATTATTCGAGGTACCAACAAATAGCCTACACCTTTTGATCAAATAAGCGTGGAGGATCATACTGGTACAGAAGTTCACTCAGATACTGCGTTGTGAGATGGATGCTTGGATGGATGCCCTGTTTTAATCAGTGGTGGTGATGTCTTATTTTCTAGATCTAGTAAGGACCCTTGCTGCTGCATTCTGGACTTAACTTATTTATGCACTTACTCGAAAACCCAGACAGTAAATCATTACAGTAGTCTAATCTAGATGTAACAAAAGCAAATATTTCTAAGGTGAAAGAAGGTGATCCTGGTATTGTTACTCACAAGGCTCAAAAAAAAGACTCGGGTCAATAACCACACCAAGGTCTATGACTGCTGTACGTACTGAGACAGAAACACCATCCGGAGAAGCTACGTAATCTGAAAGTTTACTTCTAGCTGCACGTGGTCCTGGTAAAAGTACTTCCATCTTATCCAAGTTAGGCGGAAGGAAGATATCAAGGATCCACTGTCTAATGTAATATCACAACTGTGATCAGCACAACAATGGAAGCTAATACCATGTTTATGTATAATTTTCACCCAGAGGCAGCATATAAAAGGGGAAAAGCAGTGGGCCTAAGAGAGATCCTTGTGGAACACCAAACTTCACCTCAGAGAGTGTGGAGAACTCACCATTTATATTAATACATCATTTCTATTTACATCATTGCTTACCATTACAACAAATGCAAGCTGGTAGGGGCTGAGCTTTATTCCTAGACTGCAGAGAATCTAAAGTCCTAAGAGGATAAAGTTACAGAACCTTTCATATGATGTATGATGTTATACCCAGCTACAGCTTACTCTGTGATTTTCATTGGCTGGGTTTTAACCCTCACTTATGACTTTGATCTGGTGATAGTGAAACACATCCTGTTAACACCGTTATAATACAGTCATTACAGCACCACAAGTTTATCTTCATTCGACTCGTATCTGCAACTCAGGTATGTTTAAGTGAAACTAGAAAATAAATAAGCTAAGTATTGCTTTAGTAGACAAAAGGTTTCTTTGATTTTTTTATTATTTAAGTGAAATGGGTAAGATGCATAAAATATTTAAATAACATTATCGTTGTTGTTGTTGTTGTATTGTTTGAGACAAGTTTTTGGTGCCAGCCACTAATTAATTTTAGGGATTATTAGGTAAATATATAAATTAATGTCATTATGAAGCTAATGCTTTCTTTTCAAAATCATTTATTTCATTATTACTCTGCATTCTATGTTGATGTTAGAGAGCAGTATTAAAGTTGAAACCAAAAGTGTGTAATTTTAATAATCTAATGCATAAGTCAACATAAATCAAGCTTGCAATATTAATAACAAAAGTTCTCTTATAAAATGAAGCGAGGCATCTAAGATTGCAGAAGCACCAATTACACCATGTCCGTCTTCATGGCAGTACAATTCCTGCACCAATCAGGAAGTCGTGCAATTCTTGATATAAGATCATGCTGCTCCATGGTTTTCCATATTTTACTGTATATCTCTTCTTTGTTGTACCTGCAATGATAGCAATGTTGGCAAAATACCTCACATCATGTATTTAGGAAACCGGGGTTAGGATAGTAATCCTAAAGTTTGCTTTCTAATATCATTCAGTATCTCACTACATAGACATAGAACAAAGACAACCCCTGTATTGCAAATATGCTCTCAAAGCAGTTAATGACAAGCCTGATACTAACAAAAAAAAAGGTTTTAGTAGCCATGAGTGCTCTTTGTATATCCTTTTCACTCACCCATAAGACAGAGTGTTCTAGAGAGGACTTTTACTGTGAGTTTGTAAAATCTCACACACATTTTTGGGGATAACCAACTTGCTGCTGCACAAATTTCTAGGAAAGGAATACCCCTAAAAAAGTTGCTCAAGATGTAGCCATGTGTCAGGAAAGAGCTTGAACCAGGGTCTCTGTGTGCCAAAGGGTCAAGTACACGAAGACGTACACGAACAAATTTATAATTTTGTTATAGTTTATTAGGAAGTTCAAAAGAACACATGGTTTGCACAGAACAAAACTCTACAAGGGCAAAGGGTAGAAAATCAACAAATCCTGTTCCTAAAAACATTTAAAAACTGTCTAAATCAAAGGCAAAATACTCAAAGTCTTATCTCAAAATATATCTTGCTCTAGAAACTGTGCTGACTCTTCCTAGGCTGCTGAAATATTCACTTTAATAAAAAAGTGCGGTTTGCTCTTATTCATATCCTGTATCCCTTCTTTATTGTCCCTAAGACCCAGAAATGAACTGTTTATGTATCTATATGAACAGCAAGGGTAAATAATGTGAGCATGCACTTCTGTCTTTCCTCCCTTTGAACAGACCTCAAAGTTGGAGTGCGTGACAGGGGCCATTCAAACAGGGGCCATTCTCATTTAAACAGAACGGAACTTTTTCTTTTCCCTGTAATAGATAGAGGAGTATCATGTTGGAGGGTCAGGACAAAGAAACTATTGAGTATTTTGTCCAGGTCTCTCCTGCTTCCAAAACAGTACCTCAGGGTAATCACCTTTTTGCTATCATGAGGATTCTTTGCCCTGTGTTTAGCCATGGCAACCATGTATTTATTTTAATTTGACAAAGTTGGCTTTGGCTGTGGGCCCATGTTCCCTGACTGTTGTGGTGGCAGAGAGTGAGATGGTCGGTTATCTGGCCCTTCCACTTTCCCCGGGGGCCTGAAGCTTGGCCCAATTGGCTGAAAAGTCCAAGCTAGCAATTTTCTGGGAAGGCAGACCTTACAAGCCTCTTCCTCTTTTTTAGGGGGGGGACATACAAGAACTCTCTATATCTTTTTCAGAGATTGAAGATAAATACCGTCATAATGATCTCTTTCACACTATTTCCAGGCCAATACTTAATTAACAGCTCTGGACCCTTCTGTGTGATGTTTGCACTTAATTGCTTGACACGAGAGCAACTTATCCAAAAATTTTCTTTGTAATGGCCATATGGACTGAGATGGCTGGGATAAGCTGTCTCACTGGCAATAGGCAAGATTCTTCCATCAAAGCAACATCTGTGAATGAGTTGTAGGGATTATGGTGTCCTCTTGATCTGTAAGGCTGTCTGATAGCATTTTGCCATCTTTATTGTCTTCCTACACCAAACACCAGGTTGTGCATGTTTCTCGTTTTTTTCTTAGAGGGTTTTTTCTTCATGGCTAAGACATTAAGGCAGTTGGATGTGGTATTTTCTTTCTACAGAACTTTAAAAGATTGAAGCAATTTGGGATTGCTAACTATTCTATGAACTGGTTGTGTTCACTCTTGATATTTTTCTTGATATCATGCTCAGAAATGGTAAAAGTGTTTTCCAGACTAATGTTCTGTGTGTACATGCAACAGTGCAATCTGCTCCGTTAGCATCACTAGAGCTGGTATTGCTGTTAGCTGCAGCTATAAACAACCTGTAGTGTTATGTTCGGTTTATCTGCCAGAGAAGCACCGAAATGTACTATCCTGGAAAATGGTGTTTGATAATCTGATATTATTCTCAGTTCCTACTATTACTGGCAATGTGACTCTAATTTATCCCCATAGCACTGCATCCTTCACTACTCTGTGTATGTTGTAGGATGAAGCCATGCAAGATCTCAAACTGCCATTGGTGGTTTTGTGAACCATATCATCTGCCAGTTTCCTGATGAATCCCAAAACCACCTCCATAAACATACATCAACATACAAACATACATACCATCATACCATCATCACATGAACCTTGTGTTTATGTTCATATTTATGCATGAGGAAGATGGAAATATGAGCCGATTTCCCATAACATGGATGAGCCTTTGTGTCTTTGAAATGAAGTGTAAATTGGTGGGGAAGATGAGGGGTGTGTTTGCCACTATGCATTTGAGGTTGGCACTGTTAAAATTTAATGCCACAATGAGTGCAGTGTCTTATATACAGTCCTAAATATCATTAGATCTAAAACAGTAGATTCTATTTAGATTTTACTTTCCATATTACAAACATTTCACTTTATTTATTTGATTTGTTTGCTTACCTCTGTTTTAGAATATCTTGTTGCTGAAATTCCACTGGTTTTCCAGATTACTGATTTTATTTTATTATCAATTGAGCGTTTCATATATTCATTGTTGGCTAATTTGTAATGCTTTCAATCCATTATGCTGCAACTGAAATTGGCATCATTCATGTGCAGGTGCTGTTTTTATTATTCATCATTTGCCCCATTCCATAGAGCTGTTTCTCAAAACAATATACCTAGGCATTATTTTCATAATGAAACTATACAGTAAGTGTTGTGCAGACCCCTAGATTTAGGATAAAGGTTTTAATTAAATTAGTTAGTAAAAACCTTTATCCTATATCTAGGGGTCTGCACAACACTTACTGTATGGTTTCTATAGACCACCCAAGAGCCTTTCTTTCTTCGTTGAACACCAAAGAGAATCTAATGTCATTGGAAAATTATTTGGGTTTAAGCACTCCCTCTGTTCAGGTGACAAACTCAATTTGTTAACAAAGTCATATCACAATTATTATACCATCTATTAGAGCATCACATGTTTATTTGTTTTTCATCCGACTTATTTTTTTGCGACTCGAAAATCACTTTTAACAGTGAAAATCACTTTTTAACTAATATTTTACTTTCGTGTAGAACTATTGGTAGAGGAATTCAATCTTATGAATAATTTTGATTCTTCTTCTTTATCATCCTCTTCTTTTTCTTGCTATTATTGCCCCTATGACTTAGCCAGTAAAATACTTAATTAATTTTAAGTTGTTATATAGTATATAAAATGTATTCACTATGAGATCTCAGTTGCTATATTTATTTTAAGATGTTTATTATAATTCATCATGGGGTTATGTCAAACAACAGTATCGAATATCATGTAATAGTAGGATCAAATGGATTAATCAAATGTATTAATTTAACTATTATTAAAATTAAATGCAATAATAAAGAAGAAATTATATTTTTTATTTTAATACCACCTCACCTCAGCACCGCACCTTCTCGTGCAGTAATTTTATTCTTTATAATTGGTCTGGGAATAAGCTCAAACATTGGCTTGGCTATGTGAAAGACAGGAACTCTAGCAGTTTTCCATTTTTAAGTAAAAAAAAATCCACAGAAAAAAAATCTACAGTGACAAAGTGTAAAAATCCACAAAATAGGATGCAAAAAAGCAACACAACAGTGTAGCAAAAATCAGTCAGAATCAGATAATAAATAAAACAGAAATAATGTAAGTTATTTATTCTTTATGTGCGGCCCGGTAAGCGGCCCGGGGGGTGGGGACCACTGCTGTAGGACACGAGTGGAAACAACGTGCTACTAATGAGAGACACAGCGATTCAATGGCGACATCTGGTGGTTTAAAAAGAAAACACAAGGAAAGAAAAACATTTTTTTTGTGTGTAATATTTTAATGATGAGTCAGATGTCAAGCAGGAACTGTCCCAAAAGCGGTGCTGAAGGCCAACAGGTTGACACAATGCATTACAACAAATTATATAAACAAAAGCTAATGTTAACTCACTATAACTATAACAAGTTAACTAACTAAATATAAAAGCTAGTTTTCCAGGTTGTAACACTAAAGAATGTACAGATTCTTTGTAGTCTTACTTTAATAAAATTATACATTTTATTAATAGGTTATTCAGCTCTGCAGGAAACATCTGAGACTTGTATATAATCTCCATCTAACTAACCAGGATTATGGCTACAGGGTACGTGAACAAACTTCTTATTTTATAAATGGTTAATTGTTTCTTTTTTATTAAAGCAGCTTTCTGCTCTGTTTGATGGTAAATATTACATCATTTTCACAAAATCCCACCACTGTAGTCTCAGTAATATATTTGCAGCCTTAATTGTAAACAATTAAAGAACATTGAAATCACGACATCAGAGCGACCTTTTATTTGTCGATTGATTTTAACAGATCTCAAGAGACATCACTGACTGTACGTGATTTAATCCAGAAGAGCAAATTAATCAGTGAAGGTCCTCCTGCACGATATTGTCTCCTCACTACCAGAAGTAATCTACAAAATGATGGCTCAGTGAGAAAATGGACATTCGGTCAGCGAGACAACACCATGTATAACAAAATTCTACTGATGGTAGGAGAAACTGGAACAGGCAAAACTGCTCTGATCAATGCCATGGTGAATTATATACTCGGGGTGAAGTTTACAGATGTAGTGTGGTTTGAGATTACAGAAGAAGGAGGAGATAATAAAATGTCAGATCAGTCAAAATCTCAGACATCTAAAGTCACTATGTATGAGGTCTTTGTAGGAGATAATCCTCTTACTATAATTGACACTCCAGGTTATGGAGACACCAGGGGAAAAGAATATGATCAGCAGATTGCTGAGAATCTGTACACTCTGTTCCACAGTGATTCTGGAGTTAAAGAAATTGATGCAGTGTGTCTGGTAGTGAAGGCATCTGATAATCGACTCTCTGAAAGACAGCAATACATCTTCGATGCAGTTTTGTCCTCTTTTGGTAAAGATATAGAGAACAACATTGTCATTTTTATCACTCACTCACATGGATTGCCTCCAGAAAACGTAATAAATGCAGTGAAGAAAGCAGGGATTCCCTGTAGGACAGATGAAGAAAATGAACCTGAACATTTCTGGTTGAACAACTGCCAAAGTGGGAAAAGGAGCTTGAAATATAAGAAAACTCTTCAGACAGCTTGGGAAGAAGTAGAAGAGACTTTAGATGATTTTTTTTCCACACTGAAAGAACAGAACAGAAAATGTTTAGAGAAAACTGAATGTGTTTTGTTTGAGTCCAAACAACTTAAAGCCTGTATTTCTAATCTACAAGAGCGTATTGAGTTTGCAGAGCGCAAAAGTAAAGAACTGGCTCAGATTCAGAAAGCTCTTCAGGAAAACCGAGAAAAGATAAAGAGAAATGAAAACTTTACTTTTACAGTCACTGAACATTACAAAGTAAAAGTTCCCATTGAAAATGCTTCATGGCGGGACAGAAAGGCCACCACTTGTTCTGTCTGTGAGGAGAACTGTCATGAGTATGGCTGCTGGTTTGCTGGCACTATTTGGAGGTGTAAAGTCATGAAACATGGCCATTGTACATCATGTACTGGTAAATGTTGCTACAGTAAACATGTGAAAGAGAACAAAAAATATGTTACACGCAGCAAATTGGTTACAAAGACATATGAAGCTATTAAACAACAATATGAAAGCATCAAGAAACAGGAAGGGGAGAATCTAAGCATAGAGAACAGACTGAAAAATGAACTGAGAAACAACAAAATGGAAAAATCTAACCTGGTGGAAGAAGCTTACCGTTCCATCATGAAACTGTGTGAGATTGCTTTAAAGCCAGATTATGCTTTCATTGTTCAGTGTCTGGACTTCTTGATCCCTCGAGCTGAAGAAATTGGAAAACATGACTATGCTCGGAAACTCAGTGATCTGAGGGAAATTAAACCTGAAACACAGGAAAGAGTTCATTCATTAATTGGGTACTTCAATATGCTAAGTGTTAGTGGCAGAAAATGATTTCAGGAGTTTAAACATGGTCATTTAGCATGTAATGAAGAAACAATTATAAGCATGTCTGAATCAAAAGTCAGTTTTTTTTTTCAATTATTAAAATGCATTGTGTTTATTTGTGTGATGTTGTACAAAACAATCTTTTACTCTGTTTGGGTAATCATTTAAAACTTTTAATAATGATGTGGGTTTTTTTACCTTACAAATAAGTTGATTATTGATACTGTTCATGAATAGAGAGTTATGCTTTTTTTTTCTTAGATTGTTAATTCTAGTATTGATAGTGAACTCTGTGTAACTATCTGTTTATCTGTCTTTCATTAAATAACTATTTTCTGCAGTTTGCCCGAGTTTGTCTCTTTCTGACACAAACCTACATGTACTGTGTCAAATAACACTGAATCTTCAGCAGTTCATAGTACAGTTTAGTAATGAATGAATAATTAAATAATAATTACATAAATAATAATAATAATAATAATAATAATAATAATAATAATAATAATAACCCAGCCATTAGGGTTACACAAGCCAGTGCACTCTTATTGTTGGTCCCAAGCCCAAGATTAGAATAGATTCAACTTTATTGTCATTGTGCACAGTACATGTACAGAGCCAATTATATGCACTTAGCATCTAACCAGAAGGAGATGTGGACTCCAAGGAACTTTTGACAGTCACAGCATGACAATATGCAGGGAATTATATTAATAAAAAATCGTCACACAAACTAGTGAAATTACTCCTGGAAAAAAAAAATGAATAAGCCATTTTGGATCTTACCCAAAATATTATTTACCATACATATAAACATTTAAACATTTGGGTGTACACATCTTTATTTAACAAAAATATTTTTAACAGGTCATTCAGCTGTACAAGAATTGTATCAAAAAGTTCTGTCACTCTGCCACAAACCAGCATTATGTCTACAGGGTAAGTAAAAAGAATTCTGTTTATTTATTAATCAAGAGAAAAATCTAAAGTAAAATCTAAAAATCATGTATGAAATCTACCACTAGCTGAACCAGATTATGGCTACAGGGTACATGAACCAAATTTTATTTTTGCTTAGATAAATTCTTATTTTATAAAAGATCAATTGCTTCTTGCAGATAAAACAGCTTTCAGCTCTGTTAGATGTTGAATATTACAGCATTTTTACAAAATCCCACCTTTTCATTCTCAATATATTTGCAGCCTATTTGATTTTTTTTTAACAATTAAAGAACAACGTAAGTAATCAAGCATAAGTAATCAAAGCAACTTTTTATTTGTCGATTGATTTTAACAGACCTCAAGAGACATCACTGACTGTAAAAGATTTAATCCAGAAGAGTAAATTAATCAGTGAAGGTCCTCCTGCACAATATTGTCTCCTCACTACCAGAAGTAATCTACGAAAAGACGGCTCAGTGAGAAAATGGACATTTGGACAGCGAGATGTCAACATGCAAAACAAAATTCTACTGATGGTAGGAGAAACTGGAACAGGCAAAACTACTCTGATCAATGCCATGGTGAATTATATACTCGGGGTGAAGTTTACAGATGAAGTGTGGTTTGAGATTACAGAAGAAGGAGGAGATCATGACATGGCAGATCAGACAAAAACTCAGACATCTAAAATCACTGTGTATGAGGTCTTTGTAGGAGATAATCCTCTTACTATCATTGACACTCCTGGTTATGGAGACACCAGGGGAAAAGAACATGATAAACAGATTGCTGAGAATCTGTACAAACTGTTCCACAATGAAACTGGAGTGAAAGAAATTGATGCAGTGTGTCTGCTAGTAAGTGCCTCTGAAAACCGACTCTCTGACAGACAGCAATACATCTTTGATACAGTTTTGTCCTCTTTTGGTAAAGACATAGAGAACAACATTGTCATTTTTATCACACGCTCAGATGGACTTCCACCAACAAATGTGATTAATGTAATTAAGAACGCAGGGATTCCCTGTAGGACAGATGAAGAAAATGAACCTGAGTGTTTCTTATTCAACAATCGACAAACCGAGAAAAGGAGCCTGAAATATAACAGCTCTCTACAAAAAGATTGGGAACAAACAGAGACGAGTTTAAATGAATTTTTTCCCTCACTGATAAAACATAACAGAAAAAGTTTAGAGCAGACTAAATGTGTTCTGTCTGAGTCCAAACAACTTGAAGGCTGTATTTCTAATCTACAAGCGCGTATTGAGTTTGTAGAGTGCAAAAGTAAAGAACTGGCTCAGATTCAGAAAGCGCTTGAGGAAAACCGAGAAAAGATAAAGAGAAATGTAAACTTTACTTTTACAGTCACCAAAAATTACAAACAAAAAGTTCCCATTGAAAATGCTTCATGGAGGGATGGAAAGGCCACCACTTGTTCTGTCTGTGAGGAGAACTGTCATGAGTATAACTGCTGGTTGGCCCCCAATGCTGGGTGGTGTAAAGTCATGAGAAATGACCACTGTACTGTATGTACAGGTAAATGTCACTACACTAAACATGTTCAAGAGAATAAGAAATATGTTACACGCAGCGAGGCGACCACAATGACATTTAATGATCTTAAAAGTAAATTTGAAAGCAAAGATACTTCAGCATCAGATATTAAGTTTGACTCAAAGACCTTTGATAATGTCAAAGAAGACATTGAAAGAAACCAGAAACAGGAAGAAGAGAATATATACTTAGAGAAGAACCTGAAAGAAGAACTGGCCAGGAATGAAGAAGAAAAAGCCAAACTGGTGGAAGAAGCCTGTAAGGTCATCATGAAACTGTGTGAGATTGCTTTAAAGCCAGATTCTGCTTTCATTGTTCAGTGTCTGGACTTCTTGATCCCTCGAGCTGAAGAAACTGGAAAAGAAGATCTTGCTGAAAAACTAACAGAACTGAGAAAAATTAAACCTGAATCAGAGAAAAGAGTTCATGCTGTAAAGGAGTATGCAGGGTCTTTTTTCTGACAGATTCGACTATTACTGTTAAGTGTCAGGATTTTCTTCAAACTGAGGTTATTGGAAAAGATCTTGCTCAGTATCTAAGTGAGCTGAGGGAAATTCAACCAGAATCACAAGAGAGAGTTGATGCTGTAATTGAATCCCAGTTTTGGCAAACAGGAAAATTTCAGGGGTTTAAATATAAACATGTGACATATAATGAAATAAGATTTATAAAAATCTGATCTGAACAATATGATCCGAATCATTTTTTTAGAATAATTAAAATGCAATAAGTTTATTAATTAATGCTTTTGTTCAAGATGTATAATTTAACTTTGTTTTTGAAAACAAAAAACCTTAAATCTGGTGTTTGCATTGTAAATCTATACTGTTCATGGATAGATGTTTTCTTATTTTACCTCGTTATAGTTACTAACTTTTATTATTCATTCTTTTATTGATTGTTATCTCTACTCCACGTTTCTCATTAAATATCTGCTTACTGAATTTTGCCTGTGTTGCCTCTTTTGACAAAAAAAGTGAAATTTGACACATTTTTTAAATAACACTGAATCTTTAGCCATTTATAATTTCAATAATAATATTTTTTTTAAAACAAATCATTTGTTATTAAAAGACCCAACATGTTCTATTCCCAGTAACATATTAGCATTAGCATTAATAAAAAAATCACTACTCTTCTCTCTACACTGCAAAAAATGCCCTTCTTGAAACAAGCAAGATTCACTTCAATTTAGTTAAAGGTTACCAAAATCAAGCAAAATGATCTGCCAATACGGTAAGCAAAATCGACTTGGTAAGACTTCTTGAAAGTAGAATAAATATCTACTCAATGATAGATGCTACTGAAAAATATATCTAGATGGAAATGCTTAATAAAACCTTTTTACAAGCATTGAAAAATAACTTCATGTAGTTATTTATGAAGATATTTACGATATTTATTTAATATCGGAATCTAAATCTAGTCAGTAAAAATACTTTTGTGTCTTACATCTAGACAAACATGCTAAAAACCAAATGTTCACTTTTTATAAGCACTGAATAATTAATAATTTTAGGGAATATTGCATCAAATCTAAAACAATTAACCTTAAATTTAATTTATTTGAATATTTAAGGTCACGCAAAAACCTAAAATGAAACTAAAATAAATAATATGCTATACAAATAAATATATACATTTAAATGAAGAAACAAACAGCATACTCAGCTTTGATTAACTTGTATTAAACATGCTCCAGAATTACAGCAGTTACTGAATGTACTGCATTAAAACTGTAGTTAACCCAAAAATTAAAAGTCACACAGAACTGGTTAACCTTGACTTCCATTGTAGAAAAAATAATAATCATATAGAAGTAAATGGTGACCAGATCTGTTATCAACATTCATCAAAATATCTTACTTTGTGTTCAACAGAAGAAAAAAATATACAGGTTAGGAACAACATGAGGGTGAGTAAATGATGACAGTAGTTTATTTTTTCTGTGACCTGTCCCTTTAAGTTATTTTTTACATTGGAAGGCCAAAAGTATGTAGCCCAATTAGAATGGTTTAAACCCAGTATTTTATTGAGGGTACAGGCATCTGCTAATAATTTAACACTGCTTAAGAAAAACTCACTGTGAGATTCTTGATAAAGAGCAAAACTGATTAGGAGCTGTTTCTTTGGGGATTGAGAGCCAAATGGAAAAAAAAGTGGCAGCACAGTAAAACCAGCAATGGCATGTGGAGGGGAAAAAAAGAAAGAAACAAAATATTACATATGTGGGTTTATTCCATACCACTGGTTAATAATCCTGGTCCTGGAGACCCACTGCTCTGTACATTCTATATACAGTATCTCTGTGAGACAAGTCAGGTGAAAAATAGGTTCATGCACTGGAAAAAGACAGATCTTTGGATCTCAATGGCTGGATTATTAAGACCCTTTTCAAGTTGCCATGGATGATGTGTCTTTCTCAGGCTCTTAGTCCCATCCTGCAACAGACTATGGTGTAAGTCTGGCAATGACTACAGCCCTGCTTTTTCTTGGGCTCGTGTTACAACAGGACAAGCAACATCAGCATGAATTTACACTCTTTAGTAAAATGCAAAAGATTAGTCAACACTGGTTAGTTTCTCCCCAAATCCTTGTCAGCAACAACAGTCAAATTCAGTAAATATGTTTGGTCTTGTACACAAACATGAACTTCCTTTTGAGGCTCCTGCTTCACATCCCCATTAACACATTGTGCATTGACCAAATTGGAGAATGGAATATGTGACATGATTTCTATTCAGAAATAAAAAAAGCTACCAGTGTCCAAAAGAGCAATCAAGGTTTGTCCATTTACAGTCAAGTCAATATATTGTGTATTGCATGTATTGTTCACATCAGGGTCCCCTCTGGAACAATCAGGACAACATTCCTATATTTCAGACCCAGACACCCTGGAGGTGAAGAAGGAGAGGAGGAGAGTGAGGACTGAAAGAAGAATAAGACGGTGGAAACTGATGGAGGAAGGTGGCGGTAAAGAGGTGCTGGATGATTGGGAAACTACTGCAGAAGTGATAAGGGAGACAGCTACAAAGGTATTCGGGGTGACATCTGGATATAAAAAGGTAGACAAAGAGACATGGTGGTGGAATAAGGAAGTGCAGGAGAGCATAAGTAGATAGAGGTTGGAGAAACAGAATTGGGATCGACAGAGAAATGAGAAAAGTAGGCAGGAGTACAAGGAGATGCAGCAGCAGGTAAAGAGGGATGTGGCAAAAGCCAAGGTAGAGGCATACGAGGAGCTGTATGAGAGGTTGGACACTAAGGGAGGAGAAAAGGATTTGTTGCCTGGATTGGCCAGGCAGAGGGACCGAGCTGGGAAGGATGTGGTGCAAGTTAGAGCAATAAAGGATGGAGATGGAAATGTGTTGACTAGTGAGGAGAGTATGTTGAGAAGGTGAAGGGAATATTTTGAGCAGCTGATGAATGAGGAAAATGAGAGAGAGAAGGTTGAATGGTGTGGAGATGATGAAACAGGAAGTGGATAGGATTAGAAGGGAGGAAGAGAGAGCAGCGATTAAAAGGATGATGAGTGTAAAGTCGGTTGGACCAGATGACATACCCTTAGAAGCATGGAGATGGAAGGTGAGAGGATGCCTCAGGAATGGAGAAGGAGTGTGCTGGTACCGATCTTTAAGAATCAGGGAGATGTGCAGACCTGCAGTAACTACGGGGGAATAAAGTTGATCAGTCACACCATGAAGTTATGGGAAAGAGTGGTGGAAGCCAGGCTGAGAGAAGAGGTGACCATCTGTGAGCAACAGTATGGTTCCATGCTGAGGAAGAGCACCACAGATGCATTATTTGCTTTGAGGATGTTGATGAAGAAGTATAGAGAAGGTAAGAAGGAGTTGCATTGTGTGTTTGTGGATTTAGAGAAAGTGTACGACAGGGTGGTGAGAGGAGTTGTGTTATTGTATGAGAAAGTCTTGTGTGTCAGAGAAGTATGTGAGGGTGGTGCAGGACAAGTATGAGGACAGTGTGACAGCAGTGAAGTGTGCAGTAGGAACGACAGCCTGGTTCAAGGTGAAGGTTGGACTGCATCAAGGATCGGCTCTGAACCCTTTCCTGTTTGCAGTGGTAATGGACAGGTTGACGGACGAGGTCAGACAGGAGTCTCTGTGGACTATGATGTTTGTGAATGATATTGTGATAAGTGGTGAGAGTAGGAAGCAGGTTGAGAAGAGCCTGGAGAGGCGGAGATATGCGCTGGAGAGAAGGGGAATGAAAGTCAGTAGGAGTAAGACAGAATACATGTGTGGGAATGAGAGGAAGGGCAGTGGAGTGGTGCGGTTGCAGGGAGAGAAGGTGGAGAAGGTGGATGAGTTCGGGTATCTGGGGTCAACAGTGCAAAGTGCAAATCATATTTTTTTTATTTTTACATTATTTTACTATCTAGTATCTAGTTAATTAATATTGTTTTTAATAGTCTCGTAGCTCATAAAAATTAATTGCGCATTTTTTAGGGTTCTTTATCCAAATAATGAACACATTCCATAACATGCATTTATAGTAAGAATAAAAGTGGTCTTGATACTGCATCACCCATATTAAACCTGGTAATGGAGCAGTTTTTCTTCCCCCAGCTTTTCTCCTTCTGCATCATTCCTTGACTTTACAAAATGTTCATTTTTAGAAAAGTGCCCATATTTTTTTTAGATAAAAAAAGATAATTTACAATTCTAGTTCTAACTTTTGAATTACAAGGAAGAATACAACTTTTCACAATGTGTAACATAAATATCTAGGCAATTGTTGGTTTTTATGTAGAATTTTTATTTATAAGGTTTTCTATTTTGTAACCGAGCCATTATGGATGCACAAGCCAGTGCACTCTTAGTGCCGGTCCCAAGCCCGGGTAAATGGGGAGGGTTGCGTTAGGAAGGGCATCCAGCGTAAAACATGTGCCAAATCAAACATGCGGATCACAAATGAGAATTTCATACCGGATCGGTCGAGGCCCAGGTTAACAACGACCGCCACAGGTATCGTTAGCCGACAGGGTACCGGTGGAAATTGGGCTACTGTTGGCCGAAGAAGGAGAAGGAGAGGAGGAAGACGTCTACAGAGATGGCAGGGAAAGGAGCAGTGCAGGAAAGTGGAGGTTCGGGTTGGTACTTTAAATGTTGGTACTATGACGGGTAAAGGGAGAGAGGTAGCTGATATGATGGAGAGGAGAAAGGTAGATATGCTGTGTGTTCAGGAGACCAAGTGGAAAGGGAGTAAGGCCAGGAACATTGGAGGTGGATTTAAACTGTTTTATTATGGTGTGGATGGAAAGAGAAATGGTGTAGGGGTGATTCTGAAGGAAGAGTACAGTAAGAGTGTAGTGGAGGTGAAGAGAGTTTCTGATAGGGTGATGATCGTGAAGGTGGAAGTTGAAGGGATGATGATAAATGTCATCGGTGCCTATGCTCCACAAGTGGGCTGTGAGATGGAGGAGAAGGAAAGATTCTGGAGTGAATTAGATGAAGTGGTAGATGGTGTACCTAGGAAAGAACACTTGGTGATTGGGGCAGACTTTAATGGGCATGTAGGTGAAGGGAACAGAGGTGATGAGGAGGTGATGGGTAGGTATGGTTTTAAGGAGAGGAATGTGGAAGGGCAGATGGTGGTAGATTTTGCTAAAAGGATGGAAATGGCAGTGGTGAACACTTATTTTAAGAAGAAGGAGGATCATAGAGTGACGTATAAGAGTAGAGGAAGGTGCACACAGGTTGACTATGTGCTATGCAGGAGATGCAACCTGAAGGAGATTGGAGACTGTAAGGTGTTGGCAGGGGACAGTGTAGCTAGAGAGCATCGGATGGTGGTCTGTAGGATGGTTTTGGAGGCGAAGAAGAAGAGGAGGAAAGTAAGGACTGAAAGAAGAATAAGATGGTGGAAACTGAAGGAGGAAGAGTGTAGTGTGAGGTTCAGAGAAGAGGTCAGACAGAGGCTCGGTGGTGTTGAAGAGGTGTTGGATGATTGGGCAACTACTGCTGGAGTGATGAGGGAGGCAGCTAGAAAAGTACTTGGTGTGACATCTGGAAATAGAAAGCAAGACAAGGAGACGTGGTGGTGGAATGAGGAAGTGCAGGAGAGCATTAGGAGAAAGAGGTTGGCAAAACAGAAGTGGGATAGACAGAGGGATGAGAAAAGTAGGCAGGAGTACAAGGAGATGCGGCAGCAGGTTAAGAGGGATGTGGCGAAAGCCAAGGAAAAGGCGTATGAGGAGCTGTATGAGAGGTTGGACACTAAAGAAGGAGAAAAGGATTTATACCGATTGGCCAGACAGAGGGACCGAGCTGGGAAGGATGTACTGCAAGTTAGAGCAGTAAAGGATGGAGAGGGAAATGTGTTGACTAGTGAGGAGAGTGTGTTGAGAAGGTGGAGGGAGTATTTTGAGCAGCTGATGGATGAGGAAAATCAGAGAGAAAGAAGGTTGGATGATGTGGAGTTGGTGAAGCAGGAAGTGGATAGGATTACTAAGGTGGAAGTGAGAGCAGCGATTAAGAGGATGAAGAGTGAAAAGTCGGTTGGACCAGATGACATACCGGTAGAAGCGTGGAGATGTTTAGGAGAGATGGCAGTGGAGTTTTTGACCAGATTGTTTAACAGGATTTTGGAAGGTGAGAAGATGCCTGGTGAATGGAGAAGAAGTGTGCTGGTACCGATCTTTAAGCATAAAGGAGATGTGCAGTCTTGCAGTAACTACAGGGGAATTAAATTGATCAGTCACACCATAAAGTTATGGGAAAGAGTAGTGAAAGCCAGGTTGAGAGAAGAGGTGACCATCTTTGAGCAACAGTATGGTTTCATGCCGAGGAAGAGCACCACAGATGCCTTATTTGCTTTGAGAATGTTGATGGGGAAGTATAGAGAAGGACAGAAGGAATTGCATTGTGTATTTGTGGATTTAGAGAAGGCGTACGACAGGGTGCCAAGAGAGGAGTTGTGGTATTGTATGAGGAAGTCAGGTGTGTCGGAGAAGTATGTGAGGGTGGTGCAGGACATGTACGAGGACAGTGTGACGGCAGTGAAGTGTGCAGTAGGTACGACAGACTGGTTCAGGGTGAAGGTTGGACTGCATCAAGGATCGGCCCTGAGCCCTTTCTTGTTTGCAGTGGTGATGGACAGGTTGATGGACGAGGTCAGACAGGAGTCTCCCTGGACTATGATGTTTGCGGATGATATTGTGATTTGTGGTGAGAGTAGGGAGCAGGTTGAGAAGAGCCTGGAGAGGTGGAGGTATGTGCTGGAGAGAAGGGGAATGAAACTCAGTGGGAGTAAGACAGAATACATGTGTGTGAATGAGAGGGAGGGCAGTGGAGTGGTGCGGTTGCAGGGAGAAGAGCTGGAGAAGGTGGAGGAGTTCAGGTATCTGGGGTCAACAGTGCAAAGTAATGGATATTGTGTTAGAGAAGTGAAGAAAAGAGTGCAGGCAGGGTGGAGTGGGTGGAGAAGAGTGACAGGAGTGATTTGTGATAGTAGGGTATCTGCAAAAATGAAAGGGAAAGTTTATAGGACTGTGTTGAGACCTGCGATGTTGTATGGATTAGAGACAGTGGCATTGAGTAAAAGACAGGAGGTGGAGCTGGAGATAGCAGAGATGAAGATGTTAAGGTTTTCGTTGGGAGTGACGAGGATGGATAAGATTAGAAATTAGTTTATTAGAGGGACAGCGCATGTAGGATGTTTTGGTGACAGGGTGAGGGAGGCGAGATTGAGATGGTTTGGACATGTGCAGAAGAGGGATATGAATTATATTGGTAGAAGAATGCTGAGGATGGAGCCACCAGGTAGAAGGAAAAGAGGAAGGCCAAGGAGGAGGTTCATGGATGTGGTGAGGGAAGACATGCCGGTAGTTGGTTTGAAAGAGGCAGATGTAGAGGACAGGGTGGTATGGAGACGGATGATCCGCTGTGGCGACCCCTAATGGGAGCAGCCGAAAGAAGAAGAAGAAGAAGAGGTTTTCTATTTTGTATATTTTATGTACATATTAGTACATTTTCAGTAGTTTTATCTATAATGTTTAAATTCTTAGTTTACTTAGTTTAGTTTTAAATGCTTGGAATCCAAGTGATACAGTAAAACATCTGCACATCCATATATGAGATTTACCAATATCAGTATGTTAATCTGTTACATTCTACAAGCACAACCATCTGCCACTAGACGGAGACAGTGAGAAATCAGAATGTTGAACAAGCGAAAGAGAACAGTGACCTCCACTGTGGCACAACAAGGTCTGGTTGCCAAATTGAATAATCGGGGGAAAAGGGCCTGAGTAAGACAGGTGACCAAGAATCTGATGGTCAGTCTGACTGAGCACTTAAGATTTAGTGTGGAGAACCTTCCCTGCAGCCCTCCATTGAGCTGGGATTTATGACTGAGTGGCTAGAAAGAAGCCTCTATTTGGTGCAAAACCCATGAAAGCCTGAAATTCTCTGGTCTGATGAATTTCAGAGTGAACTGTGTGGCCTCAATTCTAAAATGTACTGTATGTTATCCCAAATATTTTACTTTTTACTTAACTACATTTTGCAAAATTGGTCGTTCTTTTTTATTTATGGGGATAATTACTTAACCAGTCAAGTGTGTAGCAAACTACCACCAATGTGGAGCACGTGCTCTGTTTTAAACTTATTTTGATTGTTCCCTCACTCACACTGAAAAGGAGAGGCAGAGGGTAGGTAACGTCACGTCAGTAAGGAGAGCTGAATCCAAATTAAACTTATGGATGACAAAAAAGGTCTAAACCCTCAGGATCCCAATTCAGAGAAAAAAAGGAAACAAGTATGGAGGAAACCAGCAGAAGATAAAGGTGTGTATGCAGCTCTATCACTCATCTCTTTATGAGGAAAGTAAAGGGTAATGCATCTAATGAAATAGACTAATAACTGTAAATCACTTAGGTTATGCTTTGTCACGTGATGGATCCAGATGTTGTATGTATCTTATGGTTACAATTAGACAAGAAGTCGTTGGGTTCTTCTTAGAAATTGTGCACAATGATGTATATTTATTTGTGCAATAAATGCATTTGGGTAATATTTCTACATGAAAGTAAGCTCTCAGAAATGTATCCATGTTTGTGGACTTCTCTGAGAACTACTACTTTAAAAAGCTGGAACTAATCAGTGGGAAGACGTTGGATCATGAAGTTTTTTTACCCAGGGGGCGTTATTAAAACTAGAACCGCTATTGCTGGATGGTGGGATCTACTTATCACCAACATACAGTTCAGCATCATTTCAACATCAAGCAAAACATTTGGAGAATAAAAAAATGATTGAAATCACTTCTGACTCTAACTTGCCAATGAACTAACTAACTAACAATTAACTAAACCCCCCCCCCCACCACCCCACTTCATTGCAATGTATAGGCTATCCAGTCCATTCCAGACCCGACTTCAACAGCATTGGTGGCTTCCTTTTTAAGGAAGATGGGTTATTTCTCAAAGTTTCTTTCCCAGTATTTAGCCATTACAGCACCCCTGCGTTAAACTATTACGAAAAGACAAACCCCGAGTGTGGACACAAGCATGCACAGAGGCTGTGCGCACTCTTACATTGCTACCAATGCTGGCACATTTCAGCACCTCTAATGAGATTTTGGTGACCTGCAATGCATCCGCAACAGCTTTTGAAACCTTTGATCCTCTGCCTTAAATCTAACAGAGCAGCAGTACTCTTTGGGGAAGTGGGAAGAACTAGCATGCATCTGGGCTTTCAAAAGATGGCACCTGTACCCTTATGGTCACCATTTTATGGACCATAACGACTGGTTACGCTGTTGGCAAAATCAGAAACAGGCCAAACCTCTGAGACTTCATCGCTGACATGACTATTTTCTTTTTGTAGATGATTTTTTGTCCCGATACACAGGATGTGGTTACAAATGAAACAGAAACAAGCTGTTTGCTTAAGCCTCGCTTTTCACCGTCTGTTGCACCTCTCATATTACAACTGCAACTGCATTATATTTTGCATGTAGTATTTTCTGCATGTCCAAGCAAAAAGAACAAGATGTACATTAACAAATAGGTTCTAGGTTATTCCGCACCACTCCACAGCTACACTCTCTCCATTGGTTTCCTGTAACTTTACACATTAGATTTAAAACACTGATATATGCCTAAAAAGACCAAAATAAATCAGTAACCCTTTACTTTTATTTTACTCCACACTGTAGCACACTGGGATAGGAGAGTTTGGCTTTATTAAGCCTCTGCAGGAATTGAAGATGCTCCTTTGAAGATCTTCTTTGCAGGCCACGTGGTGTTGAGACATCCAAGACCACCCTATTTTACCAATATCATTCTGACCCATCTCGAATATATGCAAAGTCTATCCAAAAATATTTGGAAAACAACATGGATGAAAAGCAATGTGCAAGTATTTACACTTATTTACACACAGGGTAAATTTGTGAGAATTACAAGACCGAAACTGAAGGACCCAAAAGGAAACTAGTAATAGTATTTTTACTTGAAAAATTTCTTCAGAGAAAAACAGAAAGCATCAATGAAATCATGAGGTTTACAAGGCTCAAGTCATGCTTTAATATGTTTGTCTAGACTAGTTCCTTCTGATCAGGTTGTTTCTTACTTCAAACAAATCAAATCAAATTTAATTTTCACTTTTACTAAGGTACATATCAGTACACAGGATGTGGTTACAAATGAAACAGAAACAAGTCGCTTGCTGAAGCCTTGCTTTTCACCATCTGTTGCACCTCTCATATTACAACTGCAGCTGCATTATATTTTGCATGTATTTTCTGCATATCCAAGCAAATTGTACAATAATTGTAAAATGCTGTTATTTTTAATAAAAATAAATAAAACAATTTTTTACATGGAGCTTTTGCTTATTATCCTTTTTGCAGCTGTTTGACTCAGCTATATTTTTCTATATTAAGCTGTGGAATACTAAAACAAGCTAGAAGACACTTGAATTTAGGGCCCTCTGGAAGAAAAGATTTTTTGGACTTTTTGGTACCTGTTGTTAAATACGTCACTCACTGAGCCACTGCTAAACTTTACAGAACTGTTAATCCCAACCTCACTGTAGAATTGATTTAAGCCATTCAAACTAACTGCAGATAAGTTGCCTTTCAAAAAAATAAATCCAGTTTCTCTTTCCATGAGAGTGAACATCATTATATACCAATGCAATACCACAGAAAATTCATAAATTACTTATGTACAAAGGCTGAAAGAAGTAGAACTGCTACTGCAGTGGACAGAGTAAGTAATGTTTCAGCTAGAACAAGATGCAAATTAACAAATAATTTCTAGGACTTTCCACACAACACACTGCTACACTCCTCCATTAAATTGCTGTAACTTCCCACATATTTAAAACACTGATGTTCACCTATGAATTCAAAAACTAACCAGCACCCCTCTACCTTATCCAACAATATATCAACTGATGCAGGACAATCAAACAAAGGAACAGATTTGTTGGACCCAAAGAGCCCCAGTGAGCTGAGCGATGCTCAGAATTGGTAGAAGTTGCTTGAACCCATGTTATTTGTAGTTGATAAGAGCCCACAAGCCTCCACTCGGTTTTCTAAGATGTCATTAGCGAAACTTTTGAGGAGAGACCCTCCAACCGCATAAAATAGGGTTAGGGTTAGGGTTCACATCACATACTAAGTCAGATAACAGGAAAATTTGCATAAGGCCCAAGAATGACAGACCCAGCTGTATATTACAATACAGGAAATACACCAGAAGATAAAGTGCTTGTTTTGGTCCTCATGTAAAATTATTAATTACCCGCAAAGTGACAAGGCCCCTTTGAGGTTACAGGGCAAGTTAGAATTTGACTATGTGGTAAGTCACATGGATTGAGGTGATGTACTTCAAAATGATCACCTGAATCTTCTGCATCCGAAAAATTGCAGCCCAATTTACCTTGTTCCCCCTGATTGTCAATAATTATTAGTACCTCTAATTATTAAGCAGAGTTTTTTATTATTATTGACAAATATAATGTACAGTATAATTACCAAGAAAATCCTTTACATCCTGTTGACTGATTCTGAAACTCAAGTCTGGTTAGCTACAGCCCACACACACACTTTCTCACGCTGCTTACTCATGCGTCTGGGTTCTGGTCTGGCATCTGAGCATTTAGTCAATCAAGTTGTTGCTCTGAGTGTGTGATCTTTTTTTTTTCGCTATGCCATTAGGATTGCAGACAAAATTAAAGGGAATTTATTAAGTTGAAAATTGAATATCAAGCAGAAATTAGCTTTAACAGGACACATATTATTACAGGAGAGAGATCAGATCATTCAGGGACCTTTTGAGGAATTGATCTTGGGTTGATTGTAATTTTGTGCAACAAACTCAATTTCTGCTTTTTTCATCTGTGTCTGTGAGTATTATTTTGTTAAAGTGTTAATTTGTGTTTTATGTCTGGAATTTTATGTCTGGAATTTTATGTCTGGAATAGTGTGACTGTACACCCAGTGTAGCTTAGCGGTGCCTATGATTTTATATGATGATATATATGTCTATATGAATATATATATAAATACTTTCGTACTTCAGACAATAAGTAAATGATGTGATCGATATTGAATAAATAGTAAATAGTGAATAATGTTAATGAAATAAATAATGACACAGGTGGCTGTTATAACCTTTAATGTTCAACTACATTACAACTAATCTTAAAATCTTTGTTCTTTGAAAATCACTATGTTACTAGTTGGGATAAGACTTTATTTTTTTTATTTATTTTTTTTTAAATATAATAGATTAAGTTTATACTTTTCACAGGTTCTTTTCTACTAGACTTACTAGAAATTTTCAAATAGAAATCTACACATTATGACTACTAGGTAAGTGACCAGCTGCAAAATGATGTGTTTTTTTTTTTTTTTTAATAAATGTTATAAATAATACATGTTAAAAATAGGCTTTCAGGCTTTTCAGGCTTTATACAAAATAACTTTTTATCGGTTAAAGGCTTTTTTTGTTCGTTTGTTACAAATACAGTTGTGAGAGATGTACTGATGTATCTGTAATATATCACACAATGTTTAACAGCACAGGAATTTAACAGGAATAATATATAGATAAAATGTTATATCAACATAAATTTTCATGAATGTCTATTTGATTTATCAAGGTTTCAAAAGGCATCGGTGGCTGTACGTGATGCACTCTATTTGAGTTATTTGATATCCTCACCTGCTGAAGGTCCTCCTAAACAATATCGTCTCCTCACCACCAAATGTAATCTGGATGAAAAAGGCTCAGTGAGAAAATGGATATTTGGGGAGCGAAAAAACAACATACATAACAAAATTCTACTGATGGTAGGAGAAACTGGAACAGGCAAAACTACTCTGATCAATGCCATGGTGAATTATATACTTGGGGTGAAGTTTACAGATGAAATTTGGTTTGAGATTACAGAAGAGGGAGAAAAGTCAGATCAGTCAAATAGTCAAACAAGTGAAATCACTATGTATGAACTCTTTGCTCAAGACAACCCAATCTGTCTTACTGTCATTGACACTCCTGGTTATGGAGACACCAGAGGAACAGATCTGGACAAAAAGATTGCTGAGAATCTGTACAAACTGTTTCGCAGTAATTCTGGAGTGAAAGAAATTGATGCAGTGTGTCTGGTAGTGAAGGCATCTGAGAATCGACTCTCCAACAGACAGAAATACATCTTTGATGCAGTTTTGTCTTTGTTTGGTAAAGACATAAAGGACAATATTGTCATTTTTGTCACTTATTCAGATGGAATGCCTCCAACAAATGTGATAAATGCCGTTAAGCGAGCAGAGATTGCCTGCAGGAAAGATGAAGAAAATGAACCTGAGTGTTTCCTATTTAACAATCGACAAACTGAGAAAAGGAAGAAAAAGTATAACAGACCTCTTCAGTCAGCTTGGGAACAAACAGAAGAGAGTTTAAATAATTTCTTTGACTCACTGAAAATTCAAAACAGAAAAAGTTTGGAGCAAACTAGTGGTGTTCTGTCTGAGTCCAAACAACTTGAAGCTTGTATTGAAAATCTAAAATTTCGCATTGACTTTGTGGAAAGCAAGAGTAGAGAACTGGCTCAGATTCAGAAAGCTCTCCAGGAAAACCGAGAAAAGATAAGGAAAAACAAAAACTTTACTTTTACAGTCACTGAACATTACAAAGTAAAAGTTCCAATTAAAAATGCTTCATTGCAGGACAGAAAGGCCACCACTTGTTCTGTCTGTGAGGAGAACTGTCATGAGTATGGCTGCTGGTTGGCCCCCAATCCACAGAAGTGTGAAGTCATGAAAAATGGCTACTGTACATCATGTACTGGTAAATGTTGCTACAGTAAACATGTGAAAGAGAACAAGAAATATGTTACACAAAGCAAAGTGGTTACAAAGACATATGAAGCTATTAAACAACAATATGAAAGCAGCAAGAAACAGGAAGGGGAGAATCTAAGCATAGAGAACAGACTGAAAAATGAACTGAGTAAAAATGAAAAGGAAAAATCTAACCTGGTGGAAGAAGCTTACCGTTCCATCATGAAACTGTATGAGATTGCTTTAAAGCCAGATTCTGCTTTCATTGTTCAGTGTCTGGACTTCTTGATCCCTCGAGCTGAAGAAATTGGAAAACATGACTATGCTCAGAAACTCAGTGATCTGAGGGAAATTAAACCTGAAACACAGGAAAGAGTTCATTCATTAATTGGGTACTTCAACAGGCTAAGTGTTTAACCCTGACCATGTAGCATGCAATGAAGAAATAATTCTGAATTTTTTTTTTCCATGATTAAATGCATTAAGTTTATTCATCATCCAATATGTTATTCGATGTATGCTATTGTACAAAACAATCTTTTACTTTGTTCTAATCATTTTGAAACTTTTAATAATGATCATTTATGAATGAGGGGTCTTTTTTTTACCTTACAAATAAGTTGTGAAGTGATAATGTTCATGAACAGAGATTTATCCTTTTCTTTTAAATTGACTTAGTTCATTAGCTTACATTGTTAATTTAGTTATCGATAGTGATGTCTATGTAACTAATTTGTTTATTTGACTTTCATTAAATATCTATTTTCTGCAGTTTGCCCGAGTTTGTCTTGTTCGGATACAAACCTACATGTGCTTTTTTCAAATAACATCAAATCTTTAGCAGTTCATGATACAGCTTAGTAATTACTAAATATTAAATAAAGCATTTATAATATTAATAACCTTTATAGTTACAGGACAAATTAAACTTATTTTTTTCAAAAGATAAAAATGTACCAAATGATTTGCTAGATATTAAATTTTCCACATTTTACACAAAAACATAATTTTATTCTCAGCAACATATTTGTCTCACATTTTTATGGCTTGAACTTAACTTTAGGGGCCTCCCCATCTGCCGCTGACATAAACTTGGTTTAAACAAAGGCCTCCTTTGGGTCCTTGAATTAAACTTGGCTTGAGAGAACTCATTGTTGACCTTCACTGATGGACACTAAAGGGAACTGTAGCCCTAAACCATTGTAGCTAAATACATAGTATAAATAGTTTATATTAATTACACACCAAATGCATTTGCATGGTTTTTCAATAACCCGATTAATCTCAGTAATCTCACAGTAATCTATATATTTAGTAGAGTCAGCCCCCGACCTACGAATATCCAATTTACAGAGATACGAACATGGCCACAGCCACCCAAAAAATGCAAGTAAAAAAAAAATTTCAAGAAAAATGTATTCAGAAAAATGTTCCAAAATCCATCGGCGCTAGTTAGATTTTACAACAGCGCAAACAGAGGTAGGAGAAGAAGAACGCCTGGCAGGCATGCATTGTGGGACCGAGACACGCAAGTCTCACTCTTCTTCTTACATATAATCGACTTACGAACACTTCGTGGGCTACCTGTATACTGTATATCTGCTGTTACTGTAGATTGACTCTTAATGTAGGTGTGGGTGGCATCTACTGGTGATGATGAAGTAGTGCACTCACTACACCAAGACATAAATAATGAACAGATCTATTTCTATAGTCCATGTGAAAAGAATGAGCTACGATTTTCTAGCTAGTCTGAGTGCTTTTAACATTTAATCTTTTTCATTATTGTGTTTCTGTATATTCTGCATAAAATATATTATTGTGGTACACAGCAGTCAGTATATTCAAAGAGGTGATTAATGCGTGATTAGAATCAGCACATGGCTGAAGAGGGTTTACCAAGACTATGTCTTGACTGTGTTTTTGGCACTTGCATAAAAAAGCCTGGCTTAGTTTCTGCTAAATAGAAAGTCTATTTTTACTTTTTCAATTGTTTTTTTTTAATTTGTAACTACCGATAATAATTGGCCACGACAGCTACTGTTAACATATCCATCATGTTAGGCAAAGCAACGTAAGTAACGTAACAATTTAACAATGCAGTAATGTAACAAAGGAAATTATTTATAATAATTAGTTCTTTTTTAATAAATTCAATTCAATTCATTTTTATTTGTATAACACTTAAAGCAGCTTTACACAGATAATTTGGTGATTAAAATGAATATGTTCTTTATAAGTGTAAGTTTGTCCCTGATGAGAGAGCCGGGGGAAGCTGTGGTGAAGGCAAAATTTCCTGAGATGGCATAAGGAAGAAACCTTGAGAGGAACGGCTCAAGATGGAACCCATTCTTTATCTGGGTTGCACCGAATGTCCATTTATTACAGATAAATAATGATGAGGTGCACTGATGATGATCAGAAGCAAACTGTAGTCCTGAGTCAGTGTAGCAGACTGTTGACATTAACTACAGTCCAAATCCACCCTCAAAGCTCCCGTTCTTACTCCGGAATTTCATGGAAACCCAGGCGGTAGATGTGAAACCATCCCCAGCTGCACAAAGTGGCCTTCAATCGAAGAGAACACTATCCAGAGTCAGGACGAGGCGGGCAGATCTGAGTAGAGGGGAAGAAACAGGGGTCAAAAGTAAATGCAACTAATCAAACTGACTACCTTTGTGATTAAAGTGATCTGATAACCACTACTGTGGTGAAAGTGGTATTTGATTATTTTTTATTATACTCTGCCTTCTATTGGTTACCTGGTTCAAGTGAACAGCATTCTGCCAGTTTTAGTACGATATACACGTGCTTATATTACAATGCCTGGCCAAAAGAATTTTCTGTTAAAGAATATTTACAAGAATCTTCCTTTCTGTTCATAAGACTTTAGATGGAGCTGTTGTCACACTTTGGGTCTAATAGATAAACTACTCTTGTACAGTAGTTCACTTTAAAAAAAAAAAAAAATTATAATAATAAAAAAATAAAAAAATAAAATCACAAGGACATAAAATCTGTTGCTCAGACACTTCCTGTTTACTGTAAAGTTACAACTTGTGTAAGATGCTTGGACTTTAAAGAAAACACATCAGATAACTATCTAATGCGTATAATTACTTACCACTACAGGCTTATGTACAATTGAAGCTGATATTTGGACAAAAAGAAGCACAGTTTGAGACAGTAAGATATTTCTATTGCAAAATCTTGGTGAAAAGTCTTTTTAACAGAGCAGCACAGAAGTGCTCAGACCCAAAGTGTGACAGCAGCTCCATCTACTGTCTCATGAGAATGTAACAACAGAAAGAAAGATTCTATTAATATTATTAGGACATTACTTCTTCTTCTTCTTCGTTCGACTTCTCCCATTAGGGGTCGCCACAGCGGATCATCCGTCTCCATACCCCCGTCCTCTACATCTGCCTCTTTCAAACCAACTACCTGCATGTCTTCCCTCACCACATCCATAAACCTCCTCTTTGGTCTTCCTCTTTTCCTCCTTCCTGGTGGCTCCATCCTCAGCATTCTCCTACTGATATACCCCATGTCCCTCCTCTGCACATGTCCAAACCATCTCAATCTCACCTCCCTTACCTTGTCTCCAAAACGTCCTACATGCGCTGTCCCTCTAATAAACTAATTTCTAATCATGTCCATCACTCCCAACGAAAACCTCAACATCTTCAGCTCTGCTACCTCCAGCTTCACCTCCTGTCTTTTACTCAATGCCACTGTCTCTAATCCATACAACATCGCAGGTCTCACCACAGTCCTATAAACTTTCCCTTTCACTCTCACAGATACTCTTCTATCACAAATCACTCCTGCTATCACTCTTCTCCACCCACTCCACCCTGCCTGCACTCTTTTCTTCACTTCTCTAACACACTCTCCATTACTTTGCACTGTTGACCCCAGGTACCTGAACTCCTCCACCTTCTCCACTTCTTCTCCCTGTAACCACACCCCTCCACTGCCCTCCCTCTCATTCACACACATGTACTCTGTCTCACTCCTACTGACTTTCATTCCCCTTCTCTCCAGCGTGTACCTCCACCTCTCCAGGCTCTTCTCAACCTGCTCACTACTTTTACCACAAATCACAATATCATCCACAAACATCATAGTCCAGGGAGACTCCTGTCTGACCTCGTCCATCAACCTGTCCATCACTTTCGGCGTTCCACAGATTAACACTGAACAATGTAACTTAGTGGAATAATAAGCAAAGACTCCAAGTATAAAACAGTTTCTGATTAACTTTTATTTGTGCAATTAATGAACAATCTGCTTGGATTGACACACATTCGATTCAATCCCAGTAAAAAGAGCAGCTTAATAGGACAATATTATGATCATGTTTGAGTCATGATTATTAGTTAGTTTTAGTCGAAGGCTTGTCTGACTGCAAAGAGTCTTCAAAGCTTCCATCTGGTGGAGAGTCTCTGAAAGAGAAGGGAGTAGAAGTGGTGCTATGAGGAGGCATCCAGATTGTGATGACTGTGGAGAGTAATGTGGGAGTGATCGTCTCAGGCTTTGTGCTGGATTTCAATTTACAGTGCTTTTTCCGGAAGAGAGGAAAAAAAATGACAAATATTATGGGCGTAACAATATATGAGCATTTATTATTACATTAGGAATGAAAAGTGTGTGTGTGTGTGTGTGTGTGTGTGTACCTTTTTACTCCCGGTTGAATTATTTTGAGTTTCTACATTATATGCTTTACTTGGACCTGTGAAAATGTAAAAACGTAATAAACAAATGAACAATTTGGGTAAATAAATGATCAATTCTCCAGCAGTCACATGATCAGGTCCAGAAGTAAAAACAATGTCTAATAATTTGGCTCATACGCTGATTTTATCAGTTCGAAATTTGATCCATGACACTTTATTGCGGGTTTTGCAGACCTTTACATTAACGGCATTCATCAGAGTCCTTATCCAGAGCGACTTACGTTTATATCATTAATTCACCTGAGCAGCTACTGGGTTAAGGGCTTTGCTCAGGGGCAATGAAACAATGACTGCATGTTAGACGAGTTATTGAGTGAGGCAGGTGGCGGATTGCAGAAAATGCTACCGATATCCTACATTTATGTTTCAATATAAATGAAAACGTGTTTCGGGATTTTTTTTTTTTTTTGCCATTTAATCTGCTTTTCTATTGAATTATCATTTAAATTAAATCTGTTGCTCAAGGGCGCCCCCTGTTTACTGAAGAATTGCACCAACACATTTGGCACTGGTAATGCTATCTTGCTTGAAAGTGCATCTCGGTTCTACCTTCAGTAGTCGCAATCTGCATGGCCGAGTGTGAAAAAGGATAAGACGCTCTCCGCTTTGGGTTCACGTCCTCATTCTCAGGGGAATCCCTGAAAACCAACATGTCGGGATTAAAGCAAAAGCAGCTGAAATAAAACCCATCACAACCTATTAGTAAATCATGTTTGAGTCCCAAGGCTTTAACCTGCAGCTGTAGGATTTTGGGATGGATGTTTCAGATTCTGATGAGAGATTTGAATCCAACATGTAACAGTAATGGAGATAGATGATGATGAGGATGCTGAGGATGATGAGGACCACAGAGAGTAGCACGTAGATTTGGAGGACCGAAACCTGCACAACAAAGCAGCACTGAAAATATGTAGTGTTTAAACCAGGAACTTTTACGGTAGATTTGGCAGGGACAGGAAGTGGATACCTCTCTCTGTAGATTGCTGACTTGCAGTGACAGTTTCTCCATCTGTTTCTGCAGAACCTGTATGGACTCGGCATTTTTCTTACACTACAAAAAGAAAAGATTAGATTCACAAGGTCAAGCTC
Organism: Silurus lanzhouensis; assembly: GCA_039877035.1. NCBI lineage: Eukaryota > Metazoa > Chordata > Actinopteri > Siluriformes > Siluridae > Silurus > Silurus lanzhouensis. The sequence goes on from JBCEWE010000558.1 coordinate 274,425, forward strand.
AATCTGATCAGCAAAATATCCTCTGATTTGAGAGCTGAACTGTTCCATACATTGTGTATCACATACTATATATGGGCAAAAGTATTGGAACGCCTGACTTTTCCAGCCATATGTGGTTTCCAGCCAGTTTGGAGTTTGTTCTCCAAACTGTTACCACAAATTCGGAGGTACACAATCATATTGGATGTTGTAACAACTTTTCCCTCACTTGAACTTGGAGACCCAAACCAGTTCCAGCATGACAATGCCACTGTGCACAAAGCCAGCTCCATGCTCTCCATGGTTTGGAAGATCTCCTGCTATTGAGCTCGAACCCGTTTGTTCAACAACACGAACTCTGCACCCCCAGACCTCCTAACCTCCTCTACATTAGTATCCGAGTTTTCTAACACCCTTGTTGCTGAATGAACACAAATGTCCACAAGCACAACATATGGCAGGGAAGGTCAGGTGACCCAATACTTTTGTCAATATTGTGTAGAAACATTATAGAGCAAAAGAACAGAAAGATTGAGTTATTAATTGTGCTGACCTGCTCTTCAATGATCCACAAGGTGCTCTGGAGTATGATGATGGCTTTATAGAAAGCCCTCTGCATCTCCTCCATCTGCATTCGATATCTGTGAAAAGTAAGTGGAAGATGAGCACCTGCTGTCCTCTGTATTTGGAATATTGTTCTCTTCCAGTAAAAACACAATACAGGATTCTAAACACTCAAACTTTACTGGGTTTAGGGATTTGATTGTGTGTGGAGATTCTTGCTGTTATCTGGCTGCTGCTGTTCGATAGGTTGCATGTCGTATGCTCAGCGTTCTAGCCTGCACCCGATCGAGAGCGGCGCACTGTGACGTCACAGAGGTCACTTATCATGAATGGTAAACTGTGAATCTCCCTCTAGTGGTCAGGCATGGAAATACATACAAACTGAAAACTATAGTCATCGTTGAATGACCTGTTCCAGGTAACGCCAGCTGAGTGACATGTTCACCTTCAGGGCTTTGATCCGGTTGTTTAGCCTCATGAAAATGGACTTCTGGGTGGAGCCGGGGATTTCAGCATAGAGGTCGGATGAAGATGGCGGACACGAAAAGGTGGGGAGCACCCGAGTTTGGGACGATGAGATCATCACCGTGACACCGAGGTCTCTGTTTTGTGTAAAGTGTTTGATTGCGAATGTGATTCCCGAGATTTCCTATTGGTCTTCTTCCTAGGCTGAAGTGGAAGGGGAAAACGCCTCTGCAGGATGTATTCTGATTTTAATAACAAGAACTGGAGACAGGAACATTCCCCCCTTTTTTGCCTTTAATCTTGAACACTGCTGATCCCAAGGAGCCTTCACACTCTCCTGCTCTGCTTTCTGTAGTGTAGACCTGGAGGACTTGTCTTGATCCTCTGACTCATCTTCAGGTAGCAAAGTAACAATCTGATCCTCTTTGGTGACTGTTGTCTGGACAGGCTCTGGAGTCAGCGTCACTGTGGTCTCAGAGAGCAAGGGGGAAAGTAAAGGAACTGTCGGACCCCTTTGTCCACCTTCAGTCATTGAGAAGGTTTCAATGACCTTTATTGACTCAAGCTGGTCCACTTCCACAGTCTCCATACTGAATTATATAAAAGGAAAGAAAAAATACAGGAAGAGTTTAACCAAGACACAAGTCTCAAGAACAAACTGAAGGGAAGGGGCCTGTTGCATGCTTCTAACTGCACCTTATGTCCTCCTCACCAAAGACTAATAAGCAATGCAAATCTGGGTCGTAATATTAACTATAAAATCTACAAGTATTTTCGAAATCAGTTGCGAATTAAACAACTTACTCGGACTTGGATGGAGTTCCTGATGTCTCGGTCGAATTTAAATGCAGGGAGAAAGAATTGTCAGTTGAACACAGTGTAAACTTATTTCTATTTCTTCTCAAATTATTCATTGTGAGTTGTTAATTCAAAGTCGAGGTTGACCGATTAATCAATTTTGACGATCAATAGTCGATTGATGGAAATATCCGCAAAAACCATACCAATAGTTTTTCCAGCTTCCGGTCTGCTGTCGTTACAAGAGCGGCCTCTAGTGGCAAATCACTGAAGCGTCAATTAATTTCCTAAAGATATGATCTACTTAACTTGTTACAACCTGCATTAATTTTGCGGATTGTATTGCATTGCATGGGATGTGGGGTTTATGTGAGTAGGTACCATCCCGAGACACCTGTCCTGACTTTTCCTACACTCCAGTTAACTGAAGCCACACCCACCTCCTGTGGATGATGTTGCCAGGAGGCAACCCATAAAGTCGGTTTGGGAGCAGGAATTAGGAGCTCGCTAGGCTGATGATCACTTTGTTCATTTTGCTATGCTGTTCCATGTTATGTCTTATTGACCTACGCCTGTTCCGACTTCAAATTTGCCCTGTCCCGATTTGAAGTTTACTAGAGAATTGTAAATATATGCACATGTGTGTGTTGCTTTGTTTACCGTTAGTAGGGGCGGGGTTACCATTTCTGTTGGGTGTGGGTTAATTCCCTGTTTTTGGTGAGGGAGTGAGGGAAGTGATTTTTCTTTTTTTTGGGATTGTTTGTAGGCAATGTAGTGGTTTGTAAAAAGTGTTTTTAATCTGTGCTTTTAATCACGCTGTGCAGCCCAACCCAAGACTGGGACGTAACAAACTGTTCTAGTTATTTCAGCATATTTTAAAATGTCTTCATTCCTTCTCATCTTTATTTATTCACTCCCTTGATATGTGGAATAGTCTGGATGTTCTCCTTTTGAGAAAAATTCCTGAAACTGAACATAAAAAGCTAAAGAATCCATAGCGTTAGCCGCTAGCTACTTCCTGGTTAGCAGCTAATGTTAGCGCTATGGATTCTTTATGCATGCACAGAACAAATCTTATTTCCGGTACTGAGTGAGCAGCCACAGTGACACTGTGCTAACTCTAGTTTCTTTTTAATAGCCCTGGCATTATTTTGTATGTTTTCCAGTATAAATCCCCTTAGCCTTCAGCGCTGCGCCCCCGTGGCCGATATCCCATTGTTCTCAGGTGTTAATGTTTAACAATAGAATAAATGAAAAGGGATAAGCGTAACCATGACTTACTATACATCATTCTAAAGGAGATTGCATGAAGCAGCGATGAGGGAAATATTATTGGTGGCGGTGTGACGACGGAGACTTGGAGATCTGCATGGGGATGGAAAAATCTGAGCTGTTTTACGTCTGTGAGTTACAATATATATCTCCCTTCGCAGTTTTATACAATGTTATAGGTTTTATTCCCTGTTTGTTTTTACTAGAAAAATGATTGAAAGGCATGTGTGAAAGTCACCACACCTGCAGAGAGAGTGGATGCTCAAACCCAGGACTCCGCCTCTTTTAGTTTTTTTAGTGTGTGGTTTCATTTCTTTTTTACCACCAAGATGGCGTTTTTTACGCGAAAGTTAGTCTGAAACATATATAAACTATAACCCCCCGATATACTGTGATGTAAACAAAGATTTACAATCTAAATTACAAAACTATTGTTTGGTTGGAGTAAAAATGCTTTACAGCATGTTGTTCAGTGGAGCCTGATATTTCCTAATAATCCGGGATTAGCAGCAGTGGATGTGTTTATGACTCGTTATTACAATAATAATGTAAGTAGTGTGGGTTTTTTTATGCATGTTGTTGTTGTTGTTTACTGCTTACACACATTCAGCAAATACATTCGTTATACGTTTTCCATTGAAAAACAGAGATCTGAAATCGCTGCTTGCGGTTTAGAGCTCTGGAATGATCATGGTTACTCTTCTCCCTTTATATTTAGTCTATTGCTAAACATTAACACCTGAGAACAATGGAATATCGGTCACATAAGCACAGCGCTGAAAGCTAAGAGGCTAAGGGCCTTGCTCTGGGGCCCAAGAGTGGCAGCTTGGTGTGGCTGGGACTTGAACTTATTCCCTTCAGCTCTAAAGTCCAATGCCTTAAACATTAAGGAAAATGATCAAACACCAGGTTGATCTAAAGTCCCGAAGTGCTCTCCATGTGTTTTATTCCTCCTAAACCACAGCAAATCATAAATTCATCATGCACCCGGTTTCATCTCTTACAATGTATACTGAGATTATTATCTGGTTACATCAAGGAAATTAATTCCTTATAATCATGAACCCATTCCAACAAAAACTAGCAGGACGGCTGCACCGTAAACAGGAAGTCAGCAAGTCTATGCCTATGACCTGTTGCCTTCTATCCTTTAATCTCATGTAATTCATATTAATCAAGTGAACATTATTTACTTTGAATATATTTTAACGATGAAATGACTGTGTGTGAGACCGGAGGAATTGAGTGTGGCAGGTGGCGGATTGCAGAAAATGCTACCAGTATGCTACAGTTTAAGAATGAAGCTGAATTTATTTTATTATTTTGCTATTTAATCTGCTTTTCTTTTGAATAAAATCCGTTGCTCAAGGGCGCCCCCTGTTTACTGAAGAATTGCACCAACACATTTGGCACTGGTAATGCTATCTTGCTTGAAAGTGCATCTCGGTTCTACCTTCAGTAGTCGCAATCTGCATGGCCGAGTGTGAAAAAGGATAAGACGCTCTCCGCTTTGGGTTCACGTCCTCATTCTCAGGGGAATCCCTGAAAACCAACATGTCGGGATTAATGCAAAATCAGCCGAAATAAAACCCATCGAAACATATTAGTAAATCATGTTTGAGTCCCGAGGCTTTAACCTGTCAGGGCAGCAGCAGCTGTAGGATTTTGGGAGGGACGTTTCAGGTTCTTGTGAGGGATTTAAATCCGACGTGCGACAGTAATGGAGATAGATGACGATGAGGATGCTGAGGACCACAGAGAGTAGCACGTAGATTTGGAGGGCCGAAACCTGCACAACAAAGCAGCACTTAAAATATGTAGTGTTGAACCAGGAACGTATACGGTAGATTTGGCAAGGACAGGAAGATTGCTGACTTGCAGTGAGAGTTTCTCCATCTGTTTCTGCAGAACCTGAATGGACTCGCCATTTTTCTTACACTACAGAAAGAAAATGAAAGATCAAATTCACAATATTCAAGGTCAAGCTCAATCTAATCAGCAAAATATCCTCTGATTTGAGAGCTGAACTGATCCATACATTTTGTATCACATACTATATATGGACAAAAGTATTAGAACTCCTGACTTTTCCAGCCATATGTGGTTCTTCTCCAAACTGTTACCACAAATTCAGAGGTACACAATCATATTGGATGCTGTAACAACTTTTCCTTTACTTGAACTTTGAGACCCAAACCTGTTCCAGCATGACAATGCCCCTGTGCACAAAGCCAGTTCCATGCTCTCCATGTTTTGGAAGATCTCCTGCTTTTGAGCTTCAACCCTTTTAAACACGAACACGAACTCTGCACCCCCAGACCTCCTCACCTCCTCTACATTAGTATACGACTTTACCCTTGTTGCTGAATGAACACAAACGTCCACAAGCACAACATATGGCAGGGAAGGTCAGGTTTCCCAATACTTTTGTCAATATAGTGTAGAAACATTATAGAGCAAAAGAACAGAAAGATGGAGTTATTAATTGTGCTGACCTGCTCTTCAATGTTCCACAAGGTGCTCTGGAGTTTGATGATGGCTTTATAGAAAGCCCTCTGCATCTCCTCCATCTGCATTCGATATCTGTGAAAAGAAAGTGGGTGTAAAATCTAATCAAATAGAAGATGAGCACCTGCTGTCCTCTGTATTTAGAATATTGTTCTTTTTCAGAACATCATAATCAGCGCTTGGGCCGGGGTTAAAAATATCAAAGAACAACTGTGTAAGAAGAAAGCACAGTACAGGATTCTGAACACTTAAACTTCACTGGGTTTAGGGATTTGATTGTGTGTGGAGATTATTGCTGTCATCTGCTAGATAGGTTGCATGATGTATTTCGGCTGCTGCTCAGTGTTCTGGCCTGTTAAGCTCACAATTTAGACCGGTGCACCGTGATGTCACAGAGGTCACTTATCATAAATGGTAAACTGTGAATCTCCCTCTACTGGTGAAGCATGGAAATACAACCGAATGGGGGCGCCACATCGGATCATCTGTCTCCATACTACTCTGTCCTTCACATCTGCCTCTTTCAAACAAACTACCTGCATGTCTTCCTTCACCACATTAATGAACCTCCTCTTTGGTCTTCCTCTTTTCCTCCTTCCTGGGGGCTCCATCCTCATCATTCTTCTACTGATATACCCCATGTCCCTCCTCTGCACATGTGCAATACATCTCAATCGGGCCTCTCTCACTTTGTCCCCAAAACGTCCTTCATGTACTGTCCCTCTAATAAACTCTTTTCTAATCCTGTCCATCCTTATCACTCCCAACGAAAACCTCAGCATCTTCAGCTCTGCTACCTCCAGCTCCACCTCCTGTCTTTTACTCAGTGCCACCGTCTCTAAACCGTACAACATCTCAGGTCTCACCACAGTCCTATAAACTTTCCCTTTCACTCTCACAGATACTCTTCTATCACAAATCACTCCTGCTATCACTCTTCTTCACCCACTCCACCCTGCCTGCACTATTTTCTTCTTCCCTAACACACGTGCCATTACTTTGCACTGTTGACCCCAGGTGCCTTAACTCCTCCACCTTCTCCACCACTTCTCCCTGCAACCGCAACAACCCACTGCCCTCCCTCTCATTCACACACATGTACTCTGTCTTACTCCACCTGACTTTCATTCCCCTTCTCTCCGCTCTTCTCCACCTGCTTCTTACTCTCACCACAAATAACAATATCATCTGCAAACATCATAGTCCACGGAGACTCCTGTCTGACTACGTCCGTCAACCTGTCCATCGCCACTGCAAACAGAAAAGGGCTCAGAGCCAATCCTTGATGCAGTCTAACCTCCACCTAAAGTCTGTCGTTTCTACTGCACACTTCACTGCTGTCACACTGTCCTCATACATGTCCTGCACCACCCTCACATACTTTTTTGACACACCTGACTTCCACATACAATACCACAACTCCTCTCTCCACCCTGTCATACACTTTCTCTAAATCCACAAACACACAATGCAACTTCTTCTGATCTTCTCTATACTTCTGCATCAACATTCTCAAAGCAATGCGTCTGTGGTGCTCTTCCTTGGCATGAAACCATACTGTTGCTCACAGATGGTCACCTCTTCTCTCAGCCTGGCTTCCACTACTCTTTTCCATAACTTCATGGTGTGACTGATCAACTTTATTGTCCTGTAGTAACTGCAGGTCTGCACATCTTCCTTTATTCTCAAAGACCAGCACCAACAATCTCCTTCTCCGTTCTTCAGGCATCCTCTCACCTTCCAAATTCCTGTTAAACAATCTGGTTAAAAACTCCACTGCATCTTCTTGCTTCTACCGCTATGTCATCTGGTCCTACCGACTTTCTCCTCTTCATTCTCCTAATTGCTGCTTACTTTTGTTCCTTGCTAATCCTATCCCTTTCCTGCTTCACCACCTCATCCAACCTTCTCTCTTATTTTCCAACAAACTGAAAACTGTAGTCACCTTTGACTGAGCTGTTCCAGGTAACAACCGCTGAGTGACATCTTCACCTTCAGGACTTTGATCCGGTTATTTAGCCTCATGAAGATGGACTTCTGATTGGAGGCATGGATTGGTACATCGGTGGAGCCGGGGATTTCAGCATAGAATTCGGATGAAGATGGCGGACATGAAGAGGTGGGGAGCACTTGCGTGATTGAGGTCTCTGTTTTGTGGAAAGTGTTGGATTGAGAATGTGATTCTCGAGATTTAGTATTGGTCTTCTACCTCGGCTGAATTGGAATGGGAAAAACGCCTCTGCAGGAGGGACTTTGATTGAAATAACACAAGCACTGGAGTCAGGAACATGTCCTCCCATTTCCTCCTTCAATCTTTAGCACTGCTGATCCTGGGAAGCCTTCACACTGTCCTGTTCTGCTTTCTGTAGTGTAGACCTGGAGGACTTGTCTTGAACATCTGACTCATCTTCAGGTAGCAAAGTAACAATCTAATCCTCTTTGGTGAGTGTTGTCTGGACAGGCTCTGAAGTCAGCCGTGCTGTGGTCTCCGAGAGCGAGGGGGAAAGTAAAGGAACTGTCGGACCCCTGTGTCCACCTTCAGTCATTGAGAGAGTTTCAATTACCTTTATTGACTCAAGCTGGTCCACTGCCACAGTCTCCATACTGAATTATATAAAAGGAAAAAAAATACAGGAAGAGTTTAACCAAGACACAAGTCTCAAGAACAAACTGAAGGGAAGGGGCCTGTTGCATGCTTCTAACTGCACCTTATGTCCTCCTCACCAAAGACTCAACAATGCAAATCTGGGTCGTAAAATTGGCTATAAAATCTACAAGTATTTTCGAAATCAGTTGCAAATTAAACAACTTACACAGACTTGGATGGAGTTCCTGATGTCTCGGTCAAATTTAAATGCAGGCAGAAAGAAATGCCTGTTGAACACAGTGTAAACTTATTTCCATTTCTTCTCAAATTGTTCATTGTGTGAGTTGTAAATTCAAAGTCGAGGTCGACCGATTAATCGCTTTTGACGATCAATAGTCGATTGCTGGAAATATCCGCAAAAACCATACCAATAGTTTTTCCAGCTTCCGGTCTGCTGTCGTTATGAAAGCGGCCTCTAGAGGCAAATCACTGACACTGCATGGTGTTTGTTTTTACAGGTGAGACTGTGTGCTGCACGAAGAGTGCAATGTATTACTTATAATTTAATAATTATGTAATGATAATTATTAATTAAAATATTCATATTTATTTCATCAAATTGAAATGATTGGAATGTTTTTTTATTTTTTTTTATCCACTATCCATTTTAAAAACTAATGGTTGAATAATCAGCATGATATTGTAGGTAAAATCCACTATCGGCCGACCTCTAAAGTTTTAAACTTTATATGCATAGGGCTGGATATTGCAGGGTTTTTCCAACCAAGTCGAGCCACACTTCATTCCACTTGTGTCACTGAACACCTCAACAACTTTGAGGATGGATTTGGACTGTAATTAATTAACAGTCTGCTACAATGTGCTCAGGACCACGGTTCGCATGAACAGTTCTGCATTTTTGCATTAATCTTTGAACGGAATGGACATCTGGTGCTGGGTTCCCTTTCAAGTCTGGTCACTTAGGACATCTCAGGTAGTTTTTCCTCATCACAGTCACCACTGTCTCGCTCATTAAGGACAAACTTACAGTTATAGTATACAATAGTATCTACTACACTGTCAATTTCATTGCACATACACTTTCATTATTTTTTATTTACAGCCACCGCAAACCTCAGCAGAAAGACTTATCACCCCCTAGTGGACATCATTGTTCATTTTGTATCTGTAGGATTGTGTGTGTATAGAATTAGCTCCATTCTGAGCTCCGTATTCTGGATTTGCACCAAGCACATAAGCAGCAACAGGTTTTGAAGAAAACAAGTCAGCTATTTGAAATTCTCACCATCGTCCTCATCCTGGTAGTTGACTCTTTCAGAGAGCTCCGAATTCAACTCCTCTGCCATGCATGTGCCAAAAACCCTTAACACACAAAACAGTGACAGACACACACTTTAATGCTGTATATATACACTATATTGACACAAGTTTGTGGACACCTGACCATGTTTTTTTTATTTTATTTTTTTAAACATGGGGTGGGGTGCAGTCAGCATTCACAGGTGTTCAATAGGGCCCTCTATAGCAGGAGATCTTCCACTTCAAGCCATGGAAAGTAGATCTTCATGGAGCTGGTTTTGTGCACAGGGACATCGTCATGCTGGAACAGGTTTGAGTCTCCTAGTTCAAGTGAAGGAAACATTTCATGCCACGGCATCCAAAGACGTCCGATGCACGTGTGTTAACATTTTGGGAAAGAACCACATATGGCTGGAAATGTCAGGTGTCCACAACCTGTCTATTTGAGGTGTAACAGGAAAATTCATACTGAACCTTTTCGTTAAGGAGGCATAGTTCAAATCAGATTTTAAACCCGAGGTTCAAACTGAACCGTGACTTTTGAGGTACCGTTACCCCTTTAGTGTCTATGCATGTTGTACATCAAATTTTACCTGAGCAGGCTGAGAGGACAAAAGTGCTCAGCGCCGAAGTGTGACAACAGCTCCACCTGCAGTTGGCATGACAAGAGACGAATCAGGGACATATGGGGTTAATGGGATTTGACCTGATCCCTATCTGGTTGTTTAGCATTTAGCGTGTACATCCTGCTCACATACCTTGACGTATTTGGCATATAAATGCTCATCCAGGGGAAAACCCTGGACCGTGCGCTCCTCCCGAGCATGAAAGGTCCCAAGCTTGGTCCATTTGTTAGTTGGATATCTGTAAACAAACCAGAATGTTCATTTGTACCCATTTTCAGAAGACAAAAAGGCAATTAAAGTGCAGCTGTATGTGTATAATGTTAATGTGTAAGAAATGGACCGGTGTGGCTGATCAGCGAGAGCCAAAAGCACAACCCTGTGGATTAATAACAAACTGAACTATGCTAATGATACAATTACGTATAAAAACATCTTAATGACGCACTGTATCCTGGGAAAGCTGGACATTGAACTTCAATGCCTTGATATTGAGAAATCCCTGCATTGGCAGCAGCACCATTACCAGTCCAATCAGCTTCATCGTCAACCGGGTGTGAGTCCAGTGGGTTTTTTTTGTTTACGTGACTCAGAAAAACCTCGCATTTTCACTATTCATGCAAATGTCAGGAAGTTCACCTGCCTATAGGGATTTTTTTTTCTAATTCTACCAATTCTGAACAAAACTAATCCTCACCAAACTCTCCAAAAGAATAAGAGCCCACAACAAAAACCCGAGTGGACTTCAAATCAGAAGGTTGTGAGTTCAAATCCCACCACCACTGATCTTTATAAAAGCATCTGCCCAATGGCGTAAATGTAACTGTTTACATCTCGCAAAAAAACTCCCACAAGATCAATCAACACCTTCTGACCATCAAAATCTAATACCTAATGCATATTAATGGAGGAAATATGAAAAAATTAAATACTCTAATGAACTGAAAGACATCAATATCAATAACTACTGCAGTATTGTAATTTTTTCCACTCTATCGATTGCATTTAAATTCTAATCCTAGTAGGATGATGATGATTACAAGTGACAATATAGAAAATTAATAATGACTTTTATGTCAGAATACGTCAAAGAACATGATATCGTACCCCAAACTGCCTCGCAGGTAAAATAATACAAGACAAAACAAAGAAACTCACACTCACACACAGTCTCATGATCTGACCTGTCCCTGATTGAGACCAGAAAGTCTTTGGGGGTGGAGGAGAAGAGCTCGAAGTTGGCGATGTCCAGCTGCTTGAGCTGAATCGGTTGACACAACTCAATGACAAACCTAGAGGTGCACACACAGGAACAGAATGGGTGAACTTGAAGATAAGGTGGAGATGATTGTTGGGTGAGGAAGAGCATAATGGAGGAGAAAAGAAAACAGGAAGAAATATCAGAATGGGGGTTACGTCAGTGCATGCTGAGTGTTTGTCTTTAAACTCTATTAGATCTGTTTTAGAGCTGCAGGAACTAATCGATGATGAAATTCGTTGTCGGCGGATGCAGTTATGGATTGATTGTAACCTGAAGTTACGGTTCAGAGTGATGTTAAGAGATACGCAGCAGCTTGAGAAAAAATGTGTAAAAGGAGAAATCCCACATGCAGTCCTCAATAAACAGCTACTATAAACTTTAAAATGTCTAAATTAAACTCAATATGTGGCTTTTGCAGTTTTAAAGTACACTTTTATACATAAACACCCTGAATGTCCTTATGTGGCCCAGTCAGAGCCCAGACTTGAATCTGAGTAAACATCTCTGGAGAAACCTGAAAACTGCTGTGCACCGATGCTCCCTATACAACCTGATGGAGCTTGAGAGGTTCTGCGTAGAAGAATGAGAGAAACTGCCCAAAAATAGGTGTCAAGTGCTTGTAGCATCAAACTCAAAAAGACTTGAGGCTGTAATTGGTGCCAAAGTGCTTCAACAAAGTGTTGAGCAAAAACTGAATATTTATGTACATAATTGAAATTTTTTTTTTTTTATGAATTTGCACAGATTTCAAACAAACTTCTTTTACATTGTCATTATAGGGTTTTGTTTGTAGAATTTTGAGGAAAATAATGAATTGAATCCGTTTTGTAGTAAAGCTGTAACATAAAATGTGTAAAACTAATTAAAAAAAGTTTTATTTTTTTATTCATTCGATTGATGGATTATTAAAATAATAGTTATTTGAAGCTCTAATCTGTATTATATCTGTAATATATGTACCATTGGGTATCAGCATTCTGTGATAAGCCTGCCCTCTAGTGGTGACATATGTAGTGCTGTATTAGTTGTGCAGTTCTAAGTAAAGACCCTGTGAGTTAACACGATTCAATCGTTCTGCTGCGTATTATTCCTCTGTCAGCATACACAACAATATCTAATTACATGCTCTTTAGAATAGGAAAGAAATTCCTGTAACTGAGCACGTTGTAGCTTTTGCTTTGAAAAGGTGCTTCTGGGAGCTTTAATGATCAGAAGAATCTGGTCCTAATACTCACACTGTATATACAGTGAACATTGGGTTTAACTTACCAGATCTTATTGCTGCAAGGATTCAGCATGTAAACATCTACATTCTCCATCAGGATTGCAGAAGTGCTCTAAAAAAGAAAAAAAGACAAACATGTCATTTACACACACAGTAAACATGCTGAGAAGTTTCATCACACCAGGAAACATTTCTTTTTGACCCCCGGCCCTCGATCGAGTTTGATTTTTGGCCCCTTCATAGGAAAACTGTGGACAAATCTGCAATAAATCCTTCACTTTTAGCCAATTAAATCTGCATTTATCTGATTTTATTCTTTTTTAAAATACTGCACTTTTATTTTCTGACTGTTTTTACTAAATAGACTGAGAAATTATTATGTTGGATCATTGCTGAAACAAGAAACCTAGTAGTGTCCAAATACTTTTGCACTGTTACTGCCCCCTTTACAGAAACATGGAGTGAAGGTTATCGAGTCGCAGCCCTTCTGCAGTGCATCATGCAGTCTTACTGACAAACTACTACAAAATACTTTACACTTTATTTTACATTTTATTGTCATTTTAAAGACCCAAAAGACCGACTTTTATTTTTTTATTATTATAATTTGTTACATTTTATACCACATTGCTGCTAAATACTCAATTCTGATTTATTAGAAGTTCAATTTCTAGAACCGCACCAGCAGGACATCAGTTCCAGCTCAAAGCAAACCACAGGTTCATACTGATAGACAGAAAGAGTTCTTTTGATCTTTGGTAAAAAAACTGGACATTAAAAGTATTAAAATGTACAAATGCATTATTCGGTTCTTGGCAGATGCTGATAGATCATAGCTGACCCTGTGCTCATCCCCCAATAATGTACATGTGACAAATAAATATGTATCATATCACATATTGTACAGTCAGAAAAACCTTCAAATTGTAGACATTCAGCATAAAAACAACATCCAAAAATAAACATGTTTATGTACCTTTGCTTCAGGATTAGAAGCCAGGATCTTGGCGCCGCATTCCACAGAGGCGTAGTTTGTGGTTTTCTGCACCTTCTTAACCCCACCCGAGCCCCCGTTGTAGGACGTGTGTGTGGTTTGACCTGGTGGGAGTCGGGGAGGAAAACAGGATCATGTAAAAGGGGGACAGGATCATGTGATCGGTGATGCTCAATGCTGAGCGAAACATGGAGTCTTACTTTTTTCATTCTCCTCCTCCATCATGCTCTTTGTCCATTCGTCAAAAGTAAGGATGTCTTCTGGGTCAGGAGGAGGAGGAGGAGCCGGGTCTCTTCCTGGGGTGGCAGCAACGATCTGTTCCACATGGCAATAGACACGATCGAGAAAATCACAGGACCGACATGAGAAACCACTGCTTTGTTTCTTCATCAGTTACAACCGAATCCAATCAAAATAAATCAACCTCTGAGAGTAAATCTTCACAGATCGAATAAACAGAATCACACAAAAAGCACACTGAGATGATCTTATATTATATTGAGACACTTGACTTTTCCACCTATAAATTGTTTCCACACATGTTAATGGACGTCTTTATATGCAGTAGAAGCGAATTTGCTCTTCACTTAAACTAGGAGACCTGAACCTGTTCCATGACAAAGATATATAAAGATCTGCTCTACATGGGTTGGAAGATGTGGAAGATTTCCTGCTATAGAGCTCCAACCCTGTTGGGGTGAATGTGAACACACCCCCAGATCTCCTCAGGCCTCAGGTTACTACCACCCTTATTTGTGGAGGAGCCCAAATCTCCACCAAATCTAGTGAAACATCTCCTCCAAAAATTGTCTCTGATTAGAACAGAAAAAATGAGGAGTAAATGTGGAATGGGATTTTTAAATAGAGCCACAAACCGACTTCTGGTTCTTCTTTAACACGTACCTTTTCTTTCAGGATGCTGGAGGCGTTGGTTCCCTGATTCGTCCGACCTAAACTCGGCTTAGTGCTCTTTCCAGTTCCAGCAGTGCTGCCGTTCTCCAAAACCATGGGAAGACTGTAATAACACATGGGGTGAGAAATCAGAACGCAAAAGTCATTGTTATGTACCAATAAAAAAAACAGCAAATCTCTAACAGACACGTTATCTACATTCCACCCGTCCTGCTTTTCCATGCCGCCATCACACGAAGGCGTCACCTGAACAATTGTATTGTTGACTAATTGTCCAGTTAAAAAGCAGAGAAATGAAGAATATTCATGTCTCTATATTTACAGTAAAGGCATTGGGCAGAAACCCTGATCCAGAGCGACTTACAATTATCTCATTAATGAGAAAACCGCTCCAGACGGTTAAAGGTCTTGTTCATGTGCCCACTCTGTATGAGCTCGGATTGAACTAGACCTTCTCATCTTACCACCTACATAGACACCATAAACATCTCATCATAAACTTCACCAGAACAGACTCGAGATCGTCTTAGTGTCTACTATTGTACATTTCCCATTGAGATTAATAAAATATCCATCCATCCACCCATCTGTCTATCTGATCTCACCACAGATCTCACCTGCTGCTGTGATCATAAACATGGTGGTGTCTCTCATGCACAGTTTACATCGTTTTGACGCACCACCAAACAACCCGAACACTTAAACCACTAACAGGTGAAAGGAACAGCAATGAGTATCTCATGACTTTGGCAACCGTGATCGATCTGGCAAGCGTGGGGGGCTTTAGAAACTGCGCTCCAGACGTGATAAAAGCAGGAAAAATGGGAAAGCAAAAGTGAATCGTGAATCGCACGTGTACCAGACGCTGCTAAAGTCTACGTTCCACACACACCATATTCCATATTCCCTTAATGCCGACTGGGGCTGCAAAACTCCAGGAATTTTCAAGACTGGAAACTTTCCATAGGAATTAAAGGAAATACACAGGAATTAATAAGAATTTACAAAATTACAATATAAGAAATTACAAATTTATGGAACTAAATGCAGTCGTAAAAAAAATCTCAGAGAATAATTTTGGTAAAACAACCAGACACACAGCACACTTACAGCAGGGATACTGAAATCGTACACCATAGATGCACTGTGCATTTCTCCAGAACACAACACACATCATTTCTTCAGTCCTGAAGATCAAAACATGTCTATCTGCATAAATATTCATGTTAATGACATTTGTTTATGTTTAAACCTCAGTGTGCAAAAATGGCATCTTTTAAATCTGTATTAGTTTAAATGCATGGCGGCTTCTGTCATGGTTTCCTTCCTCCTCCCGTTATCTTGATGAATCTCTGCTTGGTTCATGAAGGATATCTCATGAAGGACATCTCCAGATGTCTCAAACTACATTCTGACAGTGACTAGTGATCTACTGGATCATCTGAGCAGAGAATCAGAAGATCAGTTCTGCTCTCCAAACCCAGTGTTGGACTGTAATCACTATAAAGCACATATCAAGCAGGGGAAAGTATTCAAGCTTCCACTGGAAACTACTGAGACCCTGAATATCCTGAATACTATAAAGTGATCTAATCTACTGGTGTGGATCCACAGCTCCAGAGTCTCCAGTCACACCATTAGATCACATGCTACTACCAATAGCAATGTTAGCAGGTGGCACAGAGGGAAGTGGTTTCTCAGATCAGACTGTAAACTCCATTCTATTTCCATGATGTGAAAGAATGAAATAAACGAGAGAGATGTTAAATTGTTCTCACCACAACAGGAGCAGGACGCTGATCCACCACAGTGCCGCCTTCAGCCCCTTCACTGCGGTTAAGCAGCCGCGTCTTGAAAATACACGGTTAAGCCAGCCGCACTTTGTTTAGTGTTGCGCGTCTACTCGTGAACTTAAGGTACGGGTGGTGGGACCGGCCAAAATACATGTGAAGACGCTTCAGAAAGGCGTTTCCGTTATAAAAAAAAAGACTCATGTCATGTTCCTCATTCAAACACTCATAAAACATTTTTCTTTATAGGTTTGCTCAATCTTCCAAATAAATCTAATTTACAGTGTCCCTGTCTATGACTCAGTTAATTGTCAACTCATTTTACTGTG
Organism: Silurus lanzhouensis; assembly: GCA_039877035.1. Taxonomy (NCBI): domain Eukaryota; kingdom Metazoa; phylum Chordata; class Actinopteri; order Siluriformes; family Siluridae; genus Silurus; species Silurus lanzhouensis. Next base: position 291,052 of record JBCEWE010000558.1, read on the forward strand.
GAGTTTTGGAGAAAACTAAAGGCAAAATAACTCCAAACCTCAGGTGCATTTTTAATTATGTCACATATTCAAACACTCATAAAACAGTTTTCTTTATAGGTTTGCTCAATCTTTCAAATTATTCTTATTTACAAGGTCCCTGACTGTTATTGTCTTAGTTTTGGAGAAAACTAAAGGCAAAATTACTCCAAGCAGCACTGCATTATCAATCATGTTTCATATTCAAACGCTCATAAAAAAATTTTTTTTATAGGTTTGCTCAATCTTTCTAATTATTTTCATTTAGAGTGTCCCTGTCTATTACTGACTTTTATTTTAAGTCAATTTTACTGTACTGTTTTCAAGAAAAGTAAAGGCAAAATCACTCAAAATATCACTGCATTTTCAATCACGTTCTACATTCAAACACTAATAAAAATAATTTCTATATAGGTTTGCTTAATCTTTTAAATTATTTTTATTAAGAGTGTCCCTGTCTGTTACTTTGTAAAATTTCAACTTATTTTACTGTGGAGTTTTTAAGAAATGTAAAGGCAAAATCACTCAAAACCTCAGGTGCATTTTCAATCATGTCACATATTCAAACACACCTAAAACAGTTTTCTTTATAGGTTTGCTCAATCTTTCAAATTAATCTTATTAACAGTGTCCCTGTCTATTATTTTATTAAATTTCAACTCATTTTACTGTGGAGTTTTGGAGAAAACCAAAGGCAAAATAACTCCAAACCTCAGGTGCATTTTCAATCATATTCCACATTCAAACCGTCATAAAACATAATTCTTTATAGGTTTGCTCAATCTTACAAATTATTCTTATTAACAGTGTCCCTGTCTATTATTTTATTAAATTTCGACTCATTTTACTGTGGAGTTTTGGAGAAAACCAAAGGCAAAATCACTCCAAACATCACTGCATTTTCAATCATATTCCATATTTAAATACTCATAAAACATAATTCTTTATAGGTTTGCTCAATCTTACAAATTATTCTTATTAACAGTGTCCCTGTCTATTATTTTAATAAATTTCGACTCATTTTACTGTGGAGTTTTGGAGAAAACCAAAGGCAAAATCACTCCAAACCTCAGGTGCATTTTCAATCATATTCCACATTCAAACACTCATAAAACATTTTTGTTTATAGGTTTGCTCAATCTTATAAATAATTCTTATTCACAGTGTCCCTGTAAATAACTGTGTTAAATTTTGACTTATTTTACTGTGGAGTTTTGGAGAAAACTAAAGGCAAAATCACTCCAAACCTCAGGTGCATTTTCAATCATATTCCATATTCAAACACTCATAAAACATAATTCTTTATAGGTTTGCTCAATCTTTTAAATTATTCTTATTAAGGGTGTCCCTGTCTATTATTTTATTAAATTTCAACTCATTTCACTGTGGAGTTTTGGAGAAAACCAAAGGTAAAATCATTCAAAACCCTAGAGCATTTTTAACCATTCAACATTTCACATTCAAACACTCATAAATCTTCCTAGGTAGTTTTCCTGTTCACAGTGATCCAGAATTCATTTATTTTGTATTTATTGTCAATTAATTAATTAATGTGACTGTACATTTTCAAGAAATTATAGGCAATATTACTCAAAACATATGTGTATTCTTTTACTTATTTTCATATTATTCTCATCTTATATTATACACAAAAATCTTAATAATTTGCATAATTATATTCTTTTTAGAACAGTTACACTGTTTCAGAAAAAATAAATTCTTGTTTTGTCCAAACATATAAAAATTGGAATATGGATTTTACTCCATTACTCTGTTTTTTTATTTTAAAACACAAATAAAACTTGAGCGAATAATGAAAGGTTGCAATTGTGCATAGACAAGTTTAATTTACAATCAAATCAAATTAATTATAATTACAAAAAAAACCAAATTAAATACATACATACATCGCGAATTATCCTTTAATGGACATCATTAGTGGCATTTGAAACATTTCCAGAACTGTTCATTACCAGTGACACTTCTGGGTATACCTACACATGTAGGATGATACCACTCTTGGCATTTAGAGCACTGGACCATGAGTTCATTGTAATGAGCTGTTCTGCAAACACAGTAAACAGGTAGCGCAGTTTTGGTCACGTTTGCCTCGGCTTCACTCTCTCGACTCTTCATGCCAAATGTGATACTGTTTTTTGCTAATGAAGCATACAGTTGTGCCCTTAGCCTGCTTTCATTAAATATGCATACCTCTGGTGGGTGACCCTTGCAAACAGCATATGCAAATGCTATTGCGAACAAACCACAATTGCTGTTATTTGACTGTTGCTGCACAGCTGGTTGCAAAACATCAAATGTGCCTGACTGTGGCCTCACCAGCCAGGACAGTGCTTGTAGTGTTCCTGGGTCCAGAGGGGTGCATTTGCTGTCATACACAGAGAGCTGATTTTCATTAGAAAACAAATTGCTGACTGTGATCCAGTGGCATTGCCGAATGTTCAATATTTGCACAAATTTATTTTGTGGAGTTCCCACAATTCCACCATTTGGAATCGCACTAAAGGGCAGAACAGATTGAAACCCATCAATGTGCACATTGTCCTTTGCCATGAGGTAGCTGGCCAGGTCGATGATGTCACAGGTCAACCAGTAATCAGGGTGAAGTATTTGTTGCAGCATTTGTATTTTTGGTGGCCTGCATAGTCTTCGAGGAGCAATTGTTTCTGATGGACCTGATTTATTCCAGATTGGCCCTTCGATTTTTGATTGTCTTCTCCTTAAATTCTTCACTGGTTCTTTCTGTAGATACACAAGATACAATTTATTTTTTGTGCCAGTTCAGACTTAAATTTGATGCAATGTGAAGACAAAAAGTAAATCTTGTTTGTGATCTTAGTCTATTGAGTATCTTTATAATGAGGGACAGCAGTGTCAGTTCAACATTTTGGGACCTTCTAGAAGACCACATGATAAATGTGATGGACCATGAGATAAAATGCAGTCATAATCATGCAATGAAAAACCATTCTCTTAATTAATCAGCTGATTTTCCTTTGTCTTCAGTCTGCTCATGTGATTTGGGCTACACTTACATTTGTTGTACTTCAGCACTGTCATCTTTCCTCTCTGCCTGTGTTTTGTAATAGTGAAATTATACATAGCAAATATGCTCGTCTCCTGCCATTTTGACACTGGACATTCAAACATACAATTTCCAATCAATATATTTCTCTTTCTAAATAGGCTGTGAAAGCTGATTCAAGAGATTGGAAGCCATGACTCTGCTATTATAATAACAAGACATCAGTTTACACATTCAGTAACACTTTAAAGTGATTACAGATTACAGTGATTGTTCCTAATATTTGTACCTCACCAGTTAGATTTTTTAACTATATATATATATATATATATAAATAAAATGTGTGTGTGTGTGTGTGTATTTAAACCTGGATCACATCTTCTGGCTTTTTCTTTTTCTCTGGCACTTTTGGGGGTGCCTTTGAAGACTTCTCCTGACAAAAACACACACACACGCACACACACACACACACACACACACACACACACACACACACACACACACACACACACACACACATAAAAACCCATTTTATTTAAAGTAAATAAAGATTTAGTTTAAAAGCATGTCATATATCTTTTTTCAACAAAAAGTGTTTATTATTATTATTATTATTATTATTATTATTATTATTATTATTATTATATCAATACACATATATATATATATATATATATTAAACCTGGATCACTTCTTCTGGCTTTTTCTCGGGCACTTTTGGGGATGCCTTTGTAGACTTCTCCTGACAAAAAAAACACACACACACACACACACACACACACACACACACACACACACACACACACACACACACACACACACACACACACACACAAACAAACACATAAAAACCCATTTTATTTAAAATAAATAAAGATTTAGCTTAAAAGCTTATGCTTCTGCTCTTTTTTTTTTACAAAAATTGTTTAGTTATTATTATTATTATTATTATTATTATTATTATTATTATTATTATTATTATACACTCCGAATAATAATACCTTGTTTTTTACATCTTGGAATGGAAGAACCTTGACTAGTGGAGAAACATATAATCCTTTACGCCTCTGACGTCTCTTTTTCCACTGCTCCATTTCCACTCGAATGGACTAGAAGAGACACACATACATCACACATTTTTTTTTATTTTTTTTATTATTTTTTTATCTAATACATTTTTTTATGAAGTGTATCTTACAGCATCTTGGTTTATAGGACTGTGGTGAGACCTGAGATGTTGTATGGATTAGAGACAGTGGCATTGAGTAAAAGACAGGAGGTGGAGCTGGAGGTAGCAGAGCTGAAGATGCTGAGGTTTTGTTGAGAGTGACAACGATGGAAAGGATTTGAAATGAGTTTAATAGAGGGACAGTGCATGTAGGATGTTTTAGACATGCGCAGAGGAGGGACATGAGTTATATTGGTAGGACAATGCTGAGAATGGAGGAAAATAGTAAGAAGAAGGAGGAGGTTTATGAATGTGGTGAGGGAAGACATGCAGGTAGTTGGTGTGAAAGAGGCAGATGTAGAGAACAGAGAGGTATGGAGAAGGATTATCCGCTGTGGCGACCACTAATGGGAGAAGCTAATAGAAGAAGAAGAAGAAGAAGAAGAAGATATTACAGCATCTTGGTTTATATTTAGGGAACATTGAATTGGCAATATTTTGTAAAAGGTGAAAGTACAAAAATATTTCATTACTCTCTTTCTTGTTCTTTCTGTGTCTTCATATTCACGGAGCAGTGCGTCATGCATGCTCTGATAAATCTGGACAAAGTCATCCAATCTTGTCAATCTCCTTCTCTGGAACCTAATTTTTTTTAGGTCCCATTGACTTTTTTCCATTATTCCTTGTGTCCGATTGTCTTGTGCAAAGTTCTGAATTATGGACAACAAATTGTAGTTATTTAAGGCATAGCATTTATGTAAAAAAAACAACAAAAAAAAAACATTTTTTAACAAGCTATTAAAATCAATCAGTTGAGTTTTTACCTGATTATTGGACTGACTGACTTTTTTATAAATCTGCCCGAAATGTTGGTAGGCTGAGCCTGTACCATGCCGTCCAATATCACCTAAAGAATTACATTGTTTGTTTGTTTATTTATTTATTTATTTTAATCAGTAGTAATGTTAGAAAACACTCCTATCAAAAAACCTACCTAGCAATAGACCAGACCACAGAGTTGCGTGTGGCAGGAAGTACCTGGTCAAGTTTTCAATGAATGTTGGGGCGTAATAGCTGTTTTCTTCCCCATTAAGGTCAAGAGGTGCTTTCACTATTACCTTCTGGAAGTGGCTTTCAAGGGGTGTGTTTCCCACATCATTCTGAAAGGAAATTTTTTGTATTATATACAATTTAAACATGAATGTTTACGTTGTGTAGCTGGAGAAGCAAGACACAGGAATTAGTTATATATAATATATATATAATGTATATAATTATTAATAGCACATATTAATTATTTATGCTAATGCACATACAGACAATTTAGCAGGCACTTAATTTAAATCAAATTGCGGTTCAAGTAATACTTAGAAACATCATGCAAATGTTAGGGAATGTTTTCGAAAAAACCTTCTTTTATGTCCTTGACTGTAAAGTTTGGACTTATGTACATGATGAAAACACACATGGTTGAGATCTCCTTTATAAAAATCCACTGCAGGTCAAGACAGAGATTCAACAAGAGTGTGTATTGTCAGCAGTCTACATATATAGCAATAACTGTTAATAACATCTTAATTACCTTGTAGTCTTCAGCAACAATGTTTTGTTCCTCAGTTTCCAGTTTTCCTATTTGTTGCATCAGTGTTTGCAAGTTGTTATAGTGCTTAGCCACATTGTCTCCAGTGCATGGACTACAAAATAGGACTGTGGCACTGAGGAGCACTTCATCCATCTGCTTCAGATTTTCTGAACATGCAAGTAGCCCAAAGGTGTGCATAGCAAGTTTGTAATGTTTTGGCACTCTAAAATGACAGCAATAAAAACAAAAATTGGTTATGTTTCAAATGCTTTATACATTAATCTCAGTTTAAAAAAATCGACAAAAAAAAAAAAAAACCTACTGTTTTTTGCACAGACACTTTGCATTTTTCATTATGTGGCTTAAGCATCTATGAAGGATGGGAAGATCAAACTTTTCTGCCTGGTATTGTCCACTGATTATTTCAAAGTACTTCTTCAGGAGATCCTCCAGACTTAGTTGGCAGAATGTAAAAGAAATAGAATTTAGAAGCACAAGGGAGCCATCACAAATGATCATAATTGGCCTTTTGACTGCCTTTTTCCCATACATTCTCATCATGTCTGTTGATGATGATGTTGTGTGGTCACAAGTAAGGTAGGTTGCAACTGGAAGAGGAGATGCCCCCTTGGAAGGATTACGCACAACTAATTCATACACATAGTATGGTCGACTTGTGGAGCTTCCTTTCTGAATAATACTTCCTGTTGCATCCAGACAGACAATGTCTTCTTTGCACCTTCTGTAAAACACTGACAGTGTTTTCTTAGACCATAGCATTATTGCTCTAGGGTGCATCATGACCCTCTGTAGGACTTCATTGTCTGATCCTTTCTTTTCATTGATTAATATTTGTAGACTTAAAAGTTCGTTTGAATGAGGTCTTTTCAGTTGTCTTTGGGTGCATGCAATGGTTTTTAAAACCTCTTTTGTTGGTGCTTCATCCCTGCACCCAGACTGTACCACCATCTCTGGGATTTTTTGCATGGATTCCAAATATACATTTCTGGGCAGTTTGCTTTGCAGAGTTTGTGCAATAGATGAACGTGCATCTGCACGCACTGGTCTCCTTTTCAGTTCAGTGGTACTGTGGTAAACATCTCCTCCTGTGAATAGCACAGCTGCCTTGAGGGTGACCTCATCGGTCACTTCCACACTAACAATAATTGGGCAATTTTCAAATCGGCAGTAGCCCGTACATTCGAATAAAGGTGTGTTTTTTTGTGACAGCAGGGTTTTCACACTGTGTCTTTTAAAACCAAAACTGCAGTATGGGTGAATTGACCGTATTCCCTTCGCAATCACGTTTGTCCACTGTAACCCTTGAAAACATCTTCCTTTCTGATGCTTTCTTAGCTCTTGCCATTCTTTCTTGTCAATAAAAAAGAACCATGGCTCTTGTGGCAAACTACATGTAAAGAATGCGTCCTTTTCCTCACTGCTTTCTGTAGACATGTAAGCTAATTCAGCCAAGTCAGGTTCCTTGTCATGATACTGTAACACAAAAACAATTCCAATTGTGATTTTATATAAAAAAGTATATATGCATTATTATATAATTTGGCAATAAATGTTATTAATTTGATGAAATATTTTTTTATTTTTTTTTATTTACTTATTTATTTATTTATTTATTTATTTAGTTAGTTAGTAAATGTTGAACCTGTGTATAGAACATTCTGCTGTATGTGATAATTTCACATTTCTCAAAGAGTGCACATTTTTGAGGCAAAGGTTTTAAATGACGAGTCCTTTTTTTAATCATAATTTTTTTCCCTTTGCATATTTGTGTAATTGTCATCTTGTATTTCATATCAGACTGCTAGTTGTTTTGATGTGATAGAATATCTAAAATATTAAAGATAGAGCTTGCGTTTAATAGTATGCTGGTACAGCTTTTTATGAATATACAGTCTGTATAGAAATGAATGACTTCTCAAAACTAAAATAATCACATTTTGTTGCTTTTATGCTAGAATTGAAAACAGACACAGTTTTTGTTTTACCCGGCTGTATTTACTCAGTTCAACCTGTTACATTGCAATGAAAGATACTGTATAAAAGACACTGTTATAAATAAATAAATAAATATAAATAAATAAATAAAAAATGTAATTACTGAGTTCTGACTGAAAAAAGTGAAATAGCATTGCCAACATGTGTTTTGTTGTTTTTTTTTCCTTTTTATTTAAATTACAAACGTACTAACTTTGCACATCTAAACTGTGCACATTTTGGCCATTTTCTTTGCAGAACTGCCCATGTTCAGTTACATTTTATGGTAACCGTTTGTTGACTGCAGTCTTCAAATCATTGTACAGATTTTCGATTATTGTTGAGGCCAAATAATAACAATTTAATCGTATCTGAACATAACACCTTTTTCCATGTGTCCTCAGAATCTTTACGGTGCATTTAACAAAACTCATTTACGACTGCCTGATTTAGGTTACAAAACATTTTGTACGAAGGGGTGATCATTTTTCCAGCTCAGTGTTTCTTCTTTTTCTTTTTTTCTTTTGCAGTCATGTTGGTCTTCTATCTTTCATTTGGATGTTATAAGTTGCATTGAGTACAGCTTACTAAAACGTAGGGCAGAGTACAATACAGCTTACTAAAAGAAACACTGTCTCTGTCTTTATTTCCGACTGCAAAGCAACACAATTTGATTCTTTTAAAGGGAAATTATTATTTTTATACCCAATTTTGTACTGAAGCAAAAACCAAGATGTTTTTTTAAATATATATTTAATTTGACTACCTTTTCTTCCGAAGATTCAGGCTTTTTTTCAGAACAAGGACTGTTACCCTTTAAAACTGTTGTCAAATTCTCCCAAGAGCCCTGAAGGTAGACATTATCAACAACACAAAGTAAACCCTTAATAATAACTACACATGGAACATGCTAATTTTATCTTTTACTTCATAATATAGACAATTACCCTCTGATCAGAAAATGCTGATTTGCATTCAAGGTGTTGAATAACTTTATCTTTTCAAAATAAGTGGATAAGTGGAGGCCAATTACTGTCTCCCACATTTCTCCTATCCTAAATCATTCCAGATGTGTAAATAATACACATAACAGTGCAACACCATGCAATGCTAAACAGTTTCTATGTTATTTAATTTATTAATACTTAAAAAGTATACTCTATTGCAAATTGAACAGCTAGTGCAGTTATAGTCATTCAAATGCTTTTCAATAAGAAGACTGGACCTAATATAATGTCATATAATACAATGCACACTATTATTGATAATATGCATCCTCTATCAATATCATTTTGGTTAATTGTAGTGCATACTCTAACAATCATTTGAATTTTCCACCTTGCACACAATGTGGCACGGTTACCATAACAACAACTTATGACAGACAAATTACCAAGGAGGAACTGTTTTCTCCAGAAGCTCTTTCCTCATATCTCGCTTTTGAGCTGCTCTTGTTCCCTGATGTTTCCTGGCGAAAAGTTAGGAATAAATTTGTTCATTTCAAAATATGATCATGAGTAAAGTTATTTGACATTAAAACTATATTTGTACAAACTTTAAAGTACATTAGAAACTTTTAACTTTAGCAATAATTGCATTTTTTACAGAAGATAAAATACCTTCCAAAGATGTGCAGTGGCTTTGCGAATTTTTAGCCGATTCAAGAGTGTATTGGGCACTTCCAAATCTTTGCAGACATCTCCCCATAAACCAGATTCATTATAAATACTGTTGTTATTAATATTGACACCAGGTACAGAACATTTTGAGATGCTTTGCAATATTTGGTCCAGGTTTATGGTAAGTGTCCTTGATTATAAAATGACATAGAACAATAGAAAAACAGGTTTTAGTAAAAAATAAAAATAAAAATAAATATATATGTAAAACAATATATATATATATATATTCCCTTGTGTATATACTTGCCTTTCCAAAAATAGTGAAGGTGCAGGTTCTGAAATAAACACACACAAACATACACAGACACACTCACGTTTAAACAAACCTAGTTTCTGAACATTTATAAATACAAATTTATTTCCACTAAAATACAAAATTTTATAATAATAATAATATTAATAATAATATTAATATAATATTAATAATTATTATTATAATGATTTATTATTATTATTATTATTATTATTATTATTATTATTATTATTATTATTATTAACACTGACATTCATTGCAGAGAATAGATCATGCATTTTGCTTCTCTTGTTTGAAAATTGATTTAGAGATTGCTATTTTATAACTGGGCCACTAGATGACCCTAATCAGCATTCAAGTCAAATGAATAAACTGAATCAAAAATTTTAAAGTTCAGTCCTTTATGCGTGCAGGTATGCATTTATACATCTAAAATTTATTTTTGGCAAAACTTTGTCGACATTTTAAGCAGTTACATTTGTTTTGCTTTGCTTTGTAATTATTTTCAATTGTTCAAGTCACTGTAGCTTCTCAATTTGCATTTTCCCTGACACTTTAAAAAAAGGTCAAAAGATAAAAGTTTACTGGTTTTTATATGATTTTTACACAGTGTTCATAAGCTGTGGCAAAATGCTTGCGGGAGCGGGTGGGAGTGGGTCACTGCTCGAATAAGAGTCAAGTCTTTTGGGGGTGCCCATTTGTTGTGTATTCCACTTTTTTTTTTTTTACTAAAATAATATTTGGTACTCCTCTAAGTCTATTTTTGACTTGCCATGGGGGGTCCCTGATACGTTATGGGGGTCCCGGATATCCCCAGCCCCCCCTCAAAAGCACTGGTAACAGTCCCGCACAGGACTCTACATAAAGGTGAATATATATATATATTACCAGCAACCACGCAAATAGTTAGATAAATCACATTTTTTAACAAATATATATATATATATATATAGGTTGTAATAGCGTATTTCTCTTAATTAAATAGCAAACTACCTTGGCAAAAATCAACACATACCTGTGCCTAAGATTACTCATCCTTTATCCTGAATGTTGTCAACCTTTCCATACAAAGAAATGCTAATCGATGCTTTAATGGCTCCACATCGTCACAAAAAAGATTTACAGCATGTGAAAGCCTATCACTGTCTTAGAATAGTGACTAACTGCCCAATGAAAGCGAACTTTTGTCAACTGTGGTTGACTCAATGGTTCAAAATACAAACGAAGTAAAAGTAACTTAAAAACACAATAGATAAACAAAAACAAGCTAGAAAAGTACATAAAAGAAATTACTGCACTCCACTTACAGACAAAACTCAGCAGAATTAATTTTGATTATATATATATATATATATATATATAAAATCAAAATAAGAAATAGCTTTATTGCCAAGCACGATTGCAATTACAATTAATTTGTGTTGGTGACAGAAGCCTCCAGTTGCTCATTAAAAAAATAAAGGAATGTGAAATAAAAAAACCAATAAAAAATAGTTAATGCACATTTTTGTAAAGATAAGTAAATAAATAAATTGTATTACTGCTCAGAAAAGTACAGATAAAAGTGATATTGGACATTATTTATTTTATTGAACAATGGGGAAAGCATTTAATGGTTCATGAGATCAACAGAGGTAAATATAATATGTACATTTCAAACGAGTGGTAAAAAAGCTAAAATTAAATAAAAGAGGACAAAAAGAAGTCTGGAAAGTTATATTTGATGAAATCTAGAAGAAAATATTGACCTGGTTAAACTTAAATACCCTAATTCAGAACACATAACTTATCTTGTTTGTTGAATAAAATACATATTATTTCATAAATAGTACTATAATAATGTTACTATAATAATAACATTATTATAGTAAAATTATTATAATAATATTTTTATAACAGTAATAACAATATTATAGTAATGTTATTATTATTATAATAATAAATATTAACAATAATTATTATTATTGTGGGTCCTAATAATAATAATAATAATAATAATAATAATAATAATAATAATAATAATAATAACATATAATATAATTTTTGTTTAGGTGTGAGTAGTATAAACATATTTTTTCCTCATTTTTTTCTATTTATATATACATATATTTTGTCCAGAAAGCTTGTAATCTATTACACTCATGCATCTGCAGAACTCATTTGTGACATTCTGCCACAGACATTATTGCAGCTTAGTCCTATAGTAGTTTAATGATAATTAAAATGCATTTTATTTGGCACCTTTCAAGACTCAAAGACACCTTACAAGCACAGGATTGATTGATCGATTGATTGATTGAATAATTGAATGCAATACAACCAACAATTTGTGACATTGATTATGATAAACAAACATTAGATAAAAAAAGAAATATGTAATTTCCAAACAATAAAACAAAAGCCTAATATAATAGGATAATTTTAGGTGTGTAAATCAGTGCACAGAAGAGAGTCAATAAATGTCCACGTCCAAGGTGCTTAAGTCAAAGTAGATACTGTCGTGCAGTCTGGCGGATTCTTGATTGAGTGTGCTTAATCTTTAGGATGCCCAAGTTGTAATCTGGAGAAAAAAAAGGCAAATGAAAAAAATATATACATTTTTTTTTTGCATTTGAAAAAGAGTACAGTAGAAAATCTTAAAAATCTAAACACTAATTGACAGGGTAAATCTGAATGCAAAACATTTGTAAGATTGAGCAAACCTATAAAGAATTATGTTTTATGAGTGTTTGAATGTGGAATATGATTGAAAATGCACTTGAGGTTTGGAGTGACTTTGCCTTTAGTTTTCTCCAAAACTCCACAGTAAAATGAGTTGAAATTTATTAAAATAATAGACAGGGACACTGTTAATAAGAATAATTTATAAGATTGAGCAAACCTATAAAGAATTATGTTTTATGAGTATTTAAATATGGAATATGATTGAAAATGCACCTGAGGTTTGGAGTGATTTTGCCTTTGGTTTTCTCCAAAACTCCACAGTAAAATGAGTCGAAATTTATTAAAATAATAGACAGGGACACTGTTAATAAGAATAATTTGTAAGATTGAGCAAACCTATAAAGAAAACTGTTTTATGACGGTTTGAATGTGGAATATGATTGAAAATGCAGTGATGTTTGGAGTGATTTTGCCTTTAGTTTTCTCCAAAACTCCACAGTAAAATGAGTCGAAATTTATTAAAATAATAGACAGGGACACTGTAAATAATAATTATTTATAAGATTGAGCAAACCTATAAAGAATTATGTTTTATGAGTGTTTGAATATGGAACATAATTGAAAATGCAGTGATGTTTGGAGTGATTTTGCCTTTGATTTTCTCCAAAACTCCACAGTAAAATGAGTCGAAATTTATTAAAATAATAGACAGGGACACTGTTAATAAGAATTATTTATGAGATTGAGCAAACCTATAAAGAATTATGTTTTATGAGTGTTTGAATGTGGAATATGATTGAAAATGCACCTGAGGTTTGGAGTGATTTTGCCTTTGGTTTTCTCCAAAACTCCACAGTAAAATGAGTCGAAATTTATTAAAATAATAGACAGGGACACTGTAAATTAGATTTATTTGAAAGATTGGGCAAACCTATAAAGAAAACTGTTTTATGAGTGTTTGAATGTGGAATATGATTGAAAATGCACCTGAGGTTTGGAGTTATTTTGCCTTTAGTTTTCTCCAAAACTCCACAGTAAAATGATTTGAAAATTAACAGAGTAATAGACAGGGACACTGTAAATTAGATTTATTTGAAAGATTGAGCAAACCTATAAAGAAAAATGTTTTATGAGTGTTTGAATGTGGAATATGATTGAAAATGCAGTGATGTTTGGAGTGATTTTGCCTTTGGTTTTCTCCAAAACTCCACAGTAAAATCATTTGAAACTCAAAAAAGTAATAGACAGGGACACTGTTAATAAGAATGATTTAAAAGATTGAACAAACCTATAAAGAATTATGTTTTATGAGTATTTAAATATGGAACATAATTGAAAATGCAGTGATGTTTGGAGTGATTTTGCCTTTGATTTTCTCCAAAACTCCACAGTAAAATAAGTCAAAATTTAACACAGTTATTTACAGGGACACTGTGAATAAGAATTATTTATAAGATTGAGCAAACCTATAAAGAAAACTGTTTTATGAGTGTTTGAATGTGGAATATGATTGAAAATGCACCTGAGGTTTGGAGTTATTTTGCCTTTAGTTTTCTCCAAAACTCCAAAGTAAAATGATTTGAAAATTAACAGAGTAATAGACAGGGACACTGTAAATTAGATTTATTTGAAAGATTGGGCAAACCTATAAAGAATTATGTTTTATGAGTGTTTGAATGTGGAATATGATTGAAAATGCACCTGAGGTTTGGAGTGATTTTGCCTTTAGTTTTCTCCAAAACTCCACAGTAAAATGAGTTGAAATTTAATAAAATAATAGACAGGGACACTGTTAATAAGAATAATTTGTAAGATTGAGCAAACCTATAAAGAAAACTGTTTTATGAGTGTTTGAATGTGGAATATGATTGAAAATGCACCTGAGGTTTGGAGTTATTTTGCCTTTAGTTTTCTCCAAAACTCCACAGTAAAATGAGTTGAAAATTAACAGAGTAATAGACAGGGACACTGTAAATTAGATTTATTTGAAAGATTGGGCAAACCTATAAAGAAAAATGTTTTATGAGTGTTGAATGTAGAACATGACAAATGTACTGAGTCTTTTTTTTTTTTTATAACGGAAACGCCTTTCTGAAGCGTTTCACATGTATTTTGACCGCTCCCACCACCCGTACCGTAAGTGCACGAGTAGACGCGCAACACTAAACAAAGTGCGGCTGGCTTAACCGTGTATTTTCAAGACGCGGCTGGCTTAACCGCAGTGCCCCTTCAGCCTCTTTATCCTCGGCCGAAAGCGCACCGCAACATTGTTACGCGTCTCCGGAAAGAAGGAAGAAAAAAGTTTTTCTTTCTGCTGGCAGACTGTAAATGTTCGCGGCGGTAGCAGTCAGAATGAGGACCGAGGAGCTGTAGATATGTGACGGTGTTTACGTGGACCAGAGGAGAAAAGAGAACTGTCCGTCTACAGGCTCTCAGCCAATCAGGAGAGAGCAGAGGCGGGGCTTAAGCGTTTCTGAGCGCACCTGCCTGCTTAACCCCTTCACTTCTATCTATCTATCTATCTATCTATCTATCTATCTATCTATCTATCTATCTATCTATCTATCTATCTGTGTTAGTCAGACTATCTATCTATCTATCTATCTATCTATCTATCTATCTATCTATCTATCTATCTATCTATCTATCTATCTATCTATCTATCTGTGTTAGTCAGACTATCTATCTATCTATCTATCTATCTATTATCTATCTATCTATCTATCTATCTATCTATCTATCTATCTATCTATCTATTATCTATCTATCTATTTCAGATATTATAATAGTATTTTAGCATTCTTTATACAAATATCCTACATCACTTTTTATGTTTTTAAAGCATACATGCATTTATAGTTGGAATAAATCAGTGGTGGGATCGTGCATTTGGTACCTGCACCTAAAGTGAGGACTTAATCCACCTCTTAATATCACCATGTGGTATCTATCACGTCACAGTTATAGAAACCATCAATACAATACAAAAACGCGATATACACGTGGCATTACAAAGAGAAAGGCATTTCACATATGGAGGGTGAAAACCATTTTTGACCTCAACTGTGCACCTACATCATCTGGAGCAGTTCAGAATCAATAATTGTCTAATAACATGACAAAACATAAACATTTTAAATAAAACCCAACCTACTCACCAGAGATGCAGACTCATAATTTGCAGCGCTCCCTGACGGCCCTCCACTGGAATAAAAGTACTTTGCACTAATTTTATTTTAAAATAATTTATCTTCTTTAATTTAGCTTTTACATATATAACAGAATTCTTGTAATTATTTCCTATTAATAAATATTCTTTATATACATGCCACCATTAAAACATAAAACCCCAATATTTAAAAAAAATCCCATGAACCCATATTTTATTTAAACAGAGAGTAGAGATAGATAAACAGACAGATGCAGACATTTCATAGATGTAACACGTCCTAAAAAAATTTGGTAAATGGCCATGTTCACCACTGTGTAGCATCATGTCTTCTTTTACCAACAGTCTGTATAGTGTAGGAACTCAGACCCTGTGCCTGTTTGGACACATCAATTAAGTGCTCTACGTTCTAATCAGTTTTGAGAATTACTAATCAGTTACCAATAAGTCTAAAAATGCCAATATTTAAATAGCCAGACCAATGAAGAATCTTCAGTCATGAGATGAGAAGGAGCAAATCACTTTATTGCAGTCAAAACAACCCGGTCCTAGAAAGCCTTTCAGGAGAGAGCTTAACAGCAAGACACCCGTCAGTTATAACGGACAAATGCCAGTGCGAGTGCGAATTCACGAGGGGCACTTTTTATACCCAAATGTACATATTATTCTCTAACTTCTCCACCTTACTACTTTACATACACCAATAATTTTGCAGGTTTTTGCATATTCCACCTTTCATTTGCGTATATTCTGGAAGTTTATACCTTTTCTTGGTAAAATGCCACCCCTTTCCAGGAGGCCTCATTCACCTCCATACTGTTATGCGTGGAAGGAAGGCAGAAGCCGACGTAACAGCAAACAGAGGTTTATTACAGAGGCAGAGAAAAGCAGACAATAGACAATCCACCAGAGCGCTTGGGAAAGCGTGGCGCTGGCTGGAACGGATGAACGTAATCCACAACGCAAGAACACAGATAGCAGTACCGGGATGAGTGGGGTAACCGGATGCTCTTCGGAAAGGAGCACAGCCGTCAGAGAGTGAGGAGTCCGGTTACGACAGGTACATAGCGGGAATACGCATACGCGACGAGACATACCGCATGAAACCTACAATAACGGACCGGGATGTGGGTGAATGTGGGGTTTGTATAGGAGCTGGGAATGAGCGAGTGAAATGAGCCTCAGGTGTTCCCCATGAAGCCCGATTGCGGGCAGCTCCGTGTGGCGGGGCACGCACTAGAGAAGGAGCAAGTGCTTCGGGCATATTGCCCGTGTACCATATTGCCTATATTATGATTATTATGATAATTTGTGCATAATTAATCAAGCATTTCCCTCTCTACATTCATTATATTCTTATTTTCATTTATTCCCTTTCTTCTCACCCCTTCTTTCATCAGCTTCTCCTACAAGGCATCCCACAGGCCGACGCCCTTTGTGTGGTGTATGTGATCGCCGCCGCTACCTACTGGCCATGGCACATATTCACCTTTTGGGATGACTTGTTGACCTTGTGTGCCTCACTCCTTGCCTTCCACTGTTCATACCCGGGATGCTTCTACCCAAACTGAGCCTGAACTACTGCTTGAGCCCTTTTTCTCCAGGTCTCCTCTTTTCACCTATTCTCCAACCACTCCCTTGTCTCCTGGAGACGAGCCTGATCCTTCCTATTCCTCAGGACCTGACACTGTTGTTCTCGCTCTGTGAATTTTCTCTACTTCAGCAAGTTGTTTTATCTTCACTTTCTTCTTGAAGCTCTAACTTGTCTACCAGCTTCACCTCTCTTCCAGCCCTTAAAATATAAGTGACATGTATGCACGATTAAGGATGGCGATGATATAATGTAAGCTACGCCTTTATATAAATCATTAACTAATTTTGCCTCTTTAAGCATGATTTTTGATTATTTGCTTTATATGATCTCTTTTCATTAGATTAGATTCAACTTTATTGTCATTACACATGTACAAGTACAAGGCAACGAAATGCAGTTTGGGTCTAACCAGAGTGCAATAACAGCAAGTGCAGGATATATAGTTTTTACATGATTTTCATAGATGAAATAGAATTGAATATAGATTATATAGTAATTTACAGATGTATATTACTATGAATATACAGATGAATATATATATATATATATAATATATTATATATATATATATATATATATATATATATATATATACACTATGAATATGATATACTATACAGATGATATAATATACAGGTGGATAGATATGTACTATGAACAATATGTACAGGTGAGTATATATGTACTATGAGCAGTAATGAACAGTCACAGTTTTTTGTAACAGTTTTGAGTTACAAAAGTTGGTTGCAAATTTGGTTTGCAAAAGTTGGTTTGCAAAAAGTTTGGTCTGTTAGTGCAATTAGTTAGTAGGTCCTGGTCCGGAGGCACCTGAAACACCTGCCAGAGGCAGAAGATAAACAGTCTATGGCGGATGAGACGAGTCCTTAGAATGCTGCGAGCTCGATGCAGACAGTCCACCATGGCTGGAGTGAAGTCCCTGTGATGCGCTGGGCGTTTTCACCACCGCTGCAGTGCCTTACGCTCTGCA
>JBCEWE010000576.1:12500-40000 GCA_039877035.1 Silurus lanzhouensis
GGTTGTTGTGTTGAGTTGTGTTGTGGGTTAATTTAGTGTTAATCAGGTCTTCAGGCTCGTACTTGTGACTGATGCTCATCGTTCTTGACCACACCCTGAACCTGGAGCAGGTTCTTAGCCACGCCCACACAGGGCAGGTCTAACAGCACGCCGAGGTGACACGCCAAGCCGAACTCTACACACACACACACACACACACACACACACACACACACATTAGTCCACACGTATTAGTTGAGTACTATTAAATGAAATGTAGTGTGTGTGTGTGTGTGTGTGTGTTAAACTCGTCTCCACACTGACCTCTGTAGTGAAACAGGCCATTCCCATCCACAAACACCACCTGCAGAGACACGAACACTGTAATAATAATAAACAAATAAATTCATAGCAATGTGTGTGTGTGAATGTGTGTGTGTGTGTGAATGTGTGTGTGTGTGTGAGTGTGTGTGTGTAGTGTGTGACCTGGGGCATTAGCTCAGGTTGTTCTCTTGCAAGTGTTTGGAGAAGCTGTAGAAGTGGTGGAGCTTCTCTGAAGGCCAAAAACCCTGAAACATACGGAGAACTCAGAGACACCATCTCACTAACTTCATACACCACCTAGAGAGAGAGAGAGAGAGAGAGAGAGAGAGAGAGAGAGAGAGAGAGAGAGAGAGATTAAAAAAGATAATAATGATGTTGATGAAGAAGGTGAAAATTATGATGAAGATGATGAAGACCTGGAGATCAGGGTAGGTGAGGATGACGAGTTGAGCGCAGGCGTTGTGTTCGTCTCCTTTAATAAACGACAGGTCGACTCCCCCGACTCTCTCCAGCCCGCTGAAGTTCAGCTCCTTCTGCCACGCCTCAGTGTCCTCCAACACCAACCGCTGCTTCATACTCTCCTGCTCACTACACCACACACACACACACACACACACACACACACCACATTTACACACATAAAACACACACACACACACCCACACACCACATTTACACACATAAAACACACACACACACACACACTTAAGTGTTGTGATTTGTAACAGCAGGTCTGTATTTATTACTAATATTATATTTAATTCCACATCATTTCCTGATTTGAAAAGGTGTTTTGACCAATCAGTGATGATCTCTACAGCAAACTCCGCCCACAAGTTGAAGTTGGGTTATTTTCACCTGAAGCCCCGCCCACGAGTTTAAATCCTGGATGTGCTTATTTACATTTTGTTTTAACTTCTTTTCACGAACAGTCCGAACTGCCCAAACACCTTTAAGAGAGAGAGAGAGAGAGAGAGAGAGAGAGAGAGAGAGAGAGAGAGAGAGAGAGAGAGTGTGTGTGTGTGTGTGTGTGTGTGTGTGTGTGTGTGTGTGTCCGTCCCCTGACCTTTCCCATTTCTGAACCACTTCCTGTCCTGGAGCCCACATTCCGCTCCGGTCCTGCGCCACAAGGGTACAGGCACTTCCGGGTTATGACGTCACCCAATAGGAGGAGCGGTCTGTGGGGGCGTGGCTAAGCTGATATCGCTCTTCAGTAGTAATCAGAGATGGTGAAAGTTCACACATTTTGCACTTCAGAAGTGCAGATACTGATGTTTAAAAGACTCTGATTAAAGTTAAAGTTCCGACTGCACTTTTTACTCAAATATCACACTGGAAACTGAACCTCACATCATATTAATATATAAATATAAACATAATACAAATGTTTTCTAATGAAAAGTTCAAGTAAAATACTGATACCAGAAAAATCTACTTACAGTAACAAAGTATTTGTACTTCATTACTTTTCTCTTCTGGTGTTTGGGAACAAAATAAATACAAACAAATGACATTCTATTTAATTCTATTTATATATGATAATAAGTGCATAGTAATAATATTAATAACTAATGCTATTAAAATATTATTAAAAGGAAAAAAAGAAAGAAGAGAGGGAGGATGAAAGGAAGAAATAAAATTACAATTAATAATTTTTATAATACTATATTAGATATTTAAACTTAATATATTATTACAATAATTATTGACTTTTTTTCTTTATTTACAATTAAAATCTCGAGTTTACTTAATTCAGACCAACACTCATTCTTTATATATATATATATATATAAAATCTAATCCTGAAAGCATGGCCAGGAGATCTTCTGGTTTTCATCCTGACTGGAGGAATGTGCAGAAGAAAAAAAAAAAATTATAAAGTAATTCTTCACCATATACAAATTCTTTTTTTTTTTTTTTTTACACATGCCACTTATAATAAAAGCTAAAAAATATGTAAATAATATTCTTAATGACATTTCAGCTTTAACACTTAAAGATTGTGAAAGATTGCTTGCTAATTATAACAAAAAATAAAAAATATAAGAAATTAAGCACTTATAGATTAAACATCTCAAAATCTGCTCTTTCTCTTAAAATTACAGCAATTATTATTGCAAAGCCGCCTCTAGTACCTGCCTGCAGTCTGAAATCTGTCCACAAGAGGGAAGCACTGAGAGAAGTGGCGCTCCATCAGCTTTTTTGATATTTTGATTTTGTTTAATAAAAATGCTTAGATATTTATTTCACAGAAATTTATTAATTGGAAATAGAGTCTGTTTTATGCAAATTTATGTTTATTATTAGTGAACCCAAACTAAGACAAAATATTCTTGTAAATGTTTTAAAGTAATGATGGTGTTTTAAATGACGTAAATTATCAGAAACGGAACTGTTGCTTTGTTTTCACACGGACGGTTTTTATTGACGGATGTGTTGCATCATAGCGGATTTTGGTGCCAATTTGAGACTTGGTGCATCAGTAAAAGAAATGTTTTGTGCTTAAAAATTTTTTTGGTGCAGATAATTATCATGTTTTCTATATCTGAGTAAAGAAAGGACATCGTGAATAAATGTGTGTTGCGCAGGTTTTAATTTTATATTTATTCCTTTTTTTTATATATATATAAATAACAGTGCATCCACTAGGGGGCGCAGGACTGTTAAGCAGGAAACAGCATATATAACGTTGTGCTTCATTTTTGGATAAAACCCTGAAACCCCCATAATTTCTTCTAAAATTAATTCCTAGCATTTAAAAAATATATTTTTATATGTTTACTGATTAATGGGGAAAAAAAGAAAGAAAGAAAAAACTTATTAAAAGAAGAAACACTCAGTAGACTTTAATGTTTTATTTCAAGTTTAATAATTTCCAGAGAAAACAAAGTCACTTTTGTATATTAATCTCAAAAAGTATTTTTTTTTCCTTCTTTGCACAGACAATCATCATTTCATCAGAGAAAGATATGCAGTGTTCAGGTCGGAGGAGACCGGCATCAGTGAGAGAGAGACAGAAATCATTGGAAAAAAATGAAATAAAAACAAAAGATGTGAAGGTTTCTATTTATATTATTTATTATATACACGTTTCTTTTCGACGGACACGAATAGATTTTCTTCCTCCGTTCCTGACCAATCAGATCGCACGATTGAGCGGAAACATGGAACCCGTGAGGTTGTGTTAACAGTGAGAGACGACGGGAATCGATCAGAAAATATGAAACGCTGTTCCAAAAAGAGCCGATCGTAGTCTAGGATCGCAGTAATGCGTTGCCAAGTTTCAATCTGACGCTCTGATTGGGCGGTTTAAACGGGGCGGGAAGAAAAGAAAAAAAAAGCACCATGTGATCTGTGTTTAGATTTTGGAATCAGGTCCTGCCTCCGAAAAACCGTCAATCTGCGTAAAACCGTCGCTACGATCCGTCCTCACGTTTACACAAGAAACCAATATTTTATTAAAACTCTTTACAAAATGAACATCCAGGCAGTATGTTCTATCAATCACTAAAAGACCACGCCCACAAATGCGACGCTCGCGGTTAATCCGTAGCAGCTATGATTTTCCCTCCTGACCTGATGCAACTAAAAACCAAGGGAAAAATTTAATTTGCTGAAAAGACGCAGGACGTGACAACGTATTTAATTCCAGGTTCCCTGATTGTTTATTAAAAAGTGGGTGGAGCCGTGGAGTCTTTTATCTTTAAACGTTTCGAATGAGGTAAAGGCACGCTACGCTGTCTGCGGCAAACCGTTAGTCGCCGAGCTAGCGTGAGGAATTTGTAAATCTCGTATCGATCGTCACTTGTGTATCTCATGTAGAGCTGTAATAAAAAGGGGCGGAGCCACAATCTGACGTACACCACCGCGTTCCCGTTTGTCCGCTCGGCCATCACGGCGCATCGGATCGCGCCCGAGTAAACAGCTGAGGAAACAACAGCTGCGTCGGCAGTGACGAATGAGAGCAAACCAACAAAAGATTCAGAAATGTGGCGACTTCGTCTCCTCCACTCCTCCGACTTTCTGATGGCATCTCACGTTTATGGAACATCACGTGTAAAAATTGATTACCATCTCTAAAACATTTTAAAGCCCAATCATCACAATCCTCACCATCAAGTACACACTAGAACTTCACACGCCTTGCTTTTTCCAGTTTTTAATTTGGAACGCAGTCTAAAGTAAACATCGCTTTTTTCTGTTCTCTTTCGAGTCTAATCAGCGCTGCGGGTCTGATTTGGAACACAGCCAAGAGAGTGATTTAAATCCTTACTATCACTTTATTATCACTCCATTAAAAAACACTGAAGTGACTGATAACTGGTGGAGAGCGCACTACATGACACTCCATCTCATTTCCAGTTTTGATTTGGAACGCTCATATGAGACTTGAAAAGGCCTTTTAGGTTGTGATTTAAGACACAGCCATGATTTTTCTTTTTCTTCACATTTTCACTTCTCTCCCTGTGTGTACTTTTACATTCTGGTTAAAAGAGAATCTCAAACATCCCGTTTCCCCTTTCCCTCAACCAACCAGCACCCACTCTTAAACATAACCACATTCATGCATGAACACACTGGATTTGGGACACAGCCCTTAACTTTCTACAAGCCATTTATCGCCGCCTCGGTTTAGCCCCAGACCTCATCGTTTACCTGCACAGGTAAAGTAAACGTTAGCTAACCGACGTGACCTTGTTCACAAAATGGAGAGGAGTTAAACAATATTAATATCAATAATAGTAATAATATACACACATACACCCCCCCCCCCCCCCGCCCCGATCACACGCGGTAAAACATTTACAATTTTGATATTCTCAAACGTACGCTTCGAAAATATATATATCGAAACAAACTGACCTGAAAAAGTGCCACTTGTAACAGCATGACCTATTAGTAACGAAAACAAAAAACCCAAAATACATCCGTCATATTAAAATGATTAAATGCAATGCCCTGTACGTGTGTAACGCTAATCAGCTAGCTAGTGAGCATTACAGTTAGCTAGCTAGCATGAGTTCATTCGAAGAGATTTAGGCAGGAAAATACATCGCAAGTTTATTATGGCAGTAAAAGAAAACAGGACGAAGCTAATAAAGCATTTCATTCGCTGTTCTGTGTGTTAGCCGTTTCACCTAATAATAATAATAATAATCATAATAATAATCATAATAATCTACGGCATGTTTGACCTCTGATACAGTTTTTAAGAAATCTTTTGCACTACTCATTCGATGTATTCGACACTTTTCATGCTAAAAATCTCAGTAATTTGTGTTTTCTAAGTCTTGCTAATTTTAGCCTAGCTAATTCTAACGCTAACATGCAAATAGGTTGTGTTTCCAAAAAAAACGCATCCGATACAAACCCACGATTTACTCTTTTGACCTAGAAAACATAAAAAGTAGCCCTCGCTGTGTTTTAGGCTTTTCTTTTTCACTGCATAGGAACGGATCGTTCACAACAAATTGGACGAAGGCATTTTGAAGAAAGATTCAGGTAAAAAAAAAAAAGTAGAATATATATATATATATATATATATATATATATATATATAGCGCAAGCTAACAGCTAATGGAGCAGAGAGCACCCATAAACACCGCCGAAACACGTTACACTCTCGTCATAAATACGAATAGAAATGTTTATTGCTTTGTGGACGCTTTGCCACACTTACAAACCGACCTTTGACCTATAAATGCTGCAAACATCAGCGATATGGCATAAACAAACAAAAAAACGAAAAACATATGTATACAGTATTCCTGTGCACTTTTGTGTGTGTGTGTGTGTGTGTGTGTGTGTGTGTAACAGCTCGCCATGTTTTTTTTTTTTTCCAGATCGGACAGTACGAGTATTGCTGGGTCAGACAGACAAAAAAAAGAAAAAAAAAAAGAGAGGAAACAGGAAGTGCCCGGTGAACTGACCGGCAGCTCAGCGAGCGCCATGGCAACACGTATCAAAGCCCTTTAACACCACGGCGCTCTTCTCAAACACGTGTGTTTATTCTTTTTTGTCTGCTATCTTGTGTGTGTCGCATCCTCCATCTTGTGCCCCCCCTCCCCCACATCTTCTGTATTGCCCCGCCCTTCCTCCCTCTTGTGCCCTCTCCTGGCTCTACCTGGAGATCATGGAGCTGGACTGTGATTGGCTGGAGGACGTGGTGGCGGCGCTGAGCTGAGAGAAACCGCTGTGACTCGACTCCAGACTCGTCATCGAACCCCTGAGAGGAGAAAAGGAGAGACGATACAAAAGAGATGGAGAAAGGAGAGAGAAAAAAGGAAAAAGAATCACGAAAGAGAGAGAGGAGAGAGAGATTTTGGGAAAAAACATGGGAAGGGGTGGGGGGGGATTCAAGGAACGAGGGAACAGAAAGGAAAGATAGAAGGAATTCACAAAAAAGTATGCACAAAAAAAAGACATGCAAACAGAAAAATGCAGAAAGACATGACAAAGAGCAAAAGGGGTATAAAGAAAAAGAATATAAGAAGAGAAAAAGTAAAGAGAGAGAGAGAGAGAGAGAGAGAGAGAGAGAGAGAGAGAGAGAGAGAGAGAGAGAGAGAGAGAGAGAGATATGATGAGAGCTCACTAGGACATCCCCAGTTATAACAAAGTTGTGTTAATAGAACACACTCACACACACACACACACACACACACACACACACACACACACACACACACACACACACACACACACACACACAGTCACGGTGAGCTGAACCCCAATCCTGCAGCCGGTCATGCAATTAACACACACACACACACACACACACACACACACACACACACACACACACACACACACACACACCATCCCTTTCAGCCCGTCATGTGCATACGATCAGAAACACTTCCACCCGCAAAAATAATGCTAACATGCTAAACACATGAGAGACGTTACAGATCCCTTTAGCATGGTTAGCTTTCACCTGCTATTAGCATTAGCAACATTAGCATGTGTGGGTTGAGTGTTCCTTCCAGCTCATTGTAGAATTCTGACTGGAAAAAATGTGGAAAAGGGAAATTTTTTTTCCTGGTCATCGCCAAGTACACACCTCAAACCAGGCAAACACACGAGCCTTAAAGAAAGCCAGAATATGTGTGTGTGTGTGTGTGTGTGTGTGTGTGTGTACCATATAAAACAACAAAAACAAACAAAAAAACAATTATGCACAGTAATGCTAACATGGCTAATAAAAACCATTTTAAAAATGATAAACCTCAAGGATTTCTCAAATATCTGTAAATTTATTTCAATAACTGACCTCTTCTTCAATGACCACATTGGAATAATAATTTACCCTTAGAAATAAAAACTGCTGTAATAATTGACCAAAAATGTGCAAACAAGAGATTGGCATGATAACTTGCCTCAGAAATTAGCTTTGGGATCATTAAACAACTCAAAAATTAGCATTGGGGTGAAAATTTAACTCAAAAATAATCGTTGGAGTAATAATTTACCTCAAAAACTAGCATTGGAGTAATAATCTACCTTAGAATCTAGCATTAGCCTTGTTAGCATTGTAAAAAGTTTAGAGATTAAGAGGAAGCCAGGGATAAGGTTAGTCCTGGGAACATCGCAATGCTGTTTTACTTTTTTATTTTTATGAACACGCCTTAATCGACTTCCGCTTCATTACAACAGAAGGAACACCCCCCCAAATTAGCATGCTAATAAGCTAGTTTGGTAGCCACACAAAATACTAACTAACTAGAAAGTGTAAATTCTTGTTTTTTTTTTTTTTTTGTTTTTAATCTATTCAGCGAATTGTTTTTCATTGCAATGTCTTCTGGGTAAAACTTAAAAAAAGAATCTTTAAATAGGAAGTCAACCAGGGCGCATCAGAAAAACAGTATTGGAACACAGCCTTTATTTTTTCTATTGACTGAAATTAGAACGATTGAAAAAAAATGCCCTCATAATAAAAAAAAAAAAAAAAAAATTTGTCTGATAAGAATATTTATTTAAATGCTACATTTAAGAACTAAAATGTAAAATATACGTTAAACAAAATAAAAATGGGAAATGTTATAAAAGCTATTGTATAAAATAAAAAATAAATATATATATATATATATATATATATAAAAAAAAAAAGAAAATAAAGAGTGCACTAAAAACTGCAAGGAGATTTTAATTCAGTTCTAATTTCTTTTTACTGTAAATTGATTTTTTTTTTTTTTTTTTTTTTTTGCTATGAGGGCGTTATGCAAATTTGACACTCCGATAACAGGGAACAATCAAACGTACACACACTTCACTCAAGTACCCTAAAGATATTTGCATTTAACAACTTTTGTAATAAGGCTCAGTAAAAACCTCCTCACGTTTCCCTGAGCTGAAAATACAAAACGTGTTGTGTTCACATTAAACGCACGTGTAACAGAGGTCTTAGGGCAGATGTTACTATTTTGTTCGTAAAGTGCAAATTCATTCTCCATACAATCCGATCCTTCCCTTTTAAAAAGTAGTTCCAGCTTTATTCGATCATTTCCTGAAAAACGTGTCGTATCCCTCTGTCGAAAAGACAGAACAGGCAGACGTATCTACAATAAAGTAGTTCCAGTTACTTTCCACGTCCCATTAAATTCCTTACGCGGTTAGTGAAACACAAACAACAAATTCTTCCCTTCAGAAAAGTAGTTCCGGCTTTACTTTACAATTTCCTGAAGGTTGCGATTTCTCCATAGTAGCCCAGCTTTAGTTTACACTATTCTGAACAATGCGTGGTGTCTTCATCAGAGACGCACAAAATACAAACAGTTCCCTTTAAAAAAGTAGTTCCGGTTTTACTTTATGCTTTCCTGAAAGTCGTATCCATACGCCAAAGGCACACAAACTACAAAAACCTCTCTTTTGAAAAAAGTAGTACCTTCCTGTTTGTAGAACATCTGCCCCCCAGACTTCCATTTTACAGCGATTTTCAGAGTGTGTGTAGGTTCGAGTTCTTCCACCCATGCTTCCATAACCCAGCAAGGGGTTAGCATTGTCGTTAATGCTAACACACCGACAGAGCTTCGTTAGCGTGTCGCTAAAGCGTGGCTAACGGCAAACAAGGATCACTTACAAACTCTGCACATCGCAGCAAGCCGTTCTTTACGGAGGGAGAAAGAAAAAAGGAAGGCAGTCGTGAGGAAATGTTTCGCAGGACAAAAGAAAAGAAAGAGTGAGAGAGAGAGAGAGAGAGAGAGAGAGAGAGAGAGAAGCAGAAGCTTGGACAGTGTTCGACTGTACATGGCATCGAGGTGACGTACATAAATTTACTGAAACCGTCAGTTTATTTTTATTAAAGAGATCTGTGTTTATAAACGTGAAAATTCCAGATGTTTTGTGATGTGGCAATCCAGATGTAAAATTACCTGAAGTCCTCTGAGCCCAGGACCTCGGTGTAGTACATGACTTTACACTTGTGGGAGGAAACCTGCAGCGTAGCCAATACGTCGTCCACACGTGGCAGGTTGGTGGCGGCACACGCAGGCGTGGAGTGGAACCTCCACTGCAGGATGTAGAACCCGGGCCATCGAGTCACGTGAGAACCCTGCACACGGGAAACAAAAACATCAAGAATAACGCTCCTGAAAACTAATAAACACGTAAACACAAAAATAAATAAATAAACAAAACCCAGCTAAATGTAAACCAAAGCAACAAATTCCAACAAAACACGATTTATAAGACATTTATAAACAATAAACAAATATATTAATAAAAAAAAATAAACATACATTGTAGAGAGACAAATCAAGCAAATAAACGAGCAGATAAATATAAACAAATAAACAAAGAAACAAATCAGAGTGGAAAAAAACTAAAAGTAGAGACAGATAAATAGACAGACAGAAATATGAATAGATGAACAATAGATCAAAAGATAGATGGAAAGATAGATAGATAGCTCGATAAAGGAAATGATTTAAATATAAATGTACTAAAGGTTACCTGTACGCTCTCTCCCTCTTTACACGTGAGCGGAGACTCCACCATGCTGTAGTCCTGCCCCAGCTGCCACGACTTATCGATGAGCTGCACGTTATTTCCCCCAGGCGACGTGATGCCGTGAGACGCCAGCGCCTCTTTCTTGGGTGGCTGAGGAGCCCGCTTGGAGTGGTAGATGTTGAAGACCACGTCTCCTTTACACACGTCGAAGTCCCAGGTGATCACGGAGGAGGCGTCGATGATCTCGATCAGCAGCTGGACGAGAACGTGAAAGACGTGAAAGGAGATGAGTATATACACAATCGGTCATTATGACGGATAAAAACGTTTGCTATGTGATGCGCCTTGCCTCGTGTGGAGCTCCTTTAAAGACGCTGGCGCTCTGGTAGATGGTTTCGGTCCACAGTTTGATGTCGTCGTTCTCCAGTTCCTCGGGGGTTCTGTACAGAGATTTGGGAACCAGGCCACCCTCTGGAACCTCGCACTGTAAAACAATGGCCTGGGGTTTGTTCATCAAACACTATACAATTATTAATAAACCTGTCATTGCACTGAATATCAACAGCGTACAGGTGATGCAGTTAGCCACACCCACAAAACTCTATAAAACCCTTTTACACACACACACACACACACACACACACACACACACACACACACACACACACACACACACACACACACACACTGCACTCACCATACACTCTCCACCCAGGAAGTCAGGGATGACCTCCTTGTCAATGTAATCCACCAGACCACCAGGACCCTGGTAATCGTTCCCCGCATAGATCAGGAACTTCTTACGTGTGTTCTCGTCAATGAACGGACTCACCTGAGGGGGAAGAAAAAAAAAATATATAATTCATTTTATGTTATTATTTATAATTTTATAATGCAAAAAACCCACACACACTCACAGTGTATCTACACACTACTGTTTTTTCCCCCCTAAAGACTGAATAAAACTGCACTCACATTCGCCACCAGGGGGCAGTAGTGACTGTACATTCAAGCAGATGATGAAATACTGCAGTGTCAAACTGCATAACAACTATAATAATTATTGCTATTTTTAAATCATTAATGATGTCATAACACGCTAATTTACCAGAATTTATATCACAGATAGACAGACAGACAGAACGATAGACAGACAGACAGATCGAAGCCTGCACCATACATGTAAAGTCCATATCCTCTAAGTTTGCATATATTTGAATATTCATTAGCACACAGCTGCTTTGTACAATCACTTTTATTATTGTCTGACTTTGTGTTGCGTGTTTAAACAGGAAGTGTGGAGCCTCACCAGAGTCCAGAGCACAGGGAAGACCCGAGGTGCACGTAGGATGAGCAGGCGCCCGAGGGTTTCTGGGTAATTTGCCTCCACCACCTCGATGATACGCAGCAGAGCTTTAACGCCTGGACGCCACAAATGTCTCATGTTCAAACCCTCCAGGTCCACCAGACATGTCCAACAGCTGCACACATCATCACAATCATCATCATCATAACAACAACCATTATCGTTTCTTTGCTGCACAGAATCTGTGCAGTGTGTGTGTGTGTGTGTGTGTGTGTGTGTGTGTGTGTGTGTGTGTGTGTGCGCATTCTGTATGTTCCTATAACAAGGGAGGTTTCTAGGCTAAAGTCATAAAAGAAATGTTCCACTTGTAAAAGAAAAAGCAAAAGTGTTAGACGAGGAGAGTGAGTGCGTGAGTGAGTGTGAGGAATAGAAAAAAAGAGGAGAGAAACGAGGAAGTGACAAGAAAAATAAAAGATAAAAAGTGTCTTTAATAAGCAGCTGACCTGATTGGACGTCCAAAGACCTTGGTGTTCTCTTCACATCTCCTCAAACCCTCTTCATTTATGGACAAAACCTAGACACCACACACACACACACACACACAGTTATTGGTTAGAGAATATAAATATAAAATGTGTGTGAGCAGTACTTTCTTGCATTTTGAAGCATTGCATGATGGGAAACTCAGAACTTACATGTCTGAGCAGTGACTCCTCCCCCAGAGCTCGAACCAGACCTTTAGTGTCCATCTGTCCCAGACGCAAGATATAGAGAGGACGGCCATCTATGCACACACACACACACACACACACACACACACACACACACACACACACACACACACACACACACACACAAAATCAGAATTGTGCTTTTTTTCCCCGAGAGGAAGCTGCTGTTCAGAAACTTCCTTATTTCCATTTAGTTGTTTTTGACACTTTAAACACCCAAACACATCTGGAGTAATGTTATACAAAGCATTTGTGTGCATGTGGGGTGTGTGAGGGAAAAAATATGAAGCGGTAAATTCAAATTTAAAATAAAAGAGGGAAAAAAAGACAAAAAAAAGTGTAATGGCAAAAATGTGACATAGCGACATATGTGCATGCGCACACACAACCGTCTGACATAATGAGGGCAAAAAGGTTACAGATGCTTGTGTGTGTACTGTGTGTGTGTGTGTGTGTGTGTGTGTGTGTGTACTGTGTGTGTGTGTGTGTGCTCACCGCGGTCGTGATGATGCCAGCCCCCCGTGTAGTAATCATGGAGGACCTGTGGTGAGCTCCAGGTGTCCAGCAAGTAATCCACCTGGTGCTGCTTCCTCCAGGTGAGAGACTGGCACAGGATCTCTCGCGCTTTGTCCATGTTGAAGTCTCGCGCTCGCAGGAAGCGCAGGATGTGCTGGTCCTTTGGGATCTGCACGTTATACACATCATTTTAAATTAGGGCTTCACGATTCGGGAAAAATGTGGTCGCGATTATTGAGGTCGATATTGTGATAGTAATATAATTAATGGTTTCATAAGTCATTAAAGAATTTGCACGCAGATTACTGATGACACTGAAATGTGTATTTTACAACTATAAAGTTTTTTAAAATAAAATGTTTACAAAATGAAATAACATTTGCATTAATGTAACATTTTTTTCTCCAAGGTACAGCTGAATTAAATAAAACAATAAATATTTAAGCTCTCAGAAAGTGTGTTCACACATGCACTTATTTATTTCATTAAATCGCAACGTTTGCCATCATAAAAATCGCCGTATTTTACACACACACACACACACCCACACCCACCCACACCCACACACACACACACACACACCCACACCCACCATAATTTCACACAGTGTTTATAACATCGGCCCTCAAACAAAAAGAACAGGTTTGACATTGTGGGGACATTTGGCTGGTCTCCACTATTTATTGTTTAGCTATTCCTTTTGGTTTCGGTTACAGAAAAGATTTTAGGTGTAGCACAGCAAGACGTGTGTGTGTGTGTGTGTGTGTGTGTGAGACTCACCTTGCCCTTGTGTGTTTCCTGCAGCCAGCTGCGGAGGCGAATCAGGCAGCTTTCCTGCAGAGGTGTGAGGTCACCCAGGTAACGATTGATGTAGTCAGCGTCCAGTTTATCTAACATGAGAACACACACACACACACACACACACACACACACACACACACACACACACACACACACACACAAAATTAGATAGATACTAATGTTACTATTTATAGTATTAGAAGTAGCAGTGCTGATATCACTATTATAAGTAGTAAATGTGTATAATATTAGTGGTAATGATAATGGTAGGGGTAGTAGTGGTAATGGGAGCAGTGGTATGGGTAATGGTAGGGGTAGTAGTGGTAATGGGAGCAGTGGTATGGGTAATGGTAGGGGTAGTAGTGGTAATGGGAGCAGTGGTAATGATAATGGTAGGGGTAGTAGTGGTAATGGGATCAGTGGTATGGGTAATGGTAGGGGTAGTAGTGGTAATGGGAGCAGTGGTAATGACAATGGTAGGGGTAGTAGTGGTAATGGGAGCAGTGGTATGGGTAATGGTAGGGGTAGTAGTGGTAATGGGAGCAGTGGTAATGACAATGGTAGGGGTAGTAGTGGTAATGGGAGCAGTGGTATGGGCAATGGTAGGGGTAGTAGTGGTAATGGGAGCAGTGGTATGGGTAATGGTAGGGGTAGTAGTGGTAATGGGAGCAGTGGTATGGGTAATGGTAGGGGTAGTAGTGGTAATGGGAGCAGTGGTAATGACAATGGTAGGGGTAGTAGTGGTAATGGGAGCAGTGGTATGGGTAATGGTAGGGGTAGTAGTGGTAATGGGAGCAGTGGTATGGGTAATGGTAGGGGTAGTAGTGGTAATGGGAGCAGTGGTATGGGTAATGGTAGGGGTAGTAGTGGTAATGGGAGCAGTGGTAATGACAATGGTAGGGGTAGTAGTGGTAATGGGAGCAGTGGTATGGGTAATGGTAGGGGTAGTAGTGGTAATGGGAGCAGTGGTATGGGTAATGGTAGGGGTAGTAGTGGTAATGGGAGCAGTGGTATGGGTAATGGTAGGGGTAGTAGTGGTAATGGGAGCAGTGGTAATGACAATGGTAGGGGTAGTAGTGGTAATGGAGCAGTGGTAATGGTAGGGGTAGTAGTGGTAATGGGAGCAGTGGTATGGGTAATGGTAGGGGTAGTAGTGGTAATGGGAGCAGTGGTATGGGTAATGGTAGGGGTAGTAGTGGTAATGGGAGCAGTGGTATGGGTAATGGTAGGGGTAGTAGTGGTAATGGGAGCAGTGGAAATGACAATGGTAGGGGTAGTAGTGGTAATGGGAGCAGTGGTATGGGTAATGGTAGGGGTAGTAGTGGTAATGGGAGCAGTGGTATGGTAATGGTAGGGGTAGTAGTGGTAATGGGAGCAGTGGTATGGTAATGGTAGGGGTAGTAGTGGTAATGGGAGCAGTGGTAATGAAATGGTAGGGGTAGTAGTGGTAATGGGAGCAGTGGAATGACAATGGTAGGGTAGTAGTGGTAATGGGAGCAGTGGTATGGGTAATGGTAGGGGTAGTAGTGGTAATGGGAGCAGTGGTATGGGTAATGGTAGGGGTAGTAGTGGTAATGGGAGCAGTGGTATGGGTAATGGTAGGGGTAGTGGTAATGGAGCAGTGGTATGGTAATGGTAGGGGTAGTAGTGGTAATGGGAGCAGTGGAAATGACAATGGTAGGGGTAGTAGTGGTAATGGGAGCAGTGGTATGGGTAATGGTAGGGTAGTAGTGGTAATGGGAGCAGTGGTATGGTAATGGTAGGGGTAGTAGTGGTAATGGGAGCAGTGGAAATGACAATGGTAGGGGTAGTAGTGGTAATGGGAGCAGTGGTATGGGTAATGGTAGGGGTAGTAGTGGTAATGGGAGCAGTGGTATGGGTAATGGTAGGGGTAGTAGTGGTAATGGGAGCAGTGGTAATGACAATGGTAGGGGTAGTAGTGGTAATGGGAACAGAACTCCTTTAAATACAAATAAGCAGAATTTTATTTTTCTTTTCTTTCCTTTTTTTTAACGAAAACAGTAAATCTTCACCATCGGGCGTGGCAGCGAGCGCCTCGTTGGCGCTGTCTATTGGAACGCTGTTGTCTTTACATGGCACTACGTCTTTGGTGCTTTCGGCAGGGGCAGTGATGGCAATAGGGGCCGTAGTGGGAGGATCCGGGGGCGTGACTGCGACGATGGGCTGAACGAAGGATGTGTTGGGGCTCCAGCGGGGGACATGGGTAATACCCTCCTCCTCTAGCTCTCTCAGGTAGTACTCGATGATCTCTTTACCCTGAACGCACAAATTTATAGCAAAACACGGGTCAGTGGAAAAGCCAGAATGAAACCGTAAACTGATCAAATGTTTGTTTCTTCTTCGTCGTCATAGTTACCTTTTTGATGCTGTTGGCATACTGCTTCATGGCGATTTTCTCCACGGTGCTCTCGAAACCGAAGAAGGATTTGATGTCCAGGCTGGCAGACTGCTCAAAACACGTCCAGTCTTCATTCTCGGGGTGAACCTGACGACACACACACACACACACACACACACACACACACACACACACACACACACACACACACACACACACACACGATAAAACAACATGCAATTCAACTCAATTATACAAATAATATACATATTTATAATTCTTATTAATAAATTATTACTATTATTACTACTAGGAACTGCATACAGAATAAAAACAGCTGCATGCTTTTTTTTTCTCATGACTCAGATGTGCAGAAAAAAAAAAAAAAAGAAAAGAAGCGAGGGATCAGCAGAATGACGAGAGACGACAAAACTCTGCGAAAAACTGCATCGTCGGCACTTCAACAACACGCAAACTTCTGGAAAGCGTTAGAGACAGACAGAACTTCCTCGTTAATTCTTTTTCTAGCCTTTCAAAACACACACACATATACACACACACACTGTGTATATATAGACGCTGTAGATAAATAAACGTGTGCCCATGTTAACCTCCCAGTGTTTTATTCCTTTTGCACCGTTAGACTTCACACTTATTACAGAAAGAGTCAGCAGCACCTCACACCTTCTGACCAATCAGAATTCAGAATAGACCTGCGCTGTGACCTAAAAACAATTAACTCTAACACTCGTTAGCTCAAAAGCCGACGGTGTGTGGGTTTTGTATTGTTCTTTTAATAACAGCAGGCTCTAGAAGCTGAAAGTGTGTGTGTGTGTGTGTGTGTGTGTTAAGCTGTACAGCTTCACGTTGTTCGCATTCCATCATCCAGCCCCAATTCTGTCCCATGTACACAGCGACTAATCATACACACAGCAAGGCGCTGACAGGAACCATACACACACACACACACACACACACACACACACACACACACACACACACACACACACACACACACAAAATCCCACCCTAACCGGGTCCTCCCCTCCCTCTTGGGGAAAACTTGGTGAAATTTGTGAACTGTTATGAGTCACGGTCACGACTCAACAAAAGCACACACACGTTTCTGATTTGTTTGAAGAACTCTGTGACACGTGTTTTCGAGGCCGTTAGCCTTCAGCAGATGGTTTAAATACATTAAAAGAAATAACATGCATTCCTGAGAAGAGTGCGTGACCGTGTATGGAGGGGAAGCGTGTGTGTGTGTGTGTGTGTGTGTGTGTGTGTGTCTGTCTCACCGAGTAGCAGCAAAGCTCGTGGATGATGACGCGGTTGGAGAAGGTCTCGTTGTGGGACTCGATGTGCAGCGTCCTCTCTTTGTGGTTCAGCGTGTTCTTCTGGATGAAGTAAACGTAGTCCACGCCTGCGATCTGTACACAACCACAGTGTCAGAAACAACGTACATGTGATCTGCTCCGATCGTTTATCCTATAACCTTTATCGTTTCTATAGTAACCGCTCGGACGTGAAGGTGTCAGAGGTAGGGCGTGAGAACGTGCGGCGTTTGATTGGTTAGTGAACGGCTGTAGTGTAAGTGAAATAAAACACGCGTGTCCTTGATTAAATGTTGTTTTACCCTTTTTAGGAGTCGGGGGGCGTCGACATCCAGCTTGCACCGCCTCTCGATTTTGTGGGTGGAGTTATCTTCACTCGTTTCCTCATTGAGGACGTCACTGTCCACAAACATGGGGATGAGATGGCACGTGGGGAACCTCCTCTCGTACGCCTGAGAGAGAGGGATAGAGGGTAAAAAGAGAGAGAGAGAGAGACAAGAGAAAAAGTGAATGAGAGAAAAAGAGTGGAAGAGTAAAATGTTAACGAATTGTTAAGAACATCAAAGCAGCAATTAGAGAATTTATGTAAACATAGCAACAACATCTAGATACAAAGCTCACGATATGTAGAAACTAAATATAGCACAAACAGAAAAAAAAAGAAGGCGGGGCTAACATGATTAAAACCCCTTTTATCTAACGAACTATTGTGTGTGTGTGTGTGTGTGTGTGTGTGTGTGTGTGTGTCTGTTTTTTTCAGGACAAATCTTCTTTGCAGGTGTCCTGAACACCAGGTCAGCAGATGGAACAGAAACTAGGGTGTGTGTGTAAGTAAAAGAGAGAGAGAGAGAGAGAGAGAGAGCAAAGCGTCCGGCTGTTTTCAACAACGTGTTTAACCGGCCGCACAAATCAGGTCACACTCGTTTTACTAAACAAACAAAAACAAACTGTGGAAAAACCAGGAAGAGAAAAAGAGAGTGCAAGAGAGAGGAGAGGTGAAAAGAGGAAAGACGAGATGGAAGAGAAAGGAGAGGAGAAAAGAGTAGAGGATAGATGGAAGGAAGAAAAGAGATGGAAAGAGAAGAGAAAGACGAGAGGAGAGGAGAGATAAAAAGGAAGAGGAGAGAAAAGAGGACAAGAGAAATGGAGGAGAGGAGAGGTAGAAAGAGGAGATCAGAGAAGAAGGGGCAAAGGGGAGATGGAAAGGAGATGAGAGAAAGAAGAAAAAGAGATAAAAAGAGAGGAGAGGAGGAAGTGGAGACGGAGGAATGTGAGACGTGATCACCGTGTGCATGCAAAAAGGAAATACCAGATCAGAATTTGTGTACATGAGCGAACTCACACACAAGTGTGTGTGTGTGTGTGTGTGTGTGTGTGTGTAAACTGAATTAGAATATCAGATCCAATCTCACATTTGCACACAATTCTTTTTCTCTCTCTCTCTTTCAGTCTCTCTTGCTTTCCTTTCATTTTTATTCCCTCTCTCTCTAAAACAGGGTTTAATCCTGCTGCACTGTAAACACAGAGTTCAGACATGGAGGGGTGTGTGTTCAGTCACGTTTTATCCTTTACACACACACACACACACACACACACACACCCCCACCCCTCTGGATGTTTCTATAATTAACACACAATGTAGTAGGTGAGGCTGTGTGTGTGTGTGTGTGTGTGTGTGTGTGTGTGTGTGCACTCCTATATATTTAGATCCATTACATTTTTGCAAAATCATAACTCCAGGGTTAAAAAAGAAAAAGATAATTTCATCGTAAATCATTATTTTCATGAATTTATTAAAAATAATAATAAATATATATAAACAAATAGGATCCAAAATGGTTTTAATGCAACACGACTGTACACACACACACACACACACACACACACACACACACACACACACACACACACACACACACACACACACACACACAAAGAAGAGAAACAGGTGATTTTGTCAGTTCAGATCCTGTGTGTGTGTGTGTGTGTGTGTGTGTGTGTGTGTGTGTGTGTGTAAGAGCAGGTTAATACAGGATGTTCTACACACGCAAAAACACACACACATGCAAACACACAAACACACACACGCAAAAGAGTAAATTCAAAAAATAAACAAATGAAGTAAACACTGTGTAAATTATGTCAAATACACACAATGCATACATCTCACTCACTCACTCACTCACTCCATCTATTTACACATCTATCACATCTACCTCTCTTTTCCTCCCTCCATCTCTGAATATTTTTTGTCTGTCTTACTCTTTCGCTCTCTTTCCCTGTGCATCTATCTACATCTCTCTCCAAATCTCTGTATCTCTCATTCATAATATCTGTCTCTCTCAATCTACCTGCCTCTGTCTATCACTCTATCCATCTATCTCTATTCACTCTATCTGCGTCACTCTCTCTTTGCTCAGTCTGGCTCTTTCAACCTATCAGTCTCTCTCACTCCACGTGTCTCTTTGGACCTCTCGCTCTATCCATCCCTCTCTCCATCAATCATCTCGGTGTCTCAGTTTCTAGCTTTCTCCATCTCTATCTGTCTATCTCTTTCTTTGCGTGTCTGTTGATCGCTCCTTCGCTCCTTCTCAGTGTCTTTCTCTTCCCATTGCTCAGTCTTTCTCCATCACTGCCTCACGCTGTACTCTAAGAGACACTTGGTGAAATGAGACTCAGCCGGCGGCGTTTTCCTGCTGAGGCTTATAAACCTCACGCTGAGAGCGCACACACACACACACACACACACACACACACACACACACACACACACACACACACACACACACACACAGTGTGAGAGAGGGCACTGCAGAGGTGTTTCGGAGAATCTCGTATTACAGGCACCAATTGTTTGGATTTTGCTGTGCAGTTTGATACAGAACTGTCTTTGTGTGTGTGTGTGTGTGTGTGTGTGTGTGTGTGTGTGTGTGTGTGAGGGCGCTTGTGTTCCTGTTCGACAACGGGGGGGAAAAAAAAGTAAAACAAGCCCTTGCTTTAAGCTCAACTCATTCATTATGCTCAGATGGACAGAAGGAATTGTGTAGGATTTACACACACACACACACACACACACACACACACACACACACACACACACACACGGTTTGTAATTGTAAACACAAAACGAAAAAAATTTTTTTGGAGAACAACATGAAAACGAGGTAATACAATTAAAAATAAAAGGAAATAAATAAATAAATACAATTTATTCTAATTTGATGATTTTATAAAACTATTTAAATATTGATTGCTTCCCAATTTAAATTATACTAAAAAATGTCTATGTCGAATGTACGAAAATCTTAAAAGAAGAGAAAACAAATGAGCAGAAATGAAAATAAATGTTTTTGATGGTGTTGATAAACTTTCATGGTATTCAGAAGGAGGGGGCGGAGCCTCCTGCACTACTGACAACCGTAAATGTAATCTAGTTAGCTAGCCAATATTGAAGTAGCGAGGACTGCGGAAAGAGCGTCGCTATGGTTACGACTAGTGTGCAGTAAGTCTCACAAACAAACTAAGTCTAAAATAAAAAGAGAAAATCGTACATACCTACATTTATATGACAACATTATTCATTGTGTACTCACTCATTGTTTACACACACACACACACACACACACACACACACACACACACACACACACACACACACACACACGAAGGTCATAAGCTGACAGCACTTGAGCTATTTCCGAGAGTGAGAGTTCGAGGCTATTCTAAGCTCTCGTGCTATAATGCGATCAGAAAGTAGGTCGAGGAGAGAGCTGGCTCCGAGCGACAGAGTCGGGGAGATCGGAAATCCGATCCGCAGGCGTGTGTAAATTTATCCTACATGTTCCTCTCCGGGCCTCTTGTCTCGGCGTGCTGATACCGTACACCTCTGGGAAACGTTCTAAACGCTAGTCAAGATCACCTTCATGCTACGTTCAGTGTAAACTACAACTATTACAATGTAGGGGAGAAAGCAGGGGGCCATGTTTTATGGTCGGGAAGTTTTTCTTTCAAACGGTAAAAGTGAAATAAGAAAAGTCGGACCACGAAGAGTGTAGGATTAAATCGATGGATCGTATGAGAGTATTTTGAATAGAACAGAGAAAAAAAACCTGATTTGTTTAAAAAACCCAACATCTCCATTGAATCACTCTGATAAAAAAAACACACACTTCCTGGGTCGACAGGAAGTGATGTCATGTAGCATGTTTCTGACCACGTGCACTAAAATAACGATGTCGGCTCGGGTTTGATGCGTCACGCTAACTGGAGACTTTAACGTTCGTCTCGAGCTCGGACGCCGTGTTTGGAGACGGATTGCGGGTTGGTGCCGAGCCGAGCGCTGAACGGCGGCGTAATTCCAGCTATCAGGTTTTAATTGGAGGTTATCACGTGTCAGACCTGCTTGTGAGCGTCTAATCAACGCTATGAAACGTTAGACTCTGTCTCTAATGGGTGCTGTGTAAACTTGTTATTTAGGGGATGTCACACACACACACACACACACACACACACACACACACACACACACACACACACACACACACACACACACACACACACACACACACACACACTCTCTGACGTCTGGGGGTTTTTAGTTCTTATTTAGTCGCAGTGTTCAGCGATAATGAGAGCTTTGCTTTGATGGAAGGAAGGAGAGAAAAAAAAAAAGTGTCTGATACAGCAATTACTCGTGATGCAGCAGAAAGAAAGAAACGGAGGCTTTAGAGACGGCGTGTGGTGACTAAAGTGCGAATAAACACGTCTCTCTATTCTTGGTAGGGTCTGAGAAAGAAAGAGGAAACTACAGGGGTGGGGGGTGAAGTCGGAAAGACAGACCAGAACAAGAATTCCGGAAACTTTCAATTGGAAATTCATCTGGGGAATTTTTTTTTTTTTTTTAATATTCCAAGTTAGAATCTTACCAAGAATTTATAAGAAGTGATGGGAATAAATGTAAAATTTGGGGCGATTGATATAAACTGTATCGTACACAAACATAAAATATAAACATTTTGTTTGATCATAAACTGACGCCTGCAAACGAACAGATTTTAAATATGACCGATTTAATCAGTATAATGTTGTTGTGCAGTAATTTACACTCAGCACGAGGGAGTTTTAAACAAATGTAAACGTTTTTTTGACATTATTGTGTGTGCAGGATTGTAGAAATGTTATGCATGTAGGGGGCGTGGCCTCAGTAACCCTGCAGTACGTGTGCTGTGCTGTGTGTGTGTGTGTGTGTGTGTGTGTGATTCCAGAAAGAAATTCAACAAAAGTTCCATAAAATCAGGTTGTTTTAACCAAAATTATCCTTCAAGATCCTTTTTACTACATTTGTTATGTTTTATATTACAGGCTCACCAGCAATTTCGTAAATTCCCAGTTTATTCGTATGGAAAGTTTCCGGCATTGAAAATTACTGGAATTTTGCGACACTAGCAGAGACGCGATTTTGCGCACTGCACCTTCAATTCAGGCCTTAAATTACTTCAGAACCTCCCCGTCAAACATGTGAACCGGATCCAATTAGCAAGAACAAATACGAGCAAAATGAATGATGAATG
This sequence comes from Silurus lanzhouensis, assembly GCA_039877035.1. Classification (NCBI taxonomy): domain Eukaryota; kingdom Metazoa; phylum Chordata; class Actinopteri; order Siluriformes; family Siluridae; genus Silurus; species Silurus lanzhouensis. The sequence continues at coordinate 35,366 of JBCEWE010000576.1, forward strand.
TTCTTTTCCTTATGACGCTTTAAAGGTGTGTGTGTGTGTGTATTGTGTCACACGTGCGCAGAACTCTGAGTACTCGACGCCACGTGAGTTGCACATGTGGTGATCGAGGTTGATCGTGAAAGACTGCTGAGCAACGATGCTCAAGGTCACGCTATTGGTTTTAGAGAGAGAAAGAAATCGATGGAGATGGTTAGTTGTGGTGTTCTCTCACTTTCACTCTCACATAGAGATAGAAAAAAAACCCCCAAAAAATAAAGATCTGCTGTACATTACTGCACTGCGTATACTTCACCCCCCACTACCAGCTGCAGAGTGTGAGAGAGAGAGAGAGAGAGAGAAAGAGAGAGAGAGAGAGAAGCTTCACCAGACTTCTAGAACATTCCATAGAGGCCAAGACACAGCAGCAGCCTGATATCTTGCGAAAAAAAACAAAACAAAAAAACCCCACATATACTGCAGAGTTAAAGTAATTCAATAGAAATTAAAAGGTCCAGCACTGAAGGTGCACAAAGTCTTATTCCTCTACATTGGGAATAGATGAGTTGGTATTAAAAGGATTTAAGACGAGCTTTTTTTTTTTTTTTTTTTATACATAAGAAAGTGCTTTATTTATCTACGTTTACACACCATCACCTTCAAAACAGTCCCCTTGCACCACCACTAGAACATGAACTGCAAGTCTTCTTTTCAAAGCGTGTCGAATCTTCTGCTATTCGCAACGGATCTCCACAACGGTGTCAAATTTGGTGAGTAGGGAGGGTGCGTAAGTGAGATCGTGTTGCTTCCTTGCGAGAAACTCGCGCATGAGGAGGAGCTCGGTGATGTACACAGGATGATGTCTTTTGGCACACTGACTTATGAAGGTCGGTGCTCCCCGTGACTGTGCGTGCAGCCTCATGCTGCTATTTACTGGCGTGTTAAAACAGCAGTCTTTTTCTTTTTGATACCACCTGGTATAGTAGGCCATGGACAGCTTTCGGCAACTGTTATTCAAAAATAATAATTAATAAAAAAAACAAAACAAAAAAAAACGCTAACTCATTAAATGCACAAGTTTGGTCAAGTGATTCCGCTTCAGGGCCTCAACAGAGCGAATTCTTTCCTCTCGCTTTCACACGCACTCAACTCTCCAGGCGGATTTTATTTTCTCTGATCACACGCCCGAGCTGTTCCCAGTCCAGCGAGAGGATTTGTTTACTGTATTATAGTAACCTTTCTTTTCCTCACTTCTCTGTCGACTTCCTGTGCGTGAAGCTCCGAGCTGATGTTCTGATCCGATCTGGTCTCATTTTTTAAACTTTAATCCCTCTGCCTCGGACTAATCCCGGCACGTGTCGTCTGGGATGATCTCCTGTAATAGCGTGTTGTGTAATAATACGGGATGGTGGTAACTAACACTGATAGTGTACAAGAACAACACCACCACCAGCACCACCGCAGGTTTGTCGCTTCCTCCCTGATGAAACAGTGCATCTGTTTTCACATCCACTTCCTTCCTCCTTTCAGTCTGTAAACAATCTGACTTTTTTATATCCAAAGCCACAGCTCTGTTTTTTTTCTACTGATTTTGGGGATGATTTTTGAATGCATTTGTTTTTCCAGATGTTCAGCACTGCAGAAGACACCACATGAAAGACCCCTCTCTGAGCTCCAGGGAATAAACTCCAGGTCCAAATGAGAAAAGCAGAGTCAGAGTGAAAACGCAGATTTTGTAGATTGAACGCATGGATCAATACGTCGAACAAGTAATGAATAACTAAAGCAAAAAAACAAATAAAAAATAAATTTTGCTAGCTAGGAATAAACACCAGTGTTGATATGTTATTACTACTGGTTTCTATAGCAACAGGTCGTTCGAAGAGCCTAGGGTTACACTAACGAGCAACTGGTATGGTTCCGTTCCAGTCCTGCGTATTCCTTATATAGTCGTATTTCTGTTTTTTTTTTACTAAATGAAACCTTGTTGTGCTGTAATAAAGAAATAATCTACAATGTCAGAGGCGTACTGTTTTTGATTCGATTTGCACCATTGATGGAAGGAGTCTCCAGTGTCAGAGTTAAATCTGTAGCTCGTAAAAGGAATGTGAGGACAGAAGAGTTTTACGTGAGACGACTCTTCGTATTTAAAAGTAGCCATAAATGGATAAAAATAATAAGGACAACACAAGTCGATATTAAATTCTGAATGAAATGTAACTGTAAATGAAGTGTCTTTTTTTCTTTAACGAATGAAAAGCTGTCATGGTTACGAGAGGAATAAATAAATATCGTTGTTTGTTTTGAAATATGACCAAATAAGGAACACGGAAAACTTTGTTGGAACAAAACCATACAACCTGCTCATTAATGTAGCTACACAACACCACACACACACACACACACACACACACACACACGTCATAACAACCACAGCAGGGAGCCGAAATCTCCCGTCGCTGCCCCGGGGAGCAGAACTCACTCGCTCTCACTCCCTGTCGCTGTTTATCCCGTTAGTGTTACTGCGCAGTAGAAGCTCTGCACTTGCAGCACAAATGATCTCACATGGCTGCTCATCCGTGTCCTCCAGAGAAAACATGAAACAAACACCCTCTCAGAGGGGTCACGACCTCAGCAAGGATGAGAACAAAATAAATAACAGAGTACTTTGTATAATATCTTGTGCGATTCTGTGGAAAAGAATTCCTGTTTGCATGTTAAACTCAGGTGATTCGGGAAACAGTGGAATGTTCCACCTGAGCGTTTACACAACATGCCATTAATGCATGGGAAAAGTTTCCAGTCGGAATTTCTGTCACGTCAACCAAAAAAGTTTAACGTGACGCTAAAAAGTCTCGAAGGGTTAAGAAGGAAGATCACGTGCAAGACCTCGAGGACGACTTCGTTGTGGATGTTGGCGAACAAATCTACGTAGATGGAAAACAGTACTGAAGGTCGCGCCTCGGGAACCTGTCAGACGTCACCATATCGAGGCATAATTCATTCACAAGACATTTCTATTATGTTTAATTTAACGATTAGATGAAGACAGACAGAAAGAATGAATGATCGATAAGAAATCCAGCAGCATTCTGTGATTTTATTTTTGGAAAAAAAAAGTGCTGGACGAAAAACCCAAAATAGAAGAACAGTGGAAGGACTGAAGTCTTTACAACACTTATTTCAGTACAGTGTTTGTGCTTGTTTGGTGTTCGGAGCCCTAAAATAAAGCGTATTAGCTACAGTGGGTTTTTTTTTTTTTTATTCATTCACAATGAGTTTTCTGAACGTTTGAGCTTCAAAGTGAAGAATAAAAACGATATCTATGTAAATCACACTGAGGAGAGCAGTGAGGCCCAAGTGGGGCACTTCCCTGTTCCTGAGAACACAAGTGTACAGGAAGGCAAGTGTTGTGTGTGTGTGTGTGTGTGTGTGTGTGTGTGTGTGTGTGTGTGTGTGTGTGTGTGTGTGCGTTAGTTAAAGAATGCTGCAGTGAAGGAGAGAAAAAAAGAAAAGCAGTTCTCCGAAACTCCTGACAAGCTGCCAGCTGGCACGACTCCTGATACGGGAATTAAACTCTCACACGCCTGAGAGACGCGAATGTTCAGAGGAACGCCAACGTTCAGGGAAACGCCAACGTTCAGAGGAACGCCAGTGTTCAGGGAAACGCCAACGTTCAGAGGAACGCCAGTGTTCAGGGGAACACCAGTGTTCAGGGGAACGCCAACGTTCAGGGGAACGCCAACGTTCAGAGAAATGCCAGTGTTCAGGGGAACACCAGTGTTCAGGGGAACGCTTCGGTTACCACTAAAATATACTTTTTCTGAAGAAAAGAAAGACAGCCTGTAGAACCAATAATATCTAGTAAATATAAATAAATATTAATTAATTAATACTTATTTCACCTAAACACAAGGATGGATTATTATCCATTACCATTGGATTCAGGAGGATTATTTATATCTAATTATAAATATATTTAAATACTAATATGTTGTTGTATTATATATAATTTATTTAAACGCAGTCTGTAAATAAATAAATATAAAATAAATATGATCAGTATTACTGTGAATTTCTCCCAAAACTAAGAAACACTTCTGTAACGGTTTGGGGAAGGAGTCTCCAGTTTCAGAGGGAAGTAATAATAAACGGATAAAACATGATGTATTGTGCTTTACAAAATAATAATAATAATAATGATAATCATCTACGGAAACAATAAACAGAAAACAACACCACAAAAAATAAAAATAATAAAAACACAAATTTGTTTTTATGCTGAAAAGTTTAAATGTTTTTTTTTAAACAGGGGGAAAAAAGTACAATAATAAATACATTAATTAAATCATTAAATCATTAATTAAATACATCTGATCTGAAAGTGGCCTGTATAGTGATCATTTCTGGAGGATCAGGGGGGAGATAAGGGGGAAAAAAACGTGCTGTTAGAAACAGGACGAGCTGAAACACGCTGGATGTTCTGGAACATTCCGTACGCGAGCGGAACGCCGTCGTGAGCAGCGCCGGAGTTTTACGCCTTTATATCGTTCGAGGGAATGTGTACAGGAATGCAGCAATAAAACACAAAGCACGCACAATAAACAATAATAACTACACAATGCAGGGAAAAGAGAGGGAAAGGGCCGTGTTTAGAGA
>JBCEWE010000576.1:45000-155000 GCA_039877035.1 Silurus lanzhouensis
CCTGACTGCACTCAGGAGAACATCTCCTAACCAGTAAAGAGCGCTCCTGCTCTACTCTGCTCTTCTCTGCACGCGCTCCTCCCTCTCTCCCTCTCTCTCTCATCTGACACGCCGAGAGAGGGGCGCGTCTCAAATCAACACTTAAACCCTAAGTAGTGAGCGAACACCGAATCGACGTGGTACCGACACAATACACACGCGTACAAATTAGAGAATAATTTTATCGACGATAAAAACGATCCTGATTCGGTTCTATAGATAGATAGATAGATAGATAGATAGATAGATAGATAGATAGAAAGAAAGAAAGAAAGAAAGAAAGAAAGAAAGAAAGCTATGGCCTGATTCTCCAGCCCTGAATCACATGACCTCATTTCTGCAGTGCGTGTCACAAACCGAGTGCCCTGTATGACCTAGTAAGCTCCTTTGTCTCCCTCGGTGTTGGATTGAGACGCGCCCACGCTGCGGTGATCTCAGTGTTTTTCCAGAAACTCTTGTGTTCTTTACATACAGCACAGAGGAACAACCTGCAACACCCCAAAAAAACAGTAGAAACATCTCAGTCCGAATCCGATCCAGGTTTTTTTTAACCTGCTAAGTCCAATGGGAGATAAATCCATGTGAATTTTAATCTGGAAAGTATTATAATTATCTATCTATCTATCTATCTATCTATCTATCTATCTATCTATCTATCTATCATCATCATCATCATCATCATCATCATCATTATTAATGTATCACAGATTTGAACGGTACCCTTAATGTACAGTGGTGAATTGGCGCCACCTTCTGGACATTTCTACTACTACTACTACTAATAATTATAATATAAATAAAAATGATGATAAACAATAAACTAATGATGAACCACAATTACTCATTATTATTTCATTATTATTATTAATCTTCTTTTTCTTCTTCTTTCGGCTGCTTCCATTAGGGGGCGCCACATCGGATCATCCGTCTCCACACCCCCCTGTCCTCTACATCTGCCTTTTTCACACCAACTACCTGCATGTCTTCCCTCACCACATCCATGAACCTCCTCCTTGGCCTTCCTTTTCCTCCTACCTGGTGTCTCCATCCTCAGCATTCTTCTACCAATATAACTCATTTCCCTCCTCTGCACATGTCCAAACCATCTCAACCTCACCTCCCTCACCTTGTCTCCAAAACGTCCTACATGCACTGTCTCTTTAATAAACTCATTTCTAATCTTGTCCATCCTCGTCACTCCCAACGAACACCTTAACATCTTTCATTATTATTATTAATAATAATATTTATATTATATATAAACATTATGGCATTCTAACATTCTGAGTAATGAAGTGAAGAACACTGATGATCTTCATCATGGCACCTGTTAGTGGGTGGATTTATTTATTAGGCATCAGGTGAATATTTTGTTCTCAAAGTTGATGATAGAAGCAGGAAAAAGGGCGAGCGTTAAGATTTAAGCAAGTTTGGCAAAATTGTTGTGTCTAGACGTCTGGGTCAGAGCGTCTCCAAAACCCTAACCCTTGTGGGATGTTCCTGGTCTGCAGTGGTCAGAATCTATCAAAAGTGCTACAAGGAAGGAACAGTGGTGAACCGGCGACATGGTAATTGATGCATGTGGGGAGTGAAGGCTGGTCAGTGTGGTTCTGATCCAGCACACGAGCTCCTGCAGCTCAAACCACTGAGACTTGAGACTTGGCACATCAGTAAATGTTTATTGATTAAAAATTATTTTGGTGGAGTTTTTTTTTATTTGTTATATCTGAGCAAAAAACGTCGTGAATAAATGCGTGCTGCGTTGTAGGTTTTAATTTCGCCTCATATATGTATTTATTTATATTTGTAATAAAAATAATCACACAGAAATACACGCGTTATTAAGGGTCATTAATAAAATGAGTGCTTTTAAAATCAATTTGTGTTCATTTTGACACCCCAAATAAATATATAAATATATATATCACATCATCATCATTATTATTATTATCATTATCATTTTAACATTAATGTGACATTAATTCGTGAATTGTTAATTCACTAATTAAAATAATAATAATAATAATTTATAATAATAATAATAATAATGTTTAATTCAGAGTTTAAACTTAGCAGACAAACACAACCACTAACAACTATTATAACCCTACCTCATTATAACCCTGACCCATTATAACCCTGACCCATTATAACCCTGACCCATTATAACCCTGACCCATTATAACCCTGACCCATTATAAACTAGCCATAATAAAAACATTTCACTTCTTACCACAAATTTCTGCCCCATGTAATAAAATCGTACCATAACAAACCCGTCTACCTAAATTTTAACGTATCTCACTTTTACGTCCTAAATGACTGCAGGAACTTCATAAATATTTTTGCTGTATCACTTATGCATTGTTTTTTCAGTGCAGTTTTTGGTCTAAAGGAATAAATGTAGTAATTTCCAGACTATCATGTTGCTTCTACTTCTTACTGCGCTACAACTTCTGATAATCTCTGGTGTTTGTGGTCTAAAATAATCTCATTTATACCCCTGAGCAGTTGAGGGTTAGGGGCCTTGCTGAGGGGCCCAGCAGTAGCAGTTTGGTGTTGCTGGGATTTGAACTCACAACCTTCTGTTCAGAAGTCCAACATTTTACCCACTGAGCTCCTACTTTACCTGCAGCAGGAGCATTAGATTATTAATAATAATGATTTATTGTTAATTCTTTACTCAACAATGAAGTTTTAATGTCTTTAACATTTAAACAGCTTCAGAATTCACGTGGTTTTAACACACACCAAGCCGAGAACACATTTCACTAAACACTATAATGTACCAACTTGTACATTATCACCAACCAGACGTTTTTACTTCAGTGTAACTGATCAGCGTTTTTATGAAGAAACTGAACCCTCAGCAGTGTGAAGTGATGATGAAGTGAAAACATCACCAACTTTCACTGCAAACAGCGAAGTTTTATAAAAAGATCTGCAGTTTAACAGTGAAACTGAATTTATATCACAGAAATACAGATAACGGTGTGTGTGTGTGTGTGTGTGTGTGTGTGTGTGTGTGTGTGTGTGTGTGTGTGTGTTAGTGTGTGTGTTTACTTTGAACTCCACTGCTGAATTCTGAACTGTGATTAGTGTAAATTCTTTTACAGGTTTATGTTTATGCTCTCACTCTAATGTACAGTAAAATCACCGCTGTACCGCAGTTCGAATCTAATCTAGCATTAATACCAGTGTTATAATCAATAGTTTTTATCAATTTATGCTAAATGATATAACAGGATTACACTTACATTTACTAAATTAGTTAGCATGACCGGTTGTTTAAATATTGATGGTGTGATGCAGATGACATGAAATTGAAGTAATATTTTCATCATGAAGCGAATTATTTCCCATAACTGCACATCCCTAAGTGTTTTATAGCAGAACAATTGACCACAGTTTACAGTTTTTAGTTTGAAATAATGAAACACATCATGCACTTTATTATCGTATAACTACATTTAATGCTGTGAAATGTGAATATGGTATTTAAGTTACTTGGCAGATTGTGTGATGCTGATCATCATTTTTTCTTCACACCACAAGACCATGTGACGAGTGGTGTACGTGAGACAAGAGAATGAGGGATCAACAGATCCTTGTACAGATAAACATCTCTTTACAACGATCCTCTTGCAATCATCTCACACCTTCTACTCAAACTTCAACATCAAGTTCCAGCAGTTTATGGTAAGAGACTCTATATTTCTGTATCACATGACCAAATAATTCGTCTTGATTTGTATTATTTCATGTTTACTTACTGCTTTTATTTAATTTACATGTGAGATTTTTCATATCACACTACAAATATTACACGGCTTTTAGACTATATTCCTACCTTGTGCTCAGTGTTCTGAGGATGGACATCAGATCCACTGCCAACTGATCACCATAACAAGTTTATAGTAAATAAGGGAATGAGTTTCATTTTAGGATTTTTAAATCATCTATAATTTAGTCAAGAAACTGAAGATATTCTGTGTGTAGGTTTATACGTCTTTTTAACTGTTTTTACTGACTCCATCCTCAGGTACATTTCTGTCCTCTTCAGACTCGTGCTTCACACACTCCTTACACACTCCTCACACACTCCTCACACACATCTACACACTCCTCACACACTCCTCACACACTCCTCACACACTCCTCACACACAGCTACACACTCCTTACACATTACTCACACACCTACACACTCTTCACACACTCCTCACACACATTTACACACTCCTCACATTCCTACACACTGCTACACACTCCACACAGGATTTCAGGATGAAGCTCCTCGCTCTGGTGCTCCTGCTCTCCGCTTTCTCCTCACTGACCCTGACGGAGGTTGTGAAATCTTTCAGCGAAACGTGTCCTTCATTATTTATCAAAGGTTCAGAAAATAAAATCGTCACTCCGACTGTTTTAAAAGGGGATCAGTATAAGCAGATTTGCCAGCGCTGGAAAAACATGTACAGATTTGCAACACTTTATGACACAAAGCAGAAGATCCCTGTTTACTCAGCCTTCATATTCACTGATCAAAACAACAAAAGAAATGGAGAATGGAAAAATGAACCTCAGGTGAGTGAAGAATGCAACATTTCACTAGCATTTATATCATTTGTGTTTGTGTTTATAAAACCAGACCTGACAATGACGTGTATCTCATTTACAAACAATGCAGTGTTTCTGAAGGAGTCAGAATCAGTAGCAGATTAATTCTCTTTATTCAGTTTATTGCTGTTGAAGAACTTCATAATTCAGTGTGTGTTCAGTTCACATGTACCTTCCTTCACCTTCCTGTGCTGCACATGTCAGTGTTTCTTACTCCCATGAAGGGCGAATAAAGGATGAGTTTTCACTGACTAACAGCTTCTTTCTCTTCCTCCATTCTCTTCCTTTATAACAGCTGGAAAACCCGAGCGACACTGCAGACATGAAGAAGATCACAGTTGATGAGATGGATGAGTATTCTCACCAGGCTGTGGACAGAGACTATGCAGAGAGCCAGAAAAATACTAATCCTCCTTTTGAATATACTAGAGGTCACGTATTTCCAAATCAGTACGCTGCTGATGAGGATCAGGCAGATTCCACCTTCACCTTTACTAATGTAGCACCACAAACAGAACATAGTAATGGTAAATGGGCAAAAGAAGTAGAGAAGAAGATGAAGAATACACACGCCTCACACAGCTACACACTCCTACACACTTCTCACACAGCTACACACTCCTTACACACTACTTACACACACCTACACACTCCTACACACTCCTAAACACTCCACACAAGATTTCAGGATGAAGCTCCTCGCTCTGGTGCTCCTGCTCTCCGCTTTCTCCTCACTGACCCTGACGGAGGTTGTGAAATCTTTCAGTGAAACGTGTCCTTCATTATTTATCAAAGGTTCAGAAAATAAAATCGTCACTCCGACTGTTTTAAAAGGGGATCAGTATAAGCAGATTTGCCAGCGCTGGAAAAACATGTACAGATTTGCAACACTTTATGACACAACGCAGAGGATCCCTGTTTACTCAGCCTTCATATTCACTGATCAAAACAACAAAAGAAATGAGGAATGGAAAAATGAACCTCAGGTGAGTGAAAATTTCCTCCAGCATTTATACTGTATGTGTTTGTGTTTATAAAACCAGACCTGATAATGACGTGTAACTCATTTACAAACAATGAAGTGTTTCTGAAGGAGTCAGAATCAGTAGCAGATTAATTCTCCTTATTCAGTTTATTGCTGTTGAAGAACTTCACAATTCAGTGTGTGTTCAGTTCACATGTCAAATTTCTCTTTAAAAGTTAAAACCTTCCTGTGCTGCACATGTCAGTGTTTCTTACTCCCATGAGAGACGAATAAAGGATGAGTTTTAACTGACTAACAGCTTCTTTCTCTTCCTCCATTCTCTTCCTTCATAACAGCTGGAAAACCTGAGCTACACTGCAGACATGAAGGAGATCACAGATACTGAGATGGATGAGTATTCTCACCAGGCTGTGAACAGAGATTATATAGAGAGTAATCGTATTAATGATATTGAATATACTAGAGGTCACGTATTTCCATGTCAGTATGCTGCTGATGAGGATCAGGCAGATTCCACCTTCACCTTTACTAATGTAGCACCACAAACACAACATAATAATTCGCCTTTTTATACCACTGCTGTCACGCACATTTGTCACGTGGTGATTTGGTGGTGAATAATCAGTACATCAGCACCATCCACATGTCTCAACATTTCACTGCATTAAATGTGTTATAAATAAATGATAATATAAATAATAAATGATTAAATGTATGATGGGATATTGTTAGTGTTAAGATTTCATCTTAAGATGAGGAGAGCAGGAGGAGGCGGTTACACGTATTGTATTTCTTCAGAACCATTGGTAATATACCATTGGTTTTGTTTCTTTCATTCCTTCAAGTGGTCTGATGCACGAGAAGTGAAGTGAAAAGAAAAGCATCAGTGATTGTTCTGAACATCTCCCAGTGTTTTATACCAAAACACCCTTCCCTAGTTTACATCAGTAAAACACATCAAGCATTTTAGCAGTTTATAACTGAGCAGTTAGATCTTAGGGGACTTCCTGAGGGCCACAGTGCTCAGTGTTGTGGTGCTGGAGGTGCTTTTCCAAATCTAGGAAAGATCTCTCAGTCAAAAAGTCCAGGATCCAGTTAGATGCAGGTGTTTAGGCCCAACAGGCTCAGCTTTCCAAACATGTGCTGATTAATGATGGTGCAGAATGCTGAGATGAAGTCTATAAACAAATATCCAAATATAGAGCATATTATCCAGTTAGGTGAGGGCCAGATGGTGTTTGGTGAAGACCCCATCATCAGAAATTGAAAAATTCTTCTGATTTAGGACCATTTTTGGAAGTCTTGTACTGGTTGCTAGGATTGACAAACTTGACTTTTGTAAAAACATCACAGTGGGATAATCTGTATGATGCTACTTAAAGTTTTAGATGTACAGTAAAGTGCTAACTTATGCTCATTTTACATTCTTCAGAATGTCCCCATCGAGAAAAAAACGTGAATGCATCCTGAAGGCCCTTACTGTCTACCTGAATGAAGACCATCAAACCTTGTGAAGGAGTGTTTGGTAAGTCATTTACATTTTTTCTAAAACATATTTTATGTTTCTGTGCAACAATCCCCTCCTCTCCCTCTTGATCTGTTGGTAATTCTCTTTTTATACTTAATATTTTTAGGATGTTAAAAGTGATGTCGTTGCAACCTCGATGCGCAACACCACCCTGGGAATCTATGACATCGTACATGAAGGAACCTACTTACGTGGAACCTGTTGACATAAGAAAGTTAAGTAAGGACAACAAGTCTTTTTTTTGAGTGTACTCGTCTTTTAATACCACTGCTGACACGAACACTCATCATGTGGTGGATTTACATTTCATTTCTGTAGAAGTCGTCATTAAATATTAACATTGGAGAAGGATGTTTACCTGTTCAGCAGAAACAGATGGCATTCAGTTCTCTTTCACCCCATTTAACAGCACAAGTGTACATTAATGAGTTTATGTAGAATTACATTTTGTTCATGGGCACAATGAGATTCTTTCAGACTGGTGTGGACACACAGGACACTGAGGTGCAGTGATGGTATTTTTGTGCTCAAGAGAAAAATCTGAACTGAGCCTGAATCAAGTCCCAAAGTTTTCACCATCCAGGAAATTATCAGCTTTTGAAACATAATGTTCCTGCTGGGGTTTTATTGGTCACTGTCACTATGAGATGAATGACGAGTGTGTGAGGATGAAGTACAGAACTCTACCTGAGGACAAGAGGAACATGAACACCAATTAATACTCCATTTTTGTCATCTGAATCTGTGAATTTATCTGTTAATCATCATTTTACATGAAGAAAGAAACAAATCAAAAAGAAGTAAAACAGACAAAAAGAGTTTATTACCACAAGCTGCAGGAACTTGATGTTTAAGATCAGTAGAAGGTGTGAGATGATCACAGGAGGAGATCTTCTAGCCTTGGTTCATTGACTGTATCTTAATGAAGGTCAGAGCTGGAGGTCTCAAGTGTCCCACACATGTTCTACAAGCAAATCTTCTTTGTTGCAGTAGGTGATACAAAGTGGGAACATGGAGGAGAGGAACGAGCCTCTGGAAAGAGTCTAATACACAGAGCAGTGTGTGGTAAACTTAAAGAGATCTTGAAAACATAGCAGTGGCAAAATAAATCTACTGTAGATCTTTTTCAGAATTAGTGGATGGGTGAAGCAGGGACCAAAAACCGCCTAAATAGGAAGCTTTTTCCCCCCAGATTGTATGGGGACGGCCCTTTACCCTGCATGCAGCACCCAGAGTCTTACTTTCACCCAGGCTTTGGTGGTCACAACCCAAATCCACCAAAGCATAGTATGAACTCCCTTAGATATTCACTGGTATATGGTATGGCCAAGCTCAATTAGACCTTGGCAACCGGTCTCTGAGGGATTGCCCCAATTTCCAAGTGACATTCTCACGAGGTTAATGGCATTGTCGGCCTCACACACTTTTCCCAACATCAAATGCATTTTTAGGCTTTATATACCTACTTTAAATCGTGTAAGATTTATATACACTAACCAAAATTATAACACAAATCTTTTTGCCCACATTTTTCATGAGCTGAACTCAAAGATCTGAGATGTTTTCTATTTACACAAAAGACCTGTTTCTCTCAAATATTGTTCACAAATCTGTGTAGTAAGCTCTTCTCCTTTGCTGAGATCATCCATCCACCTCACAGGTGTGGCAGATCAATATGCTTACAAAAAATCTCACATCTTGTGGGTCCTGGTCAGTGAGGGCACCTCTGATTCATCTCTGAATCTGGTCTCATGCACATAACTGATTCATAACGAAACACAGTTCAGTATGAGGTTTAGAACAAAAAAAAGGTTTTACATGAATATTCCACTTTGATTTTCCTATGCATATTAGACAGTTATGTAAATAATATACACTAATATGTGATTTAGTTTTAACATGGAACCAAGCAAACTCGATGAGTTTCACCTCCGAACACACGACATTACCAAACTGAATGTTTACTTAAAGTACAGTGAGGAAAATAAGTATTTGAACACCCTGCTGTTTTGCAAGTTCTCCCACTTAGAAATTATGGAGGGTCTGAAATTGTCATTGTAAGTGCATGTCCACTGTGAGAGACATAATCTAAAAAAAAAATTCTGAAATCACAATGTATGATTTTTAAACTATTTATTTGTATGATACAGCTGCAAATAAGTATTTAAGAAGGGGCCGAAGGGGGCGTGGCAGGTGGATTCCTGACAGATAAACATGTACTGTATGTATTTTTATAGCATGCCATCATATACATAAAGAAATTTCAAGCACGTTAATATATTGCCGCCATTTTGATTTTCATTTATCTCGATCATCGGTTACCTCGATGCTTTTTGGCGACCCTCTAGGACATCGACATAACCGGGTTCCACTGTATTTGCAAGAAGAATCCTTCAAGACCGCTGAGCAAGCACTCCAACGGGAACAAGAGTCATTGTTAGACTTACTGTTATAACACACGGAAGATCAGATTCTACTTCATGATCCTTTATTCCCTGATTCAATTGATCCCACTGTTCCATATGAGATAATCAATTTGACTAATTTGAACTTTTTATTTGAAATATGATACATTGGTATAATAGAGGTCCTCTTCTTTTAAGTTTTTAAGCTCTGTTACCTTTAACAATACCACTGGTGACATCCAGAATGGTTCTAGTCTGGTGACAGACTCCCTGACTATTCACACATGCTTTTGCTACTGTAACTATTAATCACATCAGTGGCAGCAAACATATTAGGTGACCAAGGCTTGTTCTGTACTGCCAGAAACACATGTAATCCATTTTACTTTTAGCAGTTTCTGAATCCCTGGTGCCCAGAGGCATCACTATGGTTTCTGGGCCCCCTTGGCTAATTTGTACTCTGGGCCCCAAGGCCCAATCCCCCAATTATCAGATCTTTTTGCTACCTTTAACAACAATCATTATCAATTAGCATAACAATTATGTATTCAGTAAGAGACAATAAAGAGCTACATTTAAACAGGTTATTAAATGAACTGAAATTATGCAGACTGTATAGAGTAAAGCAATTGACTACATTGTATGGTCTGACAAAGATGAACAATTGAAACTCTCAGGATCCTCCGGGCTCACTGCATGCACTTTTAACCGGTTATTTAAGGACAACAAAGACATTCACTTGCGGCAAGATTATCTCACTGGCTTTCTAAGTCCCTGAGAGTTCTCTTGCCACTCTGCCTGATCCTGATCCTTGTTCTGCTTTGCATCCCTAGTACTCGGTTTGGATTCTGGACTGTTTTTGTTTTTTGCTCTGCCATTTGTTGCCCTGTTTTTTTTTTTTTATCTCTGCCTGCATAGCCCTGTTTGCCTTTGTTAGGACTCTGGACTGTATTTTCTCTGTCTGTTGACTCTGGAACTGTTTTTGACCTGTGTTTTCCCCCTGCCTGTTTCTTTATTAAAGACCGTTTTCATTATAAATCCTGTTGCGTCCTGCATATTGGTCCTTCTAGTCACCAACCCTGACAGTATAATCTGGCCCTGTCCCTGCACTGTGTTCTACTGACAGAAATGTTCTCTGGATTATTATAATCAGAGTGATAAGACAATAGTATAATAATACGTTTCACACAACAGCAGCTCCAGAGAGAAATACGGACATTAGCTTACACAGCGACAGGATCATCGAATCAGTGATTTTAGTTTGAGAACCAAATCAGTTCTATTTGTGAACCACTCAAGCTGGTTTCTTTATTGAGCTGCTCCAATTCATTGAAATTATCAGACTCAAACGATTCATTACAACAATCTTAATATTATTACTACAACACTTCTTTCATGACAAGTTTGATTGATTCCATACAGAAAGCTGTTCCAAGGCCCTCCAAACCTATTTACATCACTAGTTTTGTTGCTGTTTGATGATTTTCCATATTTTCTGAAGCTCAATGCTGAAGTACAATACTTCAAACAAAATCTATTTCATTAAAAGTGAATTACACATTTTAAAACTACTTTAAAAATAGAAGTACACAAAAAACTACTCAATAAAAATAACGCAAACAAGTACAATTCATTACTTGCCACCTCTGGCGATGTGTGTGAGGTGTGTGTGGGGAGAGTATGTGGAGAGAGTGAGTAAGGGGTGTGTGCGGAGTGTGTGGGGAGAGTGGGAAAGGAGTGGACGAGCAGTGTCTGGGGAGAGTGGGTGAGGAGTATGTGGGGAGAGTGTGTGAGGAGTGGACGAGTGGAGAGTGTGGGGGCAGTGAGTAATTAGTCTGTGGGGAGAGTGTGGGGATAGTAAGTGAGGAGTGTGTGAGGAGCATGAACAGATTGTATACACAACCACCCATAAGAGAACCCAACACCCAGGATCCTAAAGCTGGTCACTCTCTCCATCATCACACTTTTCTTTTCACACTACAACACTTTAAACTCTGGACTGTAACTTTAACTGTGGACTTGCACAGCACAGTGCACTTTATACCACACCATACCGCACACGGTCACTTTAAGGACAATCACATCAACCACCTTATGTGATTACTTTTTACTGTACATAAGCATACCTTGTATCCATAAGCATACCCCGTATATACACTTTTTCCTATATATATATATATATATATATATACAGTGCCCTCCACAATTATTGGCACCCCTGTTTAAGATGTGGTCGTGGACTTCTAAAAATTCTCCTTTTTTTTAAAACAACATAGAACCCAAATGCAAAAAAAGAGAAAAATCCAACCTTTCATTTAAGTACATAACTTTGGTGGTAAAAAAAATCACACATTTAGAAAAAAAAAAAAAACTTGAAATCATGTGTCCCACAATTATTGGCACCCCTAACAATTCCTCTGAAAATGTGTATTTTATTTTTTTTTATATATATATTTTTCTGTAGTTGCTAAGGTTGGTCAGGGTATCTACTGACTTTTAATTAGTAATTCATGATTTCCTGTTTCCCTGGGGTATAAATATGACATGAAACAGAGGCCTAATTCTCTTACCCTTTTGTCAACATGGCAAAGACAAGAGAACACACCATTCAAGTAAGGCAGATGTGTGTCGACTTCAACTGGGATCGTGTGCTTTGGTCAGATGAGACTAAGATTGAGCTTTTTGGCAACAAACACTCTAAGTGGGTCTGGCGTAAAACAAAAGATGAGTATGCCGAAAAGCACCTCATGCCCACCGTGAAGTATGGTGGAGGATCTGTGATGCTGTGGGCCTGTTTCTCTTCCAAAGGCCCTGGGAACCTTGTTAGGGTGCATGGCATTATGAACGCTTTGAAGTACCAGGATATTTTAAATAAAAACCTGATGGCCTCTGCCAGAAAGCTGAAGATGGGTCGTCATTGGGTCTTTCAGCAGGATAATGATCCAAAACATGTGGCAAAATCTACACAAAAGTGGTTCAGCAGTCACAAACTCAAGGTCCTCCCATGGCCATCTCAGTCCCCAGACCTCAACCCAATCAAAAACCTGTGGGGCGAGCTAAAGAGAAGAGTGCATAAGAGAGGACCCAGGACACTGGATGATCTAGAAAGAAGAATGGTCAAAAATCCCTCTCTCTGTGTTCTCCAATCTTGTGAAATGTTATAGGAGGAGATTAAGTGCTGTCTTGTTGGCAAAAGGAGGTTGTACAAAGTATTAACATCAGGGGTGCCAATAATTGTGGCACACATGATTTCAAGTTTTTTTTTTTTTTCTAAATGTGTGATTTTTTTACCACCAAAGTAATGTACTTAAATGAAAGGTTGGATTTTTCTCTTTTTTTGCATTTGGGTTCTATGTTGTTTTAAAAAAAAGGAGAATTTTTAGAAGTCCACGACCACATCTTAAACAGGGGTGCCAATAATTGTGGAGGGCACTGTATATATATATATATATATATATATATATATATATATATATATCTTTATATATTTATATATTTTATATTTTACATAGTTTATTCTCTTTATTTATCTACCTTCTTTTTTCTTTGTTTTATTTCTTCTTCCCATCCTATTCCCTCACGCAGTCGTACAAAGCATTTCACTGCATGTTGTACTCTGTATGTATGTGTATATGACAAATACAATTTTATTTGATTTTGATTTGATTTGAGAAGTTTATTACAGAAGGAAGAGTGAAGAAAAACCTGAAAAGAACATCCAGACTGCAGCAGGTTTCAGGAATCCACTGGTGTCCCCAGAGAGATTTTTTTATCAGGTTATAAAACACAGCATACTGAGGGAACATTTTAATGAACAGAATAATGTTTATAAAATGTCTAATTTCTGTACAGAAAGTGTCAGTGTGCAGTGTGATGGAAAAATTAGGGGACAAAATCATCTATTTTCACAGCAAACAGTGAAGTTTTATTAAAGATCTGCAGGATAATTAACAGAATAAAGAGATTTTTAGACACAAATACAGAAAACACTGAGGTGACTGTCACATAACATCTTTCATGGTTATTTCAGAATATTAAATGTGACTAAGTGAATAAAACGGATAAAAAGTGGACAAATAGGATGAACCCCTTCTGGATGAGTTGCTATAAGAAAGTCAGTATCGGTGTGTATCAGTAACTGCACTTCATCACATCACCACCTCACTGATTCATTTCCTACAACAGCATCACACACACACAGTTTCATTCCTCACACCTCAGATTTGGTCTTTGTTTTAAAGTTACTTATCATTAAAGAAGCATCTAATCCTGAAAGCATAATAAATGTGTTTCTGCAAACTAAATGAAGCGTATTAAAGAATCAGTGCTGATTATAAATGTGAAGCGATTTTTATTTATTTATTTTTTTTTTTAACTACAGAATTAAAGGGGATGAGCTCAGAGCAAATTAAGTCAAACACAAATCCCCAAAAACTTTAAAAGTTTTGTTAAGTAAACTTCCCTTATACAGTTTTGTAAGTCGACCATTCAAAATATTAACCCTCATCTCAGTGAATTCATGAGTTTTGCCATCAGGTTGGTTTTGCTGCGAGAGGAATCCCTTTGAAATTCTTACATTATTATTGACACAACAGTAAGCAGTCCAGTAATAACTGGGAATGTTTACACCTTTACCTTTAACTTTATTATTATCTTTTCTCCTAATGGGGATCCATTTATTCCCTGGAACCACTCCAGTCACTATAAACGTGGGATTATTATTATTTGGACTGCACCTGTTTTTTATCTCATCCTTCATTGGTGTTTCTACTTGTCTTGCCCATTCACTATTGCTATGATTTGTTTGTGGTGCTACATTAGTAAATGTGAAGGTGGAATCTGCCTGATCCTGATCAGCAGCATACTGACGTGGAAATACGTGACCTCTAGTATATTTAATATCATTAATACGATTACTCTCTATATAATCTCTGTTCACAGCCTGGTTATAATACACATCTATCTCATCACCTTCGATCTTCTTCATGTCTGCAGTGAAGCTCGGGCTTTCCAGCTGTTATGAAGGAAGAGAATGGAGGAAGAGAAAGAAGCTGTTAGTCAGTAAAAACTCATCCTTTATTCGTCCTTCATGGGAGTAAGAAACACTAAAAGTTAAAACCTTCCTGTGCTGCACATGTCAAAGAGAAATTTGACATGTGAACTGAACACACACTGAATTGTGAAGTTCTTCAACAGCAATAAACTGAATAAAGAGAATTAATCTGCTACTGATTCTGACTCCTTCAGAAACACTTCATTTTTTTTAAATGAGTTACACGTCATTATCAGGTGGGGTTTTATAAACACAAACACAAACAATATAAATACTGGTCAAATTTTTTATTCTTCACTCACCTGAGGCTCATTTTTCCATAAAACCGTCTCATTTTTTTTTCTGCCAGGGGGGTCTATACCATAGTATTTGTACGCTGAGTAGACGGGGATCCTGTTATTTGTGTCATAGAGTGTTGCAAATCTGTATACGTTTTTCCAGCGTTGACAAATCCGTTTATACTGCTCCCCCTCTAAAACAGTCGGAGTGATGATGTGATTTTGGTTTTTGATGAAGAACTCGGAACATTTAGGACTGCTAAAATCATTCACAACTTCCATCAGCGTGAGTGAGGAAAAAGCAGAGATCAGAAGAACCAGAGCGAGGATCTTCATCTTGGTCAGCTGGTAGTGGATCTGGAGTCTATCCTTGGGACACTGAGCACAAGAAATGAGTACATGGAAAATAAGCACATATTTTATAAATAAAAAAACTATTTTTTGGTAATATGATATAAAATATTTGTTATTTGTCTCACATAGTGTCACTGATGAAATTGTTCAAAATTACTTCATAATCAGTGTAGAACTAAGAGGGAGAAAAGAGAGAAAAGAGAGAGAGTGTGTTGAGAGAGAGAGAGAGAGAGAGAGAGAGAGAGAGAGAGAGAGAGAGAGAGAGAGAGGTTTTCTCACCAAAAGCTGATGGAACTTGATGTTTAAGTTCACTAGAAGGTGTGAGATGATTGCAGGAGATTTTCGTATAGAAATCTTTATCTGTAGAAGTCTCTACTGATTTCTAACTTTTCTGTCTCAGATACTCACTTTATATAACAATGCTGTTATGTGGGAGGTTATGTGGGTATATGGGAGGTTTCTGTCCAGACTTTGGAGAACTGATGGTTCTTGCAATTACATATACAGTGCCCTCCACAATTATTGGCACCCCTGTTTAAGATGTGGTCGTGGACTTCAAAAAATTCTCCTTTTTTTTAAAAACAACATAGAACCCAAATGCAAAAAAAGAGAAAAATCCAACCTTTTATTTAAGTACATTACTTTGGTGGTAAAAAAAATCACACATTTAGAAAAAAAAAAAAACTTGAAATCATGTGTGCCACAATTATTAGCACCCCTGATGTTAATACTTTGTACAACCTCCTTTTGCCAACAAGACAGCACTTAATCTCCTCCTATAACATTTCACAAGATTGGAGAACACAGAGAGAGGGATTTTTGACCATTCTTCTTTGCACAATCTTTCTAGATCATCCAGTGTCCTGGGTCCTCTCTTATGCACTCTTCTCTTTAGCTCGCCCCACAGGTTTTCGATTGGGTTGAGGTCTGGGGACTGAGATGGCCATGGGAGGACCTTGAGTTTGTGACTGCTGAACCACTTTTGTGTAGATTTTGCCACATGTTTTGGATCATTATCCTGCTGAAAGACCCAATGACGACCCATCTTCAGCTTTCTGGCAGAGGCCATCAGGTTTTTATTTAAAATATCCTGGTACTTCAAAGCGTTCATAATGCCATGCACCCTAACAAGGTTCCCAGGGCCTTTGGAAGAGAAACAGGCCCACAGCATCACAGATCCTCCACCATACTTCACGGTGGGCATGAGGTGCTTTTCGGCATACTCATCTTTTGTTTTACACCAGACCCACTTAGAGTGTTTGTTGCCAAAAAGCTCAATCTTAGTCTCATCTGACCAAAGCACACGATCCCAGTTGAAGTCCCAGTACCGCTTAGCAAACTCCAGACGTTTACGTTTGTGAGTGTTAGTGAGAAAAGGCTTTTTCCTTGCATGCCTCCCAAACAGCTTGTTGGCATGTAGAGAGCGTCTGATGGTTGTTTTGGAGACTCTGTGACCCCAAGATGCCACTCTTTGATGCAATTCTGTGACGGTGAGCTTGGGAAATTTTTTTACTTCTCTTACCATCCTCCTCACTGTGCGTTGTGGCAAGATAAACTTGGGACCTCTTCCAGCCTTGTTTGTCACTGTTCCAGTTGTTTTAAACTTCTTAATGATTCCTCTGACTGTAGATACCGGCAAGTTAAGGCGAGTGGCTATTTTCTTGTAGCCATTGCCTGACTTATGAAGGTCGACACACATCTGCCTTACTTGAATGGTGTGTTCTCTTGTCTTTGCCATGTTGACAAATGGGTAAGAGAATTAGGCCTCTGTGTCACGTCATATTTATACCCCAGGGAAACAGGAAATCATGAATTACTAATTAAAAGTCCCTAGATACCCTGACCAACCTTAGCAACTACAGAAAAATATATAAAAAAAAAAAATATTTAATTTTTCAGAGGAATTGTTAGGGGTGCCAATAATTGTGGGACACATGATTTCAAGTTTTTTTTTTTTTTTAAATGTATGATTTTTTTTACCACCAAAGTTATGTACTTAAATGAAAGGTTGGATTTTTCTCTTTTTTTGCATTTGGGTTCTATGTTGTTTTAAAAAAAAAGAGAATTTTTAGAAGTCCACGACCACATCTTAAACAGGGGTGCCAATAATTGTGGAGGGCACTGTATATATATATATATATATATATATATATATATATATATATTAATTTGAATGTTATATAATGTATTCATACCACCTTCATTTTTTTAGTATTTGTTATGTTGCAGTCTGATATTACACTCAGCACAGTGGCATCCATAATTTTTAAATGAAAGAATTGTGGCAAAACTAGAAATCTTCCAAGTGCTGGTCGCCTGAACAAATTGAGCAATTCGTGGGATAAGGACCTTAGTAGGGGAGGTGACCAAGACCCCGAGGTCACTCTGACTGAACTCCAGAGATTCTGTGGGGATCTGGAGAAGTTCCAGAACGACAATCATCACTGGATGGTTCCTTTCTTCAGCAGGAGCTGGGCAATTGGTCGGGGTTAAGGGAATGCTGAATAGAGCAGAGTACACAGATTTCCTCAATAAAAACCTCCACAAAGCTCAGGACCTCAATCTGGGCCAAAGTAATGAGTAAAGAGTTCTTTTTTTTTTAATCAGAAAACCTTTACAGACATTTCTAGAATTCTGTTTTCACTTTTTCATGATGGGAAACTGAGTGTAAATTAATGACAAGAAAATATCATTCAGTCTTGTTTTAGATTTTTGATTGGTTTTCGACTAGTTCACACCATTTACATTGCTGTTTTCCTGATGGTGGTTCTATATTGGTTAAAGATGGAATCTGCTTCATCTTGATTAGCAGCTTAATGATGTGGAAACACATACTGTGGACTAAAATGTACACTTTGGCTTCAAGTTCACCACCTGGTTCCTTTCATTTCTCAGGGAATCAATCTTAATAATTGTCTTTTCAAGTCAAGTCAAGTCAAGAAGCTTTTATTGTCATTTCAACCATATATAGCTGATGCAGTATACAGTGAAATGAAACAACGTTTCTCCTGAACCCAGGTGCTACATAGGACAACATAAAACAAACAGTCACAAAACAGAAGAACACAGGGCCAGGGACTAAGATCCTCGCCACTTAAAGTGCATGTGTGCAACTGGTGCAAACAGTGCAAAAGACAACACAGGACAGTGCAAGACAATACACAATACACAAAATATAAAAATAAAAACAGCAGTAGCTCCGCCAGTAAAACCTGTCGTGACAGGATAAGGTGCACAGTAGCAGAAAAATGTAAAGAGAAATGTAAACAGAATTTTCCAATTCTATTATAGTATTAAATATATTAGCAGCAATCAAAATAAAGTGATCAGTGACCGAAGGATTGACAGAATATTGTGCAAAAAGAGCAAGTCCCGGAAGATCAGCAACAAACGGCATGTAAACATTTTGCGATAATGAGAGGTGTAAGTGGTGCTGAAACCTGGGTGTGTGAAGTGTATGTGTGTTGAGTCCGGTTGTACAGATCAGTCACTCAGTTGTGTGTAAGTGTGTGTGTGTGTGTGTGTGTGTGTGTGCGTGTGTGTGTGTGTGTGTGTGTGTGTGTGTGTGTGTGAGAGAGAGTTCAGTCCAGATATTTGTTCAGGAGCCTGACGGCTTGCGGGAAAAAACTGTTGCACAGTCTTGATGTGACGGCCCGAATGCTTCGGAACCGTTTTCCTGATGGTAGGAGTGTAAAAAGTGTGTGTGACGGGTGTGTGTGTTCGTCCACAATGCTGTGTGCTTTGCGGATGCAGTGTGTGGTGTAAATGTCCATGATAGAGGGGAGAGAGACTCCGATGATCTTCTCAGCTGTCCTCACTATCCTCTGTAGGGTCTTGCGATCCGAGACGGTGCAGTTCCCAAACCAGGCAGTGATGCAGCTGCTTAAGATGCTCTCGATGGTCCCTCTATAGAACATGGTCAGGATGGGGGGAGGGAGATGAGCTTTCCTCAGCCTTCTCAGGAAGTAGAGACGCTGCTGGGCTTTCTTGGTGATGGAGCTGGTGTTAAGTGACCAGGTGAGGTTGTCCGCCAGATGAACACCAAGGAATTTGGTGCTCTTGACGATCTCCACTGAAGATCCATCGATGATCAGTGGAGAATGGTCACTCTGGGTTCTCCTGAAGTCAACAACCATCTCTTTGGTTTTGTCCACGTTCAGAGACAGGTTGTTTGCTCCACACCAGGCTGTTAACCGTTGCACCTCCTCTCTGTATGCTGACTCGTCGTTCTTGCTGATTAGACCCACCACGGTCGTGTCATCAGCAAACTTGATGATATGATTCGAGCTGTGCGTTGGTGCACAGTCGTGAGTCAGCAGAGTGAACAGCAGTGGACTGAGCACACAGCCCTGAGGGGCCCCAGTGCTCAGTGTGGTGGTGCTGGAGATGCTGTTCCCGATCCGGACTGACTGAGGTTTTTCGGTCAGGAAGTCCAGGATCCATTTGCAGAGAGAGGTGTTCAGGCCCAGTAGGCTCAGCTTCTCGATCAGGTGCTGGGGAATGATTGTGTTGAATGCTGAACTGAAGTCTATGAACAGCATCCTTACATATGAGTCCTTGTTATCCAGATGGGTGAGGGCCAGATGGAGGGTTGTGGAGATGGCATCGTCCGTGGAGCGGTTTGGACGATACGCAAACTGCATGGGGTCCAGTGCGGGTGGGAGCTGGGTCTTTATGTGCCTCATGACAAGCCTCTCGAAGCACTCCATCATGATGGGTGTGAGTGCAACGGGACGATAGTCATTGAGGCAGGACACAGAAGACTTCTTCGGCACAGGAATGATGGTCGTCGTCTTGAGGCACGAAGGAACAGTGGCGCTGCTCAGGGAGATGTTGAAGATGTCAGTGAAGACATCTGCTAGTTGTTCTGCACATTCCCTGAGCACTCTGCCAGGAATGTTGTCAGGTCCAGCAGACTTCCGTGGGTTAACTCTGCATAGAGTTTTCCTCACTTCAGCTGTGGTTAGACATAGCACCTGGTCACTGGGAGGAGGGATTGTCTTCCTCGCCACCACGTTGTTCTGCACCTCGAACCGGGCGTAGAAGTCGTTCAGCGCATCTGGAAGGGAGGCGTCACGGTCACAAGCAGGTGATGTGGTCTTGTAATTCGTGATCGCCTGGATGCCCTGCCACATGCACCGGGTGTCTCCGCTGTCCTGGAAGTGGCCATGGATTCTCTTGGCGTGTGCGCGCTTCGCCTCTCTGATAGCACGGGACAGTTTGGCCCTTGCTGTTTTTAAGGCCGTCTTGTCCTCTGATCTAAAGGCAGAGTCTCTTGTTTTTAGCAGCGCACGAACCTTGGAGGTCATCCATGGCTTCTGGTTGGAGCGTATAGTGATGGTCTTGGAGATAGTCACGTCATCAATGCACTTTTTATATTGATTGATATCTTCAAGCTGTTATTAAAAAGAACTCATAGTAAATTAAATGCAAGCACAAATAGAAACTTACTTAATATACTTGTTATATTATTTAATCATTAATTGGTAAAATCCAGTCTTTTTGCTCTTTTACCTAAACTGAAATAAATATATATATATATATATATATATATATTATTTATTACATTGTTGTTTAATATTGTTTTATATGGACTTGCAAATCTCAGTGTTCACTTTATTTCTGACTGAAAACCAATTAGTTTACTTTTTTAGTTCACACAAAATTATTAACAGAGACTTGAGGGCAAATTTTCTACTCTCTAATGTCTATATACTTATTATGTAAGAACTGTAGGCTGAGTAAACAGGGATCATTATATTGAACACAGTGGCAAATCTGTATTTGTTTTCCAGTATTTCTATTGTTTTTTTTTTGGGAGAAATTAAATCTGGAGACAAGAATGCAGAAAAACCATTAAAAAAAATAAAAGGGGAGACCTGCACTTATCAGTAAATTGATAACCAAGAGATAAATGTACATAAAGCATATACTTTGCAGTGTGGAACAAGCCCTTAAATACGGAGCATTAGGAAATATTCACAGCGCTTCACTTTTTCCACATTTTACGTTGCAGTCTTATTCCAAAATCTATTAAACATGAAAGAAGTTTGTTTGAAATCTTTGCAAATTTATTAAAAAGAAAAAAGAGAAAAAAAAAATAAAATGTACATAAGTATTCACAGCCTTTACACTGTAAATGTACTAATTTGAAAAAAGTTATGCTAGACTATCATTTAGAATAGAAGTTGGTGCATGCAGACATTTCTACTTCTTAATGTGCTAAAACCTCTGGTAAGCGCCGCTGTTTGTGGTCTTTAGCATAAAACTGTTACCAACCATGTGTTACTAATGTAATATCAGAAATAGGACACTTGTGCTATGAATTCTGGAAACTTTTGAAACGGTTTTCTGTATTGTCAGTCTGAATGCTCAATTACAATATAGGTGATTGGTTGGAGGGTGTGCTTTATTTGTATAGTTCCTTAAGGAATCGATATTGTCTTTACACAGCTTTACTTAGATAATGTGGTCATAAAGAATGAATACGTTTGTTTCTAATAATTGTAAGTTTGTCCGTAACGAACGAGCCAGTGGCAACTGTGGAAAAGAAAAACTACCTGAGGTGACATGATGAAGAAACCTTGAGAGGAACCAGACTCATGAGGGAACCCACACACATCTGGGTGGCACCGAATGTCAATTCATTACAGTTACATGTTGTTGAGGTGTGCAGTGCAACCTGTGGTCCTGAGCTATTGCAGCAGACTGTTGACATTAAATACATCCAAATCCACCCTGACAGCTCCTGTGTTACTCCGTTCATGGATGATAAAAATGATAATTTAAGATTATTTAGGGAAGAGAGATAGAAACCTGTAACATTTTAAGGCAGACTCTGTAAAATTTAAACACTGATAAGCAGCTGTAACGAAAGTAAACTACAGTAGTGTATGATAAATAGCTCAAAGCAAAAGAAGAATTTGATGAAAATGATAATGAGACATATAAAGATAAGATACACACACACACACACACACACACACACAAACACACACACACACACACACACACACACACACACACACACACACACACACACACACACACACACACACACACACATCAATGACAATGCAAACATGCTGGAGTTTAACATTTAGTACTGATGCAGTAATGTAGGTAAAGGAGATCTGAGTGCAGACTGTGAGCAAATTATTTTCATAAAATGATCAGTTTGAACATCAGGTCTAATTCCTGATCTGTATAAATTCATTTACAGTATTTGGCAGACGCCCCTATACAGAGTGACTTACACTTATCTTATTCATACAACTGTGCAATTAAGGGCCTTGCTCAAGGGCCAAGCAGGGAGGTGGGATTTGAACTCATGATCTTCTGATCAGAAGTACAACATCATAACCCCCTTCACACCTGAACCACTGAGCTACTGCCCCCGCCCGAACTGCTAAACTACCCCTTCATGTGACCTCATCTGAACAACTAATTTCTCTATAATGCACCAAGTTTACCAGTGAGTTATCAGAATCTGTCTGAAAAATAATAGCTATGCATAAGTAAATCTAGTTATTGATAAAAAAACAATGATACCCATTAATAATATAATAAAAATTCAAATAGAAATAAACCAAACCCCCCAGAAAATAGTTTTGTCAATCAGCAGAAATGTATAGAAACTATTAAAACTAACACTAATGTTTTTATTTAAAATAATTAATAATATTTTACAAAATCATTCACACACATTGCTTCAAATTAGTGAACAATTCACTTTTCGGATGGTGCTCTAATTCAAAATCCAAAAGGTAATACTGGGAAAGTGTACATGAGACTGAGAGCTTTATCATAAATCTGTAAAAAAAAACAAACAAAAAAAACCACCATCCAATCACAGTTCAGAATTCAGCAGTGCTGCAGTGGAGTTCAAGGTAAACAGACACATTGTTTTCAATATTTTTGTAAAATAAATTAATTTCGCTGTTAGTTAAGCTGCAGATCTTTGTAAAAAAAAAAAAACTTCACTGTTTCCAGTAAAAGTGGGTGATTTTTTTCACTTCATCATCACTTCACACTGTTGAGGGTTCAGCTTCTTTCTAAAAATGCTGATCTGTTTCACTGAGGTGAAAACTACTGAGAAGTTGGTACATTATTCTGTTTAGACCCGCAGCTCTACCCAATTCCAACTAACTCATTTGGTTGCTGAATTTGCACTGTTTTTGGACACTGTAATAACCATAACTACCAAGGTTATAATACCACCTTAAATGGGTCGTCTTCTTGTGGCTTAGCCCAGTGTATTCGCTTGAATTTCCTGATGTCGACCCAATCTCCAGGATCGACAGGGACAGTTTCAACTGTTTGTATAAACAAAATTCATAGATTTTTAGATGTCTAAAATATTTCTGGAGTTTGCCTGCTCAAAAGAGGGTCCTTATAAAGTCAATGGCACTGGTATGGGTCTCCCTGTAAACATTTCAAGTGAAGTAGGTGTGTTATCTGGTTAGACTTTATCAGAGCTAGCAGCAAGGCATCTACCCAAACAGTTTCTGTTTCAAGTTTTTGTTATCTTTGCTTTAATCACTGGAGTAGACCTTTCCACCATGCCTTGTGATTGGGATGAGACAAACTGTAGCGACTCGCTTAGCCGAGGCGGTTGAACACAAACACCAGACAAGGTTTTGGTGACTTAACTCTGTGAGGGTTTATTATTTATACAGTTAAACAGGGTTGCGTGCAGAGGGGAAAATGGAGTGAAGAGGGAG
The DNA here is from genome assembly GCA_039877035.1 of Silurus lanzhouensis. Taxonomy (NCBI): domain Eukaryota; kingdom Metazoa; phylum Chordata; class Actinopteri; order Siluriformes; family Siluridae; genus Silurus; species Silurus lanzhouensis. The sequence continues at coordinate 68,982 of JBCEWE010000576.1, forward strand.
GCGTGCTCGGGGATGTACGCTGGACTTTATTCTTCTTAGTGCGTGGAACAAAGAGAAAGGCACCATACGGGATTCGAGGCGTAGAACACCGAGATGAGCTTGGCGTTGGGCGAGAGAGAGAGAGAGCCAGGGTGGGTGCTCTTATCGGCCGGTGCAAAGATCTCCGGTGTCGTGTAAGTCGCTGGATCGGCCGTAATCTCTCCTGACATAGTCGTTGCAGTCTTCTCCACTGCTGCTCATAAAAAAATGACAGAACCAGGTTTAGGGGGGAGCCAGACGTTCTCTTCCCTGCTTTCTTCTGGAGCTCCTTTTATTTGCTCTGCTCCACTCAAAGATGGTGAGGAGCTGTTGCTCTCTTTATCAGACAACAGCCTTGTCTGATTCCTGACAGTCACTGACAGTGACAATTGTATTCGTAGCGCCTTCTTTTTTTGTGTGTGCGGATTGTTGTCCCGTCTTTACAATACATTTCAACTTATGATCACTATGCAATGTCTGGGAAAATCACTTAATGACCTTATTAACAAAATGCAAACTATTGTGTGAACTTAGGAGATCTGGTATCCCAAGCCTGGGTATTACATTCCTACACAAAAACTTTCTGCCAACTTGGCATCTTCTTTAGCTTTGGCAACTGCCTCTACCTATCGAATAAACCTATCATCCACTACAAGAATATAATGTTTTCCCTGTTTTCTTTAAATCATATCAACATAGTCCATCATTAGATGTCTGATTGGACCCTGTCAGAACCTCTCTCTGAGCAGGCCATCACCGGTGGATTCTCTGTAGTTAATTCCCTATATAACAAACTTAATAATACTAGAATTAAATAGAATAGACCTCAAAAAACAATGAAGGTACTTCAGCCTTGGATGAGGAAAAGCAAACTTCTTTATTGCAGTCACATTCCAATGAGCTCATAGAAGGTGGTCACTCAATCACAAGCAAAATGATCAAGCACACAGAATATCTCCACATTTTCATATTTATACCATGATGCCACATAACACTGTGTTATCTATCCTTATTTTTTTCTTAATTTCCTTTCCATGGCAAATTCCACTTATTTCTCACATGGTTCTCCTCTCCATCCTACGATTCCATATTTGGACTTCCTGTTCCTCTTAGTTGCCCTTATTTTCGGCCTTGTTCTGTTTGAAATTTTAAAAATTGCATTTGTATAAAACCCTCTCTTCCCTAGGCTTTTCCTCATTTTCTTCTCATCTTCCATGCTTTGCAGCCCTTTTTTCCTTCTGCATCTGCAATGTGTAATGTGCCTTTCACATAACACCAAATATTAATATCCAGTTCTTTAATAGCTTCAGGCTTGAAATTTCGATTATATTTGAGTCTTTGGGGATTTGTGTTTGAATTAATAAAATCTGTTCATCCTCTTTAAATCTCCTGTTAGACCTAAACCTGCTTCATCCACTTTTTTCTTCATGCTTTAAATATTAAATGCTTCTTAAATGATAAGTAACTTTAAAACAAAGACCAAATACGAGGTGTGAGGAATGAAACTGTGTGTGTGTGATGCTGTTGTAGGAAATGAATCAGTGATGAAGTGCAGTTACTGATACACACCGATACTGACTTTCTTATAGCAACTCATCCAGAAGGTGTTCATCCTTTTTGTCCACTTTTTTATCCGTTTTATTCACTTAGTCACATTTAATATTCTGAAATAACCATGAAAGCAGTTATGTGACAGTCGCCTCAGTGTTTTCTGTGTTTGTGTCTAAAAATCTCTTTATTCTGTTAATTATCCTGCAGATCTTTAATAAAACTTTACTGTTTGCTGTGGACGATTTTCTCGCCTGGTTTTTCCATCACACTGCACACTGACACTTTCTGTACAGAAATAAGATGCTTTATGAAAATAATTCTGTTCAGTATGTTGTGTGTTCTACTGCACTTTATAACCTGAGTAAAAAAACTGTTTAAAGCCTCCTCGTGATAATATCGCTGTAACACGCCCTCTTGTGGCTGACTGCTTTTACAGCAGGAGAAAGAAAACAGTATAAAAACCCAGTGTTCAGTAAAGATCTGAGCAGAGATGATGGGATTCTGTACACAAGATTCATTAAGTGTAAAAACAAATGAATTGTTCTGAAGAGGTCACGTGTCTGCTGATAGCAGGGATTTTTAGGTGACATTTTACAACAATCAGCTTGATTCCTCCTGCAAGCTGCTGTTCTGAAGATGTTACATTTTATTCTACATATAATGCAGTAGATGTACATTAAGAAAACCTGAAGTCAAGACTCAGGATTTTATCTTCAACCAAAGACCAAGAACAGCTTAAACACCACAATGCATGATCAGAGAAAGTAGCTGTTACTGGACATGGAGACAGACCCCAAAACAGAACAAGCCAAAAGATTAACTTTAAGATTTCTCTAAGTTTAGACCCAGAACATACACAGTACCTAGACTATAGCAAGTCTGTCTCACGCCTGCGCAGTGCGTGAATGAAAAACTCTCCTTATATAGACTGAGTTACAGGTGGATCCGATTGTCACTGATTACAATTTAGACATTGCTCTTTGGCTCCCTCTGGTGGCAGAATACAACCTAGCTATATTTCTGTGGTCGTTATTTTCCCCTTTAACACCAGAGCGAATCTTATAGTCCCTTAGAGATCATTTACAGTACAGTACAGTACAGAACACACACACACACACACACACACACACACACACACACACACACACACACACACACACCTTAAAAAACTAAATTCCTAAACAGAATAATATAACAGCTTTTTATACATTCTCACTCCCCAGAGAACCAATTCAGAGCAAATATCTGAAAACTAGCATACATTTAGCATTAGAACCCAACTCTACCTAACCAAACCAAATCCCCACCTAACCCTAATCCTCACCAAAACAAATCCTAACCGAGCCCTAACCTAATCCTAATCCTACTTTAATTTTGCTGTTCAGTGTGTGAAATGATGAGACAATAAAATCCTCTTTTCACAGCAAACAGTAAATTTTTATTAAAGATCTGCAGGAAGATAAACAGAAATAAATATATGCATTTGCTCTAGGCATAAGATTTGCATGTTTAACAGCAGGAATAAAAAACAGGAATGAAGGACAAATGAAGGTCACCAAAGTGTTTTTATGTTCCTTTAAAACTTTTCTAACAAGAAAAACACTGACTGGACCTCATTTTGCACAGAAGAGAAAAAAATTGAGCATTTTTATGTTTGTTGTTGCGCCAAAGGAATGAAGCTTTTTTTTAATGCAATTTTCCAATTTAAAAACAGAATTTCAGTTTATTCACACTGGTAATCCTGGAAAAACACTGAAATTCTGATTATACAAAGCAGATAGTTGGTTATTTAGAACGTCAATAGAGGACGTTGTGACACGAAAGTTTTCTTGCTCAGCAATGTACCCCTGAAAAATGAACTGATTAATGTTGGTTTTATTGCTACAACAGAACGCGCTCCAATAATGACTGGGGATGTTGATTCCATTCGGTATCATTGTATTGCCTCTTCTTATGTTTATCCATCTGTCCCCTGGAACGACCCCAGTCACAATATACGCCAGGTGATTTTGGTCAAGCGTGCAGCTGTTAATTATTTCTGCCAGCATGGGGGTCTCCACTAGTGTTTCCCACTGCTGATTGCTGTTTTGTGTTTGTGGTGCTATATTGGTTAAAGTGAAGGTGGAATCTGCTTGATCCTGATCAGCAGCATACTGATTAGGAAAAACGTGACCTCGAGTATAACCAGTGTTTGTGTAGTCAGAGTTCACGGCTTGGTTTCTTATATTTTCCACAATTTGCTGATTGGGACCTGGGGAGGAAATCATCTTCCTTATATTTGTATAGCGTTCGATAACTTCAAGCTGTTTTGAAGGAGAAATAAAAAGTAATGAATTAATCACAATAAATTATTTGGTGTTACATTTTCTCTGATTAAATACTGCAATCTATATTGTACTCAGAACAAAATATTTATTCATTATATAACCTACATTTCATTTGTTTCATATTTACTTGTTACTCTTAGGGTTCATTTGTTTCCTGCCTGAAAATCAATTCTTTCACTTCTTCAGCATTATCATTAATAATAAAAGACGTGGACTGACCTGAGGTTCAATTTTCCAATAATTTTTGCGTTTAGTTTTACTATTCTGTAAGAAGGTGTAGGCCGAGTAAACAGGGATCCTCCTCTCAGTGTCATACACAGTGGCAAATCTGTATTTGTTTTTCCAGAGCTGACAAATCATCTTATACTGAGGATCAGTGAAGACAGTGGGGACGATGATGGTATTTTGTTTTTGGACGAAGAACGAATCACATACATTTTCAAAAGAATCCACAACCTCCATCAGGGTCAGTGAGGAGAAAGAGGAGAGCAGGAGCACCAGAGCGAGGAGCTTCATCCTGACTCACAGTTAAAGGGGTGTGTGAGAAGTGTGAGGGAATTAAAAGAGTGTGAGGTGTGTGTGTGTGAGTGGTGTAAGTAGAATGTGTAAGGGGTGTGAGTGGAGTGTGTGAGGGGTGTGTGAAGATTGGGTGAAGAGTGTTCCAGGTGTGATTGGAGTGTGTGAGGTGTATGTGAGTGGTGTGAGTTGAGTGTTTGAGGTGTGAGTGGAGTGTTTGAGGTGTGTGTGAGGTGTTTGAGGGGTGTGTGAGGGGTGTGTAAAGAGTGTGTGAGGAGTATGAGAGGTGTGTGAGGGGTGTAAGAAGAGTGTGTGATCTGTGTGAGTGAAGTGAGAAGCGAGTGAGGTTCTTGTGAAGCGATAGAGAGCTGAAATCTACCTAGAGACAAGAAAACAGAACCATTACAAAAGGAATAGGAGGAACTTGCTCTTAATAAATGAATCACACAGAGATGATTAAACACAGAGCATATACTGCTAGAGAAACACTGAGGAACGAGTCCTTAAATACTGCATGTTTGTGACAGTGTTGTGTTCTGGATATTGTTGTTGGACGTCTTTTCCTGCGGTGACATGACAAGAAGTGGTTTTACATGGACTAGTCATATAATTTACTTGTAACACTGACTGTACTTTCACTGCTGTGGCCTGAGAGACTCGTCAGGGTTGAGGGGAAGCTGAATGGAGCAACGGACAGAGATATGCTCAATAAAAACCTGTTCCACAGTGCTCAGGACCTCCGTCTGGGCTGAAGGTTCAGCTTCTTACATGACAACAACCCTATACACACAGTCAAGACAGCACAAGAGTGGTTAAGATACGACTCTGTGAATGTCCTGGAGTGGCAAGCCAGAGTGGCAAAGCCAGATCCCTGATATGAACCCTATTAAACATCTCTGGAGTGACCTGAACGTGGCTGTCCACCAGCACTTCCATCTAGCTTGAGAGGATTTGCCTTGAAGAATGAGCGAAAAAGTTTGTTGGGTAAAATACAAAAAGACTTGAGAATGTAATTGCTGTCAAAGGAGCTTCAACTAAGAACTGAGTAAAGTTTAGTTTTCAAAATTTTTATTTAAAAAATGCTTTCAGACATTCAAAGAATTCTGTTTGTACTTTGTCATTATGAGGGCCTGAGTGTAGATTCATGTGAAAAAATCTATTTGAATTATTGTAGTATCATGCTGCAACACAACAACATTGAAAAAAGTGAAGGGATTTGAATACTTTCTGAATGCACTGTATCTAAAAGCTGAGAAGGTAATAGTAAGGGGCCTTGCACAAGGGCCCAGTAATAGCAGCTTGGTGGTGCCAGGATTTGAACTCATGATCTTCTGAATCAAAGTTTATGTCTTAACCACTGATCTACCACTTCCTATGGTCTCACTGCAAGAAGAGGAGGACAGGAGGAGGCTGACTATAGAAATCATCTAATGTGATATCACCAATAGGACCATTTACACTCATGCCTTTCATTCTTGGAACTTCCGATTTAAATAAGTGTGGAATCAGAATTGGAGATAAACAAACTGATTTGATCTCTCAGGGGCACAGAGTGAGACAGAGCTGCTGTTTAAGTCCCACACACTTCAACATCTGCAGTAACGAATTGGCCTCCATATTAGATGTTCTGCAGCAACTGGTCTCACTCTACACCACTCAGAGATTAAACTCCTGCTGTAAGCAGATGACCTGGTCTTGCTCTCTCCCACTGCTCAGGGTCTACAGCAGAACCTGGACCTGCTGCAGCAGTGCTGTCAGACATGGACCGTGACAGTCAACCTTAACAAGACCAAAATCATTATCTTCAAAAAAACGATCCAGCTCTCGGGGAACTAAATATTTTTTAGGATTGGAATTGAAATAAACAAAAGAAAAAACTATAACCCACCTCGGACTTAACATGAGTTCATCTGGAAACTTCAACCTGGCAGTAAATGAACTGAGAGAATAACCATGCAGAGCCTCTACACCATAAAACCACAAACTTTTGTTGAAATTCCAGTTAGAATCTGCCTCAAAATATTTGAATCAGTAATCGAACTGATTGCCCTGTGTGGCAGTGAAGTGTGGGGTTTAATCACACAACAATAAGTTGAGAAATGGGACAAACGTCCAATTGGGGTCCTGCATGGTGAGTTCCGCAAAATGATCCTGAAAATGTACAGAAACACCACCACCAACAAATAGACCTGCACACACAGCCCCCTACATAGATAACTGTCACCAGGTGAGGGAAAGTTTGCACCCATGCATGTAGTGTATGCAACACACACACACACACACACACACACACACACACACACACACACACACACACACAAACTCTGTCTCTGTCTCTCTGTCTCTCTCTCTCTCTAAAACCTCATGTAAATAAATCTAATGAGCCATTCATAAAATATTCAAAAAAATGAATCGGCATTTTGATCCATTTAGTCAGTTTTTCTCTGCAAACATCAATCCACGGCTAAGTGTGAGGACTTACACTATTATTCTGCTCTCTGCCAGTCGTGCACTAAAACCTTGTAATAAATTACAAAATACAATTAAAAGCAGCAGAGGTTACAGTAAAACCATAAAAATGAACTTTCTCATTTGAATGAAAAATGCACATTTTAATTTTCACATCCACATAAACTATGACAAGGAGTACAAATTTATTTATGACTGGTTCAGAATATTAAATAGAATTAGAAAAAAAAGAAAGAGAGAGAGAGAGAGAGAGAGAGAGAGAGAGAGAGAGAGAGAGAGAGAGAGAGAGAGAGAGTTTCTCACCACAGGCTGCAGGAACCTGTTATTGAAGTTCAGTAAAAGATGTGAGATGACTGCCAGAGGAGATCTGATGGTCTCTTTATTTCAGAAACTCGCCTTTTTATACCACTGCTGTCACGTACATTTGTCACGTGGTGATCTGGTGGTGAATAATCAGTACATCAGCACCGTCCACCCCGTCTTAACATTTCACTGCGTTAAATGTGACATAAATAAATCATAGTATAAATAATACAAGTATCATAAATGAGTAAATCTATGATGGGATATTGTTAGTGTTAAAAAGATTCTCACACTGGTACACACACATTTTTGTCTTTTCAGTGTATATAGAATATTTATGACATTAATACGTACGGTATACAGGGGGTCTTTATCTGGTCTCACACATCTCCAGCTAGTATCTTCTTATCCAAACAGGAAACAGCTTTAGGTCAGGTTTCTTTTCCAATGTGTGTATATACTTGTCTGTTGCCTGCAATGAACCTAAGAAGAACATTGCTCCATGCTGTGTGCTGTGTGATTCTCCCCTGATCAGAAAATCACCACGAACATCGTAGATCATATGGAAAACATTTTTAAAAAATGAAGTTTTGTTTGGGCATGATAAAAACATGCAGAATCATGAAGAAGATGAAGTCCACATCTCCTGCATCACACCATCCTGCTGTGGATCATTTTCCTCGAATACATTTACAGTGGCTTGGTTTCATTTATACCCCTGAGCAGTTGAGGGTTAAGGGCCTTGCTGAGGGGCCCAGCAGTAGCAGCTTGGTGTTGCTGGGATTTGAACTCACAACCTTCTGATCAGAAGTCCAAACGTTTACCCACTGAGCTCCTACTTTACCTGCAGCAGGAGCATTAGATTACTAATAATAATGATTTATTGTTAATTCATTTTTCAACAATAAAGTTTAATGTCTTTAACATTTAAACAGCTTCAGAAAACATGTGGTTTTAACACACACCAAGCCGAGAACACATTTCACTAAACACAATAATGTACCAACTTCTCAGACGTTTTTACTTCAGTGAAACTGATCAGCGTTTTTATGAAGAAACTGAACCCTCAGCAGTGTGAAGTGATGATGAAGTGATAACATCACCCTTTTTCACTGCAAACAGTGAAGTTTTATAAAAAGATCCGCAGTTTAACAAAGAAACTGAATTTATATCACAGAAATACAGAAAAGGGTGTGTGTGTGTGTGTGTGTGTGTGTGTGTGTTTGTGTGTGTGTGTGTGTGTGTGTGTGTGTGTGTGTGTGTGTGTGTGTTCACCCCGGAGACATTGGCTCGAGGGGGCCACGTGACCTTTTACTATCATTATCAACCACAAGAACCTCCAGTACCTCCGCGAGGCCAAAAGATCTCGCATATACGACCCAGAGGAACCTACCGACCCCTACCGGCCACCCCAGCTACTCGTCTGTCCTATCATCTGGGATCTGGATGAGGAGATCTGCCTGGCCACGCAGAGAGAGACAACACCCCCCGGTTGTCCAGAAGGTCGAACCTTTGTTTCCCCAGAGTGTCTATCGAACCTATTAAATTTGTTGCATGAGGTCCCCGGTTAGTGCACTCTCCGCTTAGTGTTACTCTCCGCTTAGTGTTACTCTCCACTTAGTGCAAACCCGGTACTGGTGGCCAAACATGACAAGAGAGATCGCCGACTTCGTCTGCGGGTGCAGCGTCTGCGCCATGGCAAAGACTCCTCAACACCTATGCCATGGGCAAGCTGGTCCCATTACCCATTCCACGATGACCTTAGTCCCACATTGGCATTGACTTTGTTACGGATTTGCCTCGATCGGAGGGAAATACCTGTGTTCTGGTGGCAGATGACCGGTTCTTCAAGGCCTGCCGGTTTGTCCCTCTCTGGGGCCTCCCTATTGCTCTGGAAACCGCTGAGGCACTCTTCCAGCATGTGTTTCACAATTTCGGTCTCCCGGAAGAGATTGTGTCTGACTGCGGCTCTTAGTTCACCTCAAGTGTATGGAGGGTGTTCTTCCACCTACTGGGAGTCTCAGTGAACCTATCCTCAGGGTACCACTCTAAATCCAACGGGCAGACACAAGCGAAAGATCCAGGAACTGGGCAGGTACTTCCTAAATTACTGCCACCAGGATCAGGTAGAGTGGTGTCGGTTTCTTCCCTGGGCAGAGTACGCACAGAACTCCTTGCACAAGGGATACCACCGGTCTCACACCCTTCCAGGGCGTGCTGTTTCCCGCTATTTCCTTGGTCCGATGAGCCTTGCCACGTGCCGGCAGTGGACTACTGGTTCCGGGAGAGCAACAAGGTGTGGAAGTCGGCACACACCCAGCTGCGTCAGGCATTAAGTGAGACCTGAAGACATGCCGATGCACGGAGACTGGAGACCCCGTCCTACCGGCCCAGGAATTTGGTCTGGCTGTCTACCCAGGATCTTTGGCTTTGACTTCCCTGCTGGAAACTAAGCCCCAGATACATCGGGCTTTCTGTATGTTCTTCCAGCCTAACACTGATCTTTATCAGCAGCACACTGATATGGAAGTACATGAGCTCTAGTATATTCAGTATTAGTAATAGTAGTTTTGTTGCTCTCTGCACAGTCTCTGGTCACAGCATGGTGTAAATACTCATCTGAGATCAGCTTCATATCTGCACTGTAGACACTGTTCTTCAGCTGTTATGAAGGAAGAGAGTGGAGGAAGAGAAAGAAGCTGTTAATCAGTGAAAACCACAGGTTTCACTCTGAGAAGATGCTAAAAAAAGACTTGCCAGTGGGTTTAAGAAAATGTTAAATGTGACATAGTGTTTATTGAGGTCTGAATGTGTGAATTTGGAGTCGAAGACATTTGAACTTTAACACAGTAAAACATTCATTAGTAAGAATTAATTAGTAATATATTAGTAGTGAACTTCAGCAATAGTTTATTCCAGGTTGATATCATGACCTTCATCACTACTCCATCGCTTAATGTTTAAATAAGTAAATAATGCCTTGTATCTGTACTTGAGTTTCCCTCCACCACCATTTACTGCATTAGACATGGAATAAAATACACAACTGACTGCTATATATATATACAGGGGGAGAGGGAGAGAGAGAGAGAGAGAGAGAGAGAGAGAGAGAGAGAGAGAGAGAGAGAGAGAGAGAGAGAGGGAGAGAGTTGTATATATACACAGATAGTACTTCTTAACTTCAGTACTTTTATTTCAGCAAGTATTCAAACCTCTTAACATTTTCAGTATTATGTATATAATATTATGATACCACCATTGTTTGAGAGTGATTATTTTTCTCACTAATCCACACTCAATTCCCCATAATGACAAAATGAAAACATAATTCTAGAGATGTCTGTGATTGTAAAATAAAAAAATTGAAATATCACATGTACATAAGAATTCAGACTTTTTGCAAAAACACTTAGTAAAGAGCTCAAGTGCCTTCCCTTTCTGTTGATCATTGCTGAGATGTTTCTACACTATGATTAGGGTCCACCTGTGGAAAGGTTTATAGATTGGACATGATTTATAAAGACACACATCTCTCTATAGAAGATCTCACAGCTGACAGCAGATCAGAGCAACAACGAAGCCATGAGTTCAACAGAGCTGCCTGCAGAGATCAGAGACAGGATTGTTTTAAGGCAATTAAAAAATATTTCTGCTGTACTGAAGATTCCCAAGAGCACAGTGACCTCCAAAATTCTCAGCTAGAAGAACTGTGGCACAGCCAGGACTCTTCCAAGAGCTGGTCACCAAAACAAGAGCCTTAGTAAGAGAAGTGACTCAGAACCTGATGGTCACTCAGACTAAGCTCCGAAGATAGATAGATAGATAGATAGATAGATAGATAGATAGATAGATAGATAGATAGATAGATAGATAGATAGATATGTTTAAAGGCTCTGGCATGGAGAACCTATGCTGGATCTGTGATGATCACAAATGTTGAGCTCAGTAGCTCCTACTTTTTTAGACTGTAGAAAGAACATTTACTTATAATCTTATACTCCTGTACTCATGTTAGTTCTCACTCTCCAGTGTTCTGTATTGTTGAAAGACTTATGATCAAACTCTTGATGTCACCCAAATGAGGATGAGGTTTCCCTTTTGAGTCTGGTTCCTCTCAAGGTTTCTTCCTCATAACATCTAAGGGAGTTTTTCCTTGCCACAGTCACCACGCTGCTCATCAGGGATAAACACACACCATTCATCTTCACTGTTGATTTCAGTAAAGCTGCTTTGAGACAATGTCTGTTGTGAAAAGCGCAATAGAAATAAACTTGACTTGACTTGACTAGATAGATGCTGTGGGGGTGTTCTTCTGCAGCAGGGACTGGGAGACTGGTCAGGGTTGAGGGGAAGCTGGATGGAGCAAAGTACAGATATATCTTCAATAAAAACCTGTTCCACTGCTCTCAGGGCCTCAGTCTGGGCTGGAGTTTCACCTTCCTACATGAGAACAGCTGTAAACACACAGCCAAGAGAACACAGGAGAGGCTTAGAGACGACTCTGTGAATGTCTGAACTCTGAGTGGCCCAGTCAGAGCCCTGAACCCAAACCCTGTTAAACAAAACAACTTGAGGCTGTAAATGCTGCCATATGTGCCTCATCTCTGTGCCATAATGTGCCACTGAGTGCTGATTAATGAGCATGAATTATTGTGGTATCAGGCTGCAACATGAAGGTATATTATATTCAGGTGAAATTCTAATTCAAAAGCCAAAAAGTTATTACACATTAGTAAATTTGTCTAAAAGTCTGTAGAGAATCTGTAGAAAATGAAAAACAGTTCAGGATTCAGCAGTGCTGCACAGAACAGATCACTTTCTGTATTTTAATATAAATATAAATCCATTTCTTTATTAAAACATCACTATTTTAATGCAAGTGGACGATTTTTCTATTCATCATCACTTCATCACACTACTGAAGGATCATCTTTATAAAAACACTGATCTGTTTAAGGTGAAAACGTAGTTGTGCTGAGAAGTTGTTATTATTATTCGGTTTAGTGAAGTGTTAAAACCACACGTTTCACTTTGAGAAAAAAATATTAACACCTTGAACACCTTCTGACGCTGATTAAAGGTGACATGGTGCTTGTTGAGGTCTGGAGCTGTGAACTGCTGGTCAAAGACATTTCAACTTCAGCACATTTGAAATTCATTAGTAAGAATGAATAATTAATAATGTGTAGTGGACTTTATTTTAGGTGATGATTGTTTCTTTCATTCCTTCAACTGGTCTGATGCACGAGAAGTGAAGTGGAAAGAAAACTATTTCCCATAACTAAGCACCAGTGAATGTTCTGAACATCTCCCAGTGGTTTACACTAAAACACCCTACTCTAGTTTACATCAGTAAAACACATCAAGCATTTTAGCAGTTTATAACTGAGCAGTTAGATCTTAGGGGACTTCCTGAGGGCCACAGTGCTCAGTGTTGTGGTGCTGGAGGTGCTTTTCCAAATCTAGGAAAGATCTCTCAGTCAAAAAGTCCAGGATCCAGTTAGATGCAGGTGTTTAGGCCCAACAGGCTCAGCTTTCCAAACATGTGCTGATTAATGATGGTGCAGAATGCTGAGATGAAGTCTATGAACAAATATCCAAATATAGGGCATATTATCCAGTTAGGTGAGGACCAGATGGTGTTTGGTGGAGAGCCCATCATTTGTGGAGGATATATGGTTAGGATGATACGCAACTGATATGCAAACTGTGGTAGGTCCAGTAAGGGCTCTTGATAGACCTCAAGACAAGCTGCTGAAGCACTTCATGATGATGAACATTCAAGGATTGTTGTCTGGTCCAGTAGCTTTTTGTGTGTTGACTTTGTGTAAAGCTTTAATCACATCAGCTGGTGTAAGACCTGGTCTTGTGACTCCATTGTCCATGAAATGTTGTTTCTTTGGGCATGGGAACGAAGCTCTCTGATTCTTCTCCGGAGGTAAGGCTTATTTCAGCCAAAAATAAGGAGAACATGTGGCAAATGTTTCTAAACAAATGTTGAGGAGAGTCAGTGAGTGTTGACACCAGAGAACTGAGCAGAATGAGTTCTGTCTGGTTACAGATAAAGTGACAGAGACTGTGAAGAAAACAAGCCAAAAATAAGTCACCAGTCTGACGTAAGGGCAAAATGGTATATCAATGAGGTGAGAAAAGAGTTTCCACTTCCTCTTGGTCTCATTGTTACTGGAAATTTTATTTGGTCTCTTATTAAATTCCTACAACATAATTAACTGTTAAAAACTCACTTATTGTAGGCTGTAAGTTTTAAGTTTATTTCAGAATTTATCATTTATTTCTGACTTTTCACAGATACAGTCCATGTTCCTCTGATTTTTATCTTCTGTCACCTTAATATCAATCAAATTACATGTCTCATTATTGTCAATCAATTTAAATTTACATTTATAGCATTTATCAGACATCCTTATCCAAACCAACTTCACACTGAGTTTCCCTCTCCCCCCTTTTTTCCTTGTTGTAAAAACTTTGCTTTTAATTGCATTTCCATACTTCACCGCTAGAGGGACTTTCACATAGTTTTCACTCGTGGTCATATCCCCCTGTCCTGTGATTCATTTAATATATACATCTTAATTTGTTTGTAAGATTCAGACCACTTTCACACATTATACTTTAACATTTTGGATTTAATTTTATTATTCAGTGTCAGTAGCAACATAGGAAACGAATTGTAATATTCTTTATGGTCGATTTGCACAAATTTCTTCTGTTTCAGACCAAAATCACACACATATACTTACACTCATACATAGCCATATACCTTTGGACCTACCTAAGTGCTCAAAGATGTGACCTCTATCTCCTGTAAGAACCCAGGAAACATACTAAACATCTTTTTTTCTTTCTTCTTACATCTGCCTCTTTCAAATCAGCTTCCTGCATGTCTTTTCATTTTCCTTACTGGTGGCTCCATCTTTAGCATTTTTCTACCTACCCACCACTCTCCACAACGTCGTAGCTGCGTGGTAGAACATTCTAAACATCCACATTTACAAAAAAAGTTCAATCTGGGTTGATGTGGGTTCTATTTCTGACCAGTAGGGGGAGCCAGAGAAGTGTTATACTGGGAAAAGTATCTGCTGGCGGGACGAAGGAAACCACACACACACACACACACACACACACACACACACACACACACACACACACACACACACACACACACACACACACACACAAGAATTAAATCAATCCTGAAGTTCATTGCGCTCCACCTGTCATGCATTCTTTTCTCCACTAGAGGGCGGCACTCTACACTTTGAGATCCACTGTTCTTAAATTCTAATATTTGTCCACTTAAATTTTTTTTTTCTTTTTGATTTGTCAGGGTAAAAACTGCAATTTAAACACAGCATCTGAGAAAAAAAATAATCCTTAAATAGAATAATATAACAGCTTTTTTTATGTTCTGAAAATGTGCAGGAATTGAGCAGCTTCAGGTGTACACAAAGTGTCACTGTGCAGTTTTGGTGAAATAATGAGGTGAAAATGTATTCATGAAAAAATGAAAATGTATTCATGTTATAAGAAATACAGCAAACGATATGATATCTCTCGAAATCTACCACATCAGTGACTTCACAAACAGTAAATGCAACAGCAAATCAATAAAAGTGTGACGTGTCAGTCTTTTATTGTGACTGAAAAGAAGAAGAAGAAGTAAAACTCATTGCTACGTTTAGTTATAAGAAATGAATTGGTCTCAGTGCACTTCATTAATCCACCCAGTCATGGATTAATTCACTGTAACCACACACAATGTTTTATTCCTGACATTTACAATTAAGAAGTTATACAAAGCACAAAGCACAATAAAAGTGTAGAAACGTAATAGAAGCGTATTAATATTTCTTCTTATAGAGATACATTTACATATAAACAAAAACATTTATATAATCACATAATCACACTTTTTTAACCATATTCTCCACAGCAGCATTAGAATTATTGATTAAATCAGTGTGTAGAGGAAAATGGATCTTTCTTGATAGGAATTCATTTGAATGATCTAATTGAACAGGTTTATGTTGGAGATTTACTGATAGCAACAGAAAAACATACTGCCAGTTTCTAGAAAACACTTTCTTCCTGCAGTGGTAATGACGGATCGATTGTGATCTGATCAAGGATCTGGTAGATCCAATAAAGGTTACAGAAAACAATGAAGACTGGATTCATCACAGAACACTTTTAAAACATCAGAATAATTTCATCCTGTAAATTTTCATGGTATTTTTTATGTTAGGAAATGTAAAATAAAACCAGTCTGAATCTGAAGAAGCAACTTGTTATTGAAGTGCAGTAGAAGATGTGAGATGACTACCAGAGGAGATCTGATGATCTCCTGCACTCCAACCTCAGAAACTCCTTTTTTATCCCACTGCTGTCACAAACACTTGTCAGATGGTGATCTGGTGGTGACTAAGCCTCATACATCAGCACTGTCCACCATGTCGTAACATTCCACTGCATTAAATGTGTTATAAATAAATCAAATAAATCATAAATCTATCATATGTGAGAAAAATGTATGATGGGACATTCAGTAAAAAGGACATCCACGTCTCCTGCATCACACCACCCTGCTGTGGATCATCTTCCTGGAATACATTTAAAGAATTCAGCAGAGGACTTTTTCCTGTGTGAGTAACAATGTTCTCATTTATACCCCTGAGCAGTTGAGGGTTAAGGGCCTTGCTGAGGGGCCCAGCAGAAGCAGCTTGGTGTTGCTGGGATTTAAAGTCACAACCTTCTGATCAGAAGTCCAACATTTTACCCACTGAGCTCCTACTTTACCCGCAGCAGGAGCATTAGATGATTAATAACAATGAAGTTCTGAAGTTTTTAACATTTAAACAGCTCCAGAAAACATGTGGTTTTAGGAAAACATGAGAACACATTTCACTAAACACAATAATGAACCAACTTCTCAGAATTTCCCTCTTTCAAACAGATCAGCGCTTTTATGAAGAAAATGAACACTCAGCAGTGTGAAGTGATGAGGAAGTGAAAAAAAACATGCACTTTTACTGCAAACAGTGAAGTTTTATAAAAAGATCTGCGGTTTAACTGGTTATATCTGTGGTTTCTGGAAACATTATTCACTGCATTAAACTATTTCTATAATACTGTACATGTCCCAGTTTGTCAGGAAGCTGGAGCAGATTGGGTTAAGTGCGTTGCCCAACAGTGGGATCTTGGTAGCACTTGAACTCTCAACCTTATGATCATTAACCCTGAGCCTTAAGCACTGAACCACCACTGCTCCAACTTTCTTTCTGCTTTCTTCAGATTATTTACATTTAGAGAAGGAAGTTTTTCCTTTTTAGCAGAAACGGCTGGCAAACATCTCCAAACATCTCCAATCTCATTCTCTTTCTAAACCATCACCAGTTTATGGTCATATTACACTCTATGGACTAGTGGTGGACGAAGTACCCAAACCGTGTACTTTAGTTAAAATAGAGATGCACAAAATAAAATAAAAGTACAAAACTAGTTGCCTTCAAATGTACTTAATGACTTTTTATGACTTTCAGAAAATGTGTGGTAAAATTAAGGAAGTGAAATCCACCACATGATAAGTGTACGTGGCAGCTGTGGTATAAAACAGCATCTGTGACAGAAGATCGAGAGACCAGCATCTCCTTCTACAGGATAAAGATCTCTCTACCAAGATCTCCTCCTGCGATCATCTCTCACATTCTACTCAACTTCACCATCAAGTTCCTTCAGTTTGTGGTAAGAAACCTACTTTCTTAAAACTTATTTGTAGGACATCTAAAGGTCAGATTCAAATGATGAATTTGAGTATTTATTAATGTTCATGTTCCTCTTGTCCTCAGGTAGAATTTGCACTCCATCCTCACTCACTCCTCACTCAGTCTTTACTCACCCCGCATAAACTCCTCACTCACCCCCTCACACACTCCTCACTCACTCCTCACACACTCCTCACACACTCCTCCACTGTGAGTCAGGATGAAGCTCCTCGCTCTGGTGCTTCTGCTCTCTGCTTTCTCCTCACTGTCCCTGACGGAGGTTGTAAATTCTTTTAAACAATCCTGTCCATCGTTTTTTCTTCAAAACCCAAAAAAACAAAATGAATACATCATCCCAACTGTCTTCACTGGTCGTCAGTATAAGACGATTTGTCAGCGCTGGAAAAACAATTACAGATTTGCCACTGTGTATGACACTGAGAGGAGGATCCCTGTTTACTCGGCCTACACCTTCTTACAGGAGAATAAGACTGAACGTAAAAATAATTGGAAAATTGAACCTCAGGTCAGTCCACATGTTTCCACATTTGTTTACTGTTTTATTAAAATCTGTAGATTTTAGGAAGTGACCTAATGGGTAGGAGACGCTGCAGTAAAACATAATGAACATTGAGAGTGACAAGTAAATATAAATGTAATGTCATCACAGTTAAAGGAGCTGAAAGACGTTTCCAATATGAAACAAAATGATCACTCTAAACTTCTGGTCCTGAGGTTGGCATTTTCCATCCTGTTTTCTGTGGAACTTGGCAGGTTTGGGAATAATGGCATTAAACAGACTGGGTTTGGTAGCAGGGAAGATCAACTCTTCTGGGGCGACTAGAAGTGTTTAAATGTGATTAAAGTCATATCACTAGTTTCATTTCTGTACAAATCAGATTTTTGTGTGTTGAGTGAGTTGATGAAAGTGTTTGTATTTAATGCATATCATTTCTCCTCCAAAACAGCTTGAAGATTTCAAAGAATATAAAGATGAGAGAGATGATTTTGTCCCCGAATGATGAGGAAACTGTGAATAAAATAAAGAAGCAGGCCGTGGATTTAGATTATGCGCGCACTGTTTATACTCGAGGTCACGTTTTTCCAAATCAGTATGCTGCTGATCAGGATCAAGCAGATTCCACCTTCACTTTAACCAATATAGCACCACAAACACAAAACAGCAATGGACAGTGGGACAGACAAGTGGAGACCCCCATGCTTACAAATATTACAAGCCTTTGCAGGCTGGACCAAAACCACCTGGCGTATATTGTGACTGGGGTCGTTCCAGGGGACAGATGGATACCCATAACAAGAAACAAGGAAGAAATTGAAAATGGAACCAACATTCCCAGTCATTATTGGAGCGCTTTCTGTTGCACTGATAAAAAAGATATAAAGAAACTGGTATTTAGGGCCTACCTCGCTCAACTCGATAACTTTGATCTCCGAAAACCCAGCATTTCCAACCTGAATAAACGACTCACTGAACTGTATGGTAAAGATTTTACTGTGTTTCCAGGATTAGAAGTTGAGATTACAGAGCCTTCTTTCTAACCTAAAATTGTGAAAAAACAGCTTCATTAATTTACTGTTTATTAAAAGACCTGCAACATGAAATTAACCAAAAAAAGCCATTATATTAGAACTCAGCTGCTGATTTTAATGACACTTGATTTCATACATAATAAATCAATGCTAATAAATGTTCTCACTGTTAATTAAACTTTGCTTTGATCTTTTAATAAAACTTCTAGCATCTAATTAAACATGGACAGTTTTGTGTTCTCTTTATTTCATCACACTGACACTTTGTGATTGTGAGAAGTTTTAATGTTACATGTCTTTAGAGTTTTCAGCTCCTTTATTTCGACCTGCATGCAGATTTAAAGCATTTTCTACTAATTTAAGGAACGAGCATTTATTATTACGGGAAGTATGTGCTGCAGCGCCCCCTGGCTCAGGGCCCAAGACAATAAGGTGGTGCTTGGGGGGTGCGGTCTTAAAAATAAATAAATTAAATCTTGAATATTCATTAAAATTAATCGAAAAAAAAAAAGACAAGCCTACAATGAAAACAATTCTCACGTGATGTCACCACACGTGCATCCGTCATTAAAGATCAAATATACGGCAGTCAAAATGGCACAAAATTAATTTCTGATAATTAAAAAGTACTACAATGGCAAATTAGCAAATATTCAATGTCTAAGTTTTTTTTACCAAAATGAAGAAAACGGATATAATCGAGCTGATAATTGTGTTGTAACCCAAATAAATAAGGTTTACTTTAATAAAATAACAATAAAAATAAAGACACTTATTTTAAATTAGTTAGTTATTTTAACAAAAGTTGTCTTGCACTTTTGGATTCACCACCGTCAGTCATTTCACATCACCCTCGTCACGTGACTCCTGCGGCTTCGCTGCTTCTCGAACTGTTCAGAACACCTCACTTTAGAACTGCAGCGTCCCGTCTCCAGCTGAACTGAACTGAATTTATTTCTATAAAAGGCAGTGTAACACCGATTGCAGGACCAAGCCTGTGCATTGCACACTTATAATTTCACTCCTACAAATCATGTGTTTTAGCATCTTATTTTAAGTTGTAGATCTACAGTAAGAAAAACTAAAGATTCTGAACATGTGCTGAAGTATAAATGTTAGCAGTAACTGAATTGTAATATTCTAATACAGGACTACACACATTCATTATCTTGTTCTTTATTTGGTGTTTCTACGTGTGTATCTTATACGTTATTGCTGTAGTTTGTTTGTGGTGAACATTAGTAAAGGTGAAGGTGGAATCTGCCTGATCCTCATCAGCAGCACACTGATATGGAAGTAGATGAGCTCTAGTATATTCAGTATTAGTAATAGTAGTTTTGTTGCTCTCTGCACAGTCTCTGGTCACAGCATGATGTAAATACTCATCTGAGATCAGCTTCATATCTGCACTGTAGACACTGTTCTTCAGCTGTTATGAAGGACGAGAGTGGAGGAAGAGAAAGAAGCTGATAATCAGTGACAACTTTATGGAAAAGTGGACGATTTTGTCACTTCATCATCATTTCATCACACTGTTGAGATTTCAGTCTTTTATAAAAAACACTGAGATGTTTAAATGAAGTTTTTACATCAATGTGTTTAGTGAAATGTGTTCACAGCTCAGTGTGTAAAAACCACAGGTTTCACTCTGAGAAGATGCTAAAAAAGTCTCGCCAGTGGGCTTCTAAAGCTGTTTAATGTGACATGGTGTTTATTGAGGTCTGAAAGTGTGAATTTGGAGTCGAAGACATTTGAAATTCAACACAGTAAAACATTCATTAGTAAGAATTAATTAGTAATATATTATTAGTGAACTTCAGCAATAGTTTATTCCAGGTTGATATCATCATCAGCCTTCATCACTACTCCATCGCTTAATGTTTAAATAAGTAACTTGAGTTTCCCTCCACCACCATTTACTGCATTAGACATGGAATAAAACACACAAGTGACTGCTTTTAGTGAACAATAATCTACAGCAGGGTGGTGTGATGCAGAAGTGGAAGTAGCCTTTTTTTTATCATGACCTGTGTGTGTGTGATGCTGCTGTAGGAAGTGAATCAGTGACGTAGTGATGTGATGAAGTGGAGTTACTGTTACACACCGATTTACTGACTTCCCTTATTATTATTGACTTTTTATTTGTTAATATTTTCATTATTTATTAGGACTATTATTTAGTTATATATTTATTATATATTTTGAAACTCAGAGCAGAGTTTTGAGAAAAGGAAGTTGTTTTCCATCTCATGCTGTTAAAGCTGTGAGCCTCTAGAGGGCGTGTGTTACAGTGATATTATCATTAGTAAGGAGGCTTTAAACACAGCTCTGCACCCTGCCTGAACACACACACACACACACACACACACACACACACACACACACACACACACACACACACACACACACGATAAAAACACACACAATTTAATCGCAGCACATCCCAGATCTGTTTCAGGTCACTGGACAAGCACTAAAGTCACGACTCTGGACCTGGACCTGTATATTGGCCGTGTTCATGTCATTATGAAGGTCAGGTAGTGACACCAACATGGAGGCAGAGCAGCACAATATATACAGGAATAAACAGACGTGTTCATGAGTGTTAGAAAACATCTCATCTATAAACCTGTGAGTTTCTTCTTCAAATCTGGACGTAGTGTTTCATCTCCACGTAAAGGAGCAGAAACAAACTTTATACACAACCACATCTGAACCCACAAGAGAAGTTTATTACAGAAAGAAGAGTGAAGAAAACCATGAAATAAACAATTACTGAAAATATTAATAATTTCAAAGTTGAATTTCACACATCCAGACTGCAGCAGGTTTCAGGAATCCACAAACCCCATACTGAGAAACATTTTACTGAATGTTTATAAAACATCTTATTTCTGTACAGAAAGTGTCAGTGTGCAGTGTGATGGAAAAACCAGGCGAGAAAAACGTCCACAGCAAACAGTGAAGTTTTATTAAAGATCTGCAGGATAATTAACAGAATAAAGAGATTTTTAGACACAAACACAGAAAACACTGAGGCGACTGTCCCATAACTGCTTTCATGGTTATTTCAGAATATTAAATGTGACTAAGTGAATAAAACGGATAAAAAGTGGACAAAAAGGATGAACCCCTTCTGGATGAGTTGCTATAAGAAAGTCAGTATCGGTGTGTATCAGTAACTGCACTTCATCACATCACCACCTCACTGATTCATTTCCTACAACAGCATCACACACACACAGTTTCATTCCTCACACCTCGTATTTGGTCTTTGTTTTAAAGTTACTTATCATTAAAGAAGCATTTAATACTGAAAGCGTAATAAACGTGTTTGAAATGAAGCGTATTAAAGTACCACTGCTGAGTAAAAATGTGAATTGATTTTAATTTATGTAGAAATAATGAAGCAGTTTTAGTTCTAACAGGAGGATTAGAGACAATGAGCTCAGATTCTATTTAAGTCAAACACAACTTGCTAAAGACACTGAACTCTTGTTCATACAGTCTGGTGAGTTGGACGTTCAGCCTATCAACACTCATCTCAGTGAATTCATAAGTTTTGTCATCAGATGGGTTTTGGAGAGAAAGGTAGGCTTTTGAAATGTTTACATTATTGTAGACACAACAGAAAGCAGTCCAGTAATAACTGGGAATGTTTACACCATTATTAATGGTATTGTAATTATTATTTATTTTTCCTTTTATGGGGATCCATTTATTCCCTGGAACAACTCCAGTCACTATATACGTGGGATTATTATGATTTGGCCTGCACCTGTTTATTATCTCATTCTTCATTGGTGTTTCTACTTCTTTTTCCCATTTCTGATTACTGTGTTGTGTTTGTGGTGCTACATTAGTTAATGTGAAGGTGGAATCTGCCTGAAACTGATCAGCAGCATACCCACATGGAAATACGTGACCTCTAGTATATTTAATATAATCTCTGTTCACAGCCTGGTTATAATACTCATCCATCTCAGCGTCTGTGATCTTCTTCATGTCTTCATTGTAGCTTCTGCTTTCCAGCTGTTATGAAGGAAG
Source organism: Silurus lanzhouensis (assembly GCA_039877035.1). Taxonomy (NCBI): domain Eukaryota; kingdom Metazoa; phylum Chordata; class Actinopteri; order Siluriformes; family Siluridae; genus Silurus; species Silurus lanzhouensis. The sequence goes on from JBCEWE010000576.1 coordinate 91,546, forward strand.
AGAATGGAGGAAGAGAAAGAAGCTGTTAGTCAGTGAAAACTCATCTTTTATTCGTCCTTCATGGGAGTAAGAAACACTGACATGTGCAGCACAGGAAGGTTTTAACTTTTAAAGAGAAATTTGACATGTGAACTGAACACACACTGAATTGTGAAGTTCTTCAACAGCAATAAACTGAATAAAGAGAATTAATCTGCTACTGATTCAGAAACACTGCATTGTTTGTAAATGAGATACACGTCATTATCCGGTTTGGTTTTATAAACACAAACACATACAGTATGAATGCTGGAGGAATTTTTTTATTCTTCACTCACCTGAGGCTCATTTTTCCAGTCTTCATTTCGGACAGTGGTTATGTCACCAATGAATCTGTACGCTGAGTAGACGGGGATCCTGTTCTTTGTGTCATAGAGAGTTGCAAATCTGTATTCATTTTCCCAATGTTGACAAATCTGTTTATACTGATTCCCCTTTAAAACAGTCGGAGTGATGACGTGCTTTTGTCTTGGGCTTTTGATGAAGAACTCAGAACATCTAGACCTACGAAAATGCTCCACAACCTCCATGTGGGTCAGTGAAGATAAAGCAGAGAGCAGAAGAACCAGAGCGAGGATCTTCATCTTGGTCAGCTGGTAGTAGATCTGGAGTCTATTCTTGGGACACTGAGCACAAGATAGGAATATAGACTGGGAATGAGTAGGTCATAAAGCACATATTTTATGAATATAAAAAACTTTTGTAATATGATATAAAAGATTTGAGATTTGTCTTGTGATAGTGATGAAATTATGCAATAATTATATTTATATTTATAGCATTTAGCAGATGCCCTCATCCAAAGTCACATACAAAAGTGCTCTGAGTCTCCATTAATGAATAAATCAACACTCGTTCACTAGATTACAAACTTAATATACCATCAGACCACATCTCAAAACAGAAAATGAAAAGATCTTTTGAAAGAGAAAGAGAGAGAGAGAGAGAGAGGGAGTGAGGGAGTGATAAGGAGTGAGTGAGTGAGAGAGAGAGAGAGAGAGAGAGAGAGAGAGAGAGAGAGAGAGAGGGAGTGAGTGATAGGGAGTGATTGAGAGAGAGAGAGAGAAAGAGAGAGAAAAAGAGAGAGAGAGAGAGAGAGGGGGGGGGGTGGTTCTCACCGAAAGCTGTTAGAACTTGCTTTTGAAGTTCAGTAGAAGGTGTGAGAAGACTGCAGGAGGAGATCTTCATCTGTAGAAGTATCTGTTGGTTTCTCACGTTCCAGTCTCAGATACTTGTCTTTTATATACCACTGCTGTCACGTGGGAGGTTTCTGTCCAGTGTTTGAAGAAGTGAAGGTTCTTACTGTTACATATTTGCATTTCCTACTTTCTCAGTCATGCTGAGTCAATCATAATACAGTATATACACATATATATATATATATATATATATATATATATATATATATATATAGAGAGAGAGAGAGAGAGAGAGAGAGAGAGAGAGAGAGAGAGAGAGAAAAAGAAAGAGAGAAAGAGATAATTTGCTGTATATACAATGGTGTGACATAGTCTTTGCCCATTTCAGATTGTTTTTTTTTTTTGCAGGTTTGTCACACTTTAATATTTCAGATCATCAAACTAATTTAAATATTAGAAAATGAGAACACTAGTGAACACAACATGCAGTTTTTAAATGAAGGTTTTTATTATTTAGGAAAAACTAAATCTGGTGTGTTTTGGATCATTGTCCTGCTGCAGAACCCAAGTTCACTTCAGCTTGAGGTCACGAACAGATGACTGGACATTCTCCTTCAGGACTTTTTTGGTAAACAGCAGAATTCATGGTCCCATTTATCACATCAAGTCTTCCAGGTCCTGAAGCAGCAAACAGCCAGAGACCATCACACTACCACCACCATATTTTACTGTTGGTATGATGTTCTTTTTCAGAAACGCAGTGTTACTTTTATGCCAGACGTAATGGGGCACACCTTCCAAAGAGTTAAACTTTTGTTTGACTCGTCAGTCCACAGAGTATTTTCCCAAAAGTCTTGGGGATCATCAAGATGTTTGCTGGCAAAACCTTTATGTTGTTTTTTTTTGCTCAGCAGCAGTTTTCTCTCTGCCCTGCAGACCATTTTCCCCCGTCTCTTTCTTATGGTGAAGTCATGACCTTAACTGAGTCAAGTGAGGCCTGCAGTTATTTGGATGTGGGGTCTTTTGTGACCTCTTGGATGAGTCGAAGGGAAGGGTTCTCCACTGTTCCATGTTTTTGCCATTTGTGAATAATGACGCTCACTGTGGTTCACTGGAGTCCCAAAGCTTTAGAAATGGTTTTAAAACCTTTTCCAGACTAATATATCTCAATTAATTACTTTCTCATTTGTTTCTGAATTTCTTAAAATCTTGGCATGATGTCTAGCTTTTGAGGATCTTTTGAGTATCTTTTGGTCTATTTCACTTTGTCAGGCAGGTCATATTTAAGAGATTTCTTGATTGTGAACAGGTGGCAGTAATCAGGTCTGGGTGTGGCCAGAAAAAATAAACTAAGGTGTGATAAAACATGGTTTTAACAGGGGGGCAAACACTTTTTCACACTGAGCCATGTAGTTTTGGATTTAGTTTTCCCTAAATAATAAAAACCTTCATTTAAAAACTGCATGTTGTGTTCACTTGTGTTATCTTTTAATAATATTTAAATTAGTTTAATGATCTTAAACATTAAAGCATGACAAACAAATAAGAAATCAGGAAAAGGGCAAACACTTTTTTACATCACTGTGTACACAAAGTACCTTCAAAAAGCATTCAAGCCTCTATGTATATAATATTGTGATACACTTGTTTAATAATGATTGTTTTTCTCACTAATCCACACTCAATTCAAAATGAAAAAACTGAAATATCACGTGCATTAGAATTCAGACTTTTTGCAACAACACTTGAAAATTACCTTGAGTGCCTCCCATTTCTGTTGATCATTGCTGAGATGTTTCTACACTTTTTGATTAGGCTCCACCTGTGAAAAGGTTTATAGATTGGAAATGATGAAGACACACACCTCTCTATAGAAGATCTCACAGCTGACTGCAGATCAGAGCAACAACCAAGCTATGAGTTCAACAGAGCTGCCTGCAGAGATCAGAGACAGGATTGATTTAAGGCAATCAAAAAATATTTCTGCTGTACTGAAGATTCCCAAGAGCACAGTGATCTCCATGATTCTCAGCTAGAAGAACTGTGGCACAGCCAAGACTCTACCAAGAGCTGGTCACCAAAATAAACTGAGCAATCGGGGGAGAAGAGCCTTAGTAAGAGAAGTGACTCAGAACCTGATGGTCACTCAGACTGAGCTCCAGAGATCCTGTGTGGAGATGGGGCAAAGTTCCAGAAAGACTTATCAAAGGCCTAAAGCCATCCCAACAGTGATTGATTGATTGATTGATTGATAGATAGATAGATAGATAGATAGATAGATAGATAGATAGATAGATAGATAGATAGATAGATAGATAGATGCTCCACTGTTCCACTGTTCCACTGATCTCAGGGCTGGGGGTTCACCTTTCTACATGAGAACAGCTGTAAACACACAGTCAAGAGAACACAGGATAGGCTTAGAGATGACTCTGTGAATGTCTAAACTCTGAGTGGCCCAGCCAGAGCCAGTTTAGTATTCAGCAGTGCTGCAGAGAACAGATCGCTTTCTTTGTTCGATGAAATGCAGATCTTTCTTAGAACATCACTGTTTTAGTGCAAGTGCACAATTTTGTCTCTTCATCATCACTTCATCACACTGCTGAAGGTTCATCTACTTTATAAAAACATTGATCTGTTTAAGGTGAAAGCTTTGTTGTGCTGTTTAGTGAAGTGTTAAAACCACACGTTTCACTTTGAGAAATTTCTTTTACACCTTTGGACTTCTGACGCCGTTTAAAGATGACATGGTGCTTGTTGAGGTCTGGAGGTGTGAACTGCTGGTCAAAGACATTTCAACTTTAGCACATTTGAAATTCATTAGTACACCCTACCCTAGTTTACATCAGTAAAACAAATCAAGCATTTTAACAGTTTATAATTGAGCAGTTAAAGCAATGGCTGCCTGGTGCTGGGATTTGAAATTAGAACCTTTAGATCAGAATTTTTAAAGAACATTTTAAACATCTTCACTTGTTTTGAGCAGTTGAATGGCTTGAGAGTTAAACTCTTACACAGTGTCAGGGAAAGCACAGGTGCAGGGCTAGGTGAGTAAGGACCCAAATGCAGGATTCACACAGAGGTATGGAGAAAACAGGCTTTAATAAAAAGTAAATCAGACTGAGCAATGGGGCAAAGGCAAAAACACAACCCAAAAACAGTCCAGGGTCAAGGAACAGGCAGACAGGGCAGACAAAACCAAAAACCAAAACAGTGCAAAAATCCAGGAAAGGCACAATAATCCTGGGGCACGAGGCAAGTGAAGTGCTAGTGGCGGACACAGCGGGGCTTGAGGCGAACTGCTATGGGGTAGAACGCCTTGGAGGTCAGGAAAGGCCAAACAAAGTGTGGATTGAGCCTCCAGGTGGCTGCCCCAAGCACGTTCTGGCCGATGTGATGGATAGATTGATAGTTTATTCATTCCAATGAGAAATTCACAATGATGAAGGCATCATCATGCTGTGAGTGTGTTCTTCTGCAGCAGGGACTGGGAGACTGGTCAGGGTTGAGGGAAAGCTGGATGGAGCAAAGTACAGAGATATCGTCAATAAAAACCTGTTCCACTGCTCTCAGGGCCTCAGTCTGGGCTGGAGGTTTACCTTCATACATGAGAACAGCTGTAAACACACAGTCAAGAGAACACAGGAGAGGCTTAGAGACGACTCTGTGAATGTCTAAACTCTGAGTGGCCCAGCCAGAGCCAGTTTAGTATTCAGCAGTGCTGCAGAGAACAGATCGCTTTCTTTGTTCGATGAAATGCAGATCTTTCTTAGAACATCACTGTTTTAGTGCAAGTGCACAATTTTGTCTCTTCATCATCACTTCATCACACTGCTGAAGGTTCATCTACTTTATAAAAACATTGATCTGTTTAAGGTGAAAGCTTTGTTGTGCTGAGAAATTATTATTATTATTCTGTTTAGTGAAGTGTTAAAACCACACGTTTCACTTTGAGAAATTTCTTTTACACCTTTGGACTTCTGACGCCGTTTAAAGATGACATGGTGCTTGTTGAGGTCTGGAGGTGTGAACTGCTGGTCAAAGACATTTCAACTTTAGCACATTTGAAATTCATTAGTACACCCTACCCTAGTTTACATCAGTAAAACAAATCAAGCATTTTAACAGTTTATAATTGAGCAGTTAAAGCAATGGCTGCCTGGAGGTGCTGGGATTTGAAATTAGAACCTTTAGATCAGAATTTTTAAAGAACATTTTAAACATCTTCACTTGTTTTGAGCAGTTGAATGGCTTGAGAGTTAAACTCTTACACAGTGTCAGGGAAAGCACAGGTGCAGGGCTAGGTGAGTAAGGACCCAAATGCAGGATTCACACAGAGGTATGGAGAAAACAGGCTTTAATAAAAAGTAAATCAGACTGAGCAATGGGGCAAAGGCAAAAACACAACCCAAAAACAGTCCAGGGTCAAGGAACAGGCAGACAGGGCAGACAAAACCAAAAACCAAAACAGTGCAAAAATCCAGGAAAGGCACAATAATCCTGGGGCACGAGGCAAGTGAAGTGCTAGTGGCGGACACAGCGGGGCTTGAGGCGAACTGCTATGGGGTAGAACGCCTTGGAGGTCAGGAAAGGCCAAACAAAGTGTGGATTGAGCCTCCAGGTGGCTGCCCCAAGCACGTTCTGGCCGATGTGATGGATAGATTGATAGTTTATTCATTCCAATGAGAAATTCACAATGATGAAGGCATCATCATGCTGTGAGTGTGTTCTTCTGCAGCAGGGACTGGGAGACTGGTCAGGGTTGAGGGAAAGCTGGATGGAGCAAAGTACAGAGATATCGTCAATAAAAACCTGTTCCACTGCTCTCAGGGCCTCAGTCTGGGCTGGAGGTTTACCTTCATACATGAGAACAGCTGTAAACACACAGTCAAGAGAACACAGGAGAGGCTTAGAGACGACTCTGTGAATGTCTAAACTCTGAGTGGCCCAGCCAGAGCCAGTTTAGTATTCAGCAGTGCTGCAGAGAACAGATCGCTTTCTTTGTTCGATGAAATGCAGATCTTTCTTAGAACATCACTGTTTTAGTGCAAGTGCACAATTTTGTCTCTTCATCATCACTTCATCACACTGCTGAAGGTTCATCTACTTTATAAAAACATTGATCTGTTTAAGGTGAAAGCTTTGTTGTGCTGAGAAATTATTATTATTATTCTGTTTAGTGAAGTGTTAAAACCACACGTTTCACTTTGAGAAATTTCTTTTACACCTTTGGACTTCTGACGCCGTTTAAAGATGACATGGTGCTTGTTGAGGTCTGGAGGTGTGAACTGCTGGTCAAAGACATTTCAACTTTAGCACATTTGAAATTCATTAGTACACCCTACCCTAGTTTACATCAGTAAAACAAATCAAGCATTTTAACAGTTTATAATTGAGCAGTTAAAGCAATGGCTGCCTGGAGGTGCTGGGATTTGAAATTAGAACCTTTAGATCAGAATTTTTAAAGAACATTTTAAACATCTTCACTTGTTTTGAGCAGTTGAATGGCTTGAGAGTTAAACTCTTACACAGTGTCAGGGAAAGCACAGGTGCAGGGCTAGGTGAGTAAGGACCCAAATGCAGGATTCACACAGAGGTATGGAGAAAACAGGCTTTAATAAAAAGTAAATCAGACTGAGCAATGGGGCAAAGGCAAAAACACAACCCAAAAACAGTCCAGGGTCAAGGAACAGGCAGACAGGGCAGACAAAACCAAAAACCAAAACAGTGCAAAAATCCAGGAAAGGCACAATAATCCTGGGGCACGAGGCAAGTGAAGTGCTAGTGGCGGACACAGCGGGGCTTGAGGCGAACTGCTATGGGGTAGAACGCCTTGGAGGTCAGGAAAGGCCAAACAAAGTGTGGATTGAGCCTCCAGGTGGCTGCCCCAAGCACGTTCTGGCCGATGTGATGGATAGATTGATAGTTTATTCATTCCAATGAGAAATTCACAATGATGAAGGCATCATCATGCTGTGAGTGTGTTCTTCTGCAGCAGGGACTGGGAGACTGGTCAGGGTTGAGGGAAAGCTGGATGGAGCAAAGTACAGAGATATCGTCAATAAAAACCTGTTCCACTGCTCTCAGGGCCTCAGTCTGGGCTGGAGGTTTACCTTCATACATGAGAACAGCTGTAAACACACAGTCAAGAGAACACAGGAGAGGCTTAGAGACGACTCTGTGAATGTCTAAACTCTGAGTGGCCCAGCCAGAGCCAGTTTAGTATTCAGCAGTGCTGCAGAGAACAGATCGCTTTCTTTGTTAGATAAGATGCAGATCTTTCTTAGAACATCACTGTTTTAGTGCAAGTGCACAATTTTGTCTCTTCATCATCACTTCATCACACTGCTGAAGGTTCATCTACTTTATAAAAACACTGATCTGTTTAAGGTGAAAACGTAGTTGTGCTGAGAAGTTATTATTATTATTCTGTTTAGTGAAGTGTTAAAACCACACGTTTCACTTTGAGAAAAAAATATTAACACCTTGAACACCTTCTGACGCTGATTAAAGGTGACATGGTGCTTGTTGAGGTCTGGAGCTGTGAACTGCTGGTCAAAGACATTTCAACTTAAGCACATTTGAAATTCATTAGTAAGAATGAATAATTAATAATGTGTGCAAAAATCCAGGAACCAGCAAACAGATAAATACAGGGCAGAGCAAAACATAAACCAAAAAACAGTCCAAAGTCCAAACCAGGTAACTAAGGAGGCAGAGAAAAACAGGGAACAGGATCAGGATCAGGATCAGGATCAGGATCAGGATCCAGAGCAGGCAGGATGGCAAGAATAATCTTAGGGGCAAGGGAGCCGGTAAGATAATCTGGCCAGGAGCTAAACTCTTTGCTGTCCTTAAATACCGGGAGGCGCGGGAAAAATGGCAAAATGGCTGCCGACCCGGAAGTGCGCGCCACGAAACAGGAAGTGCACGGCGCGAAACCGGAAGGGCAATCAGAGTGCCCGGGAGATCCTGACACACAGACTTGATGTGAGGACCACAGTGCTCAGTGTTGTGGTGCTGCAGGTGCTTTTTCAAATCTAGGATCCAGGTAGAGATTCAGGTGTTCAGGCCCAAAAGGCCCAGCTTCCCAAATATGTGCTGATTATTGATGGTGCAGAATGCTGAGAAAAACATATATCAAATATCCAAATTTAGGTCATAATTTTCAGTTAGGTGAGGGCCAGATGGTGTTTGGTGGAGATCCCATCATCTGTAGAGGAATTATAGATAGGATGATACGCAACTGATATGCAAACTGCGGTAGATCCAGTCAGGAGGACAGCAGGGTCTTATTACAAGCTGCTGAAGCACTTCATGATGATGGATGTGAGTGTGATGGGACAGTGGTCATCGAGACAGGACACGAAAGACTTTTCAGCCTGGGGACGATGGTTGTGACCTAAAATAATTTTGGAACAACAAATCTGCAGAAAGAGAAGTTGAAGATGTCAGTTGGAACATCTGCCAACTGTGCATCCCCTGAGAACTCTCCAGGAATGCTGTCTGTTCCAGTAGCTTTTTATGTGTTGACTGTGTAAAGATCAGCTGGTGTAAGGCATAGCCTTTCACTGTCCATGAAATGTTAGTTGTTTCTTTGGGCATGGGCACAAAGCTCACGTTTCTCACCATTGTCCATCACCCCAAAAAGCAGATTATACTTTCACTTTAACCAATATAGTACCACAAACAGATGACAGCAATTTGCAGTGGGCAACACAAGTGAACACTCCAATGCTAGAAGAAATGAAGATCATTTGCTGGACCAAAAGCGTCCAGTGTACATTGTGACTGGGGTCGTTCCAGGAAACACATAGATATCCATAATAAGAAACAATGAAGAAATAGAAAATGCAATCAACATTCCTAGTCATTGTTGGAGTGATTTCTGTTGCACAGATAAAAATGATATAAAGAAACTGTAAAGGGCATACCTCTCTGTTAGAGTTAAGATGGGCCTCACACTGGTTCTCTTAACACATTCCTATGTTGTCTGTTTAGTGTCTATAGGATCTTTACAATCCATTCTGTGTGCTGTGTGAGTCTTCCCTGATCAGAAAAGACACCACAGGCAGCATAGATCACATGGAAAACCTCCGCAAGAATTAAGTTTTGTTTGGGCATGATAAAAATCTAACACTCACTAAACTTTCAGCTGTGAACACAGGACAAACCTGAAGAAACAACTTGTATAAAAAAGTATAAAAAAGATTTTACTGAGTTTTCAAGATTAGAAGTTGAGAATACAGAGTCTAATTTCTAACCTGAAATTCTATTTCTTAAACAATAATTATTTTATTGCTGATTAAAACACTTAGTAATAAGAAAACCATCCATATTAGAGCTCATCTTCTGATTTTAATTACACCTGCATTCATACATGAAAGATTTGATAAATCAAATCTAATCTACCTGTTAATTAACCTGCACAACTTCTAGCATCTAATAAAACATGGACATTTTTGTGGTCTCTTTGTTTTATCACACTGCTAAGTGACACTTTGTGATAGTGAGGAGTTTTAATGCCAAATGTCTTTTGAGTTTTCAGCTCCTTCATTTTGACCTGCATGCAGATTTAAAGCATTTTCCATTCATTTAAGGGATGTGCACAGATTATTGCAAGAAATAGGGGTGCTGAGGGTGCTGCAGCACCCCTGGCTCAGAGCCCAAGAAAATAAGAGGGTGCTGGGTGGTCCGGTCTTAAAAATAAATCACTAAAATGAATTAAATATTCATTAAAATTAAATGGAAAAAAAAAAAAAATCTTAAGTCTACAATAACAATAATTGTCACTTGATGTCACCACATGCGCATCCGTCATTAAAGATGAAAAATACATCAGTCAAAATGGCACAAAATGCATTTTCAGATCAATCATAAAGTACTACAATGGCACATTTGCATATTCAAACATCTAACTTTAATTAATAAATTGAAGAAGATGGATATAATCAAGCATATACTTGTGTTGTAACCCAAACTGAACTCTCTTACACACACACACACACACACACACACACACACACACACACACACACACACACACACACACACACACACACACACAACTGTGTGACTGATCTGTACAAACCAGACTCAACATGCATCATACACTTCGCACACCCATGACTCAGTACCACTCACACTAATCATTACCACAAAATGTTTACATGCCGTTTTTGCACATATTCCGTCATTGCTGCTATTTGTTCTTTTGCACAATATTCTGTCTACATTTTTTGCTACTGTACACTTTATCTTGATTGCTGCTATTTGCTCATTTGCACAATATTCTAGTAAATTTTTCTGCTACTGTTCACTTTATTTTGTTACGACAGGTTTACTGGCGGAGCTATTTGGTGTTTTGTGTATTGTGTATTGTCTTGCACTGTCTTGTGTTGTCTTTTGCACTGTTTACACCAGGTTGCACACATGCACTTTATGTGGCAAGGATTTTTCTACAAGTTCTATGCCCTGTGTTTTTCTGTTTCTGTGATTGTTGTTTTATGTTGTTTTATGTAGCATCTGCGTCAGCTATATATGGTTGAAATGACAATAAAAGGTTCTTGACATGACTTGACAAATAAATAAGGGTTCCCTTATTTAAAAACGAATGCATGGCTTATTAGTTCATTGTTATTTCTTTAATAAAACCCAGTCAGTAGGGTTGCACAAGCCAATGCACTCTTAGTGTCGGTCCCAAGCCCGGATAAATGTGGGGGTTTGTGTTATGAAGGACATCCAGCGTAAAACATGTGCCAAATAAATCAAAATTTCATAGCGGATCGGTCGAGGCCCAAGTTACCAACGACCGGGTACAACAGGGTACGGGTGTAAATTGTGCTACAGAGACAGCAAAGAAAGGAGAAGTGGAGGAGAGTGGAGGTTCGGGTTGGTACTTTAAATGTTGGTACTATGACTGGTAAAGGGAGAGAGGGAGCTGATATGATGGAGAGGAGAAAGGTAGAGATGTTGTGTGGAAAGGGAGTAAGGCCAGGAACATTGGAGGTGTTTAAACTGTTATCATGGTGTGGATGGAAAGAGAAATGGTGTAGGGGGGATTTTGAAGGAAGAGTACAGTAAGAGTGTAGTGGAGGTGAAGAGAGTTTCTGATATGGTGATGAACGTGAAGCTGGAAGTTGAAGAGGTGATGAACAGTGCCAACAAGTGGGTTGTAAGATGGAGGGGAAGGAAAAATTCTGGAGTGAGTTAGATGAAGTGGTAGAAAGTGAACCTAGGAATGAAAGATTGGTAAATGGGGCAGACTTTAATGGTCATGTAGGTGAAGGAACCAGAGGTGATGAGGAGGTGATGGTAGGTATGGTCTTAAGGAGAGGAATGTGGAAGAGCAGATGGTGGTAGATTTTGCTCAAAAGATGGAAATGGCAGTGGTGAACACGTATTTTAAGAAGAAGGAGGAGCGTAGGTTAATGTATAAGAGTGGAGGAAGGTACACACAGGTGGATTGATCAAGGAAAATGAGAGAGAGAGAAGGTTGGATTGTGTGGAAATGTGAAGCAGGAAGTTGATAGGATTAGCAAGGAGGAAGTGAGAGCGCAGTGAATAAGAGGATGAAGAGTGGAAGGTTGGTAGGACACGATGACATACCATTAGAAGCATGGAGATATTTAGGAGAGATGCAGTGGAGTTTTTAACAAGATTGTTTAACAGTATTTTGGACGGTGAGAGGATGCCTGAGGAATGTAGAAGGAGTGTGCTGATACCGATCTTTAAGAATAAAGGAGATGTGCAGACCTGCAGTAACTAGAAGGAGTTGCATTGTGTGTTTGTGGATTTAGAGAAAGCATACAACAGGGTGGAGAGAGGAGTTGTGGTATTGTATGAGGAAGTCTGCTGTGTCAGAGAAGTATGTGAGGGTGGTGCAGGACATGTATGAGGACAGTGTAACAGCAGTGAACTGTGCAGAGGGAACAACAGACTGATTCAAGGTGGAGTTGTTTCTGCATCAAGAATCGGCTCTGAGTCCTTTCCTGTTTGCAGTGGTGATGGACAGATTGAAGGACGATGTCAGACAGGAGTCTCCCTGGACTATGACGTTTGCGGATGATATTGTGATTTGTGGTGAGAGTAGTGAGCAAGTGGAGAAAAGTTTGGAGAGGTGGAGGTACACGCTGGAGAGAAGGGGAATGAAAGTCAGTAGAAGTAAGACAGAGTACATGTGTGTGAATATGAGGGAGGACAGTGGAGGGGTGCGGTTGCAGGGAGAAGAGGTGGAGAAGGTGGAAGAGTTCAGGTACCTGGGGTCAACAGTGCAAAGTAATGGAGAGTGTGTTAGAGAAGTGAAGAAAAGAGTGCAGGCAGGGTGGAGAGGGTGGAGAAGAGTGATAGCAGGAGTGATTTGTGATAGAAGAGTATCTGTGAGAGTGAAAGGGAAAGTTTATAGGACTGTGGTGAGACCTGAGATGTTGTATAGTTTAGAGACAGTGGCATTGCGTTAAAGACAGGAGGTGGAGCAGGAGGTATCAAAGCTAAAGATGTTGAGAGCCTCAGATGTTCAACATTAACCCTGTGAATGCTGCGACTGTGTGTTAAGAAGTATTTGGAAATTATCTATTTTCCTGCCTGTGCTAACCCCCCCCCTCACCTGGTTCTTAACTTCTGGTGCACCCTGCATTTGGGTCTTCCCATCCCAGTCACCCAAGTTCCCTGGCAGAAGGAGGTGAGATTGAGACGGTTTGGACATGTGCAGAGGAGGGACATGGGGTATATCAGTAGAAGAATGCTGAGGATGGAGACACCAGGAAGGAGGAAAAGAGGAAGAACAAGGAGGAGGTTTATGGATGTGGTGAGGGAAGACATGCAGGTAGCTGGGTTGAAAGAGGCGGATGTAGAGGACAGGGGGGTGTGGAGACGGATGATCCACTGTGGGGACCCCTAATGGGAGAAGCTGAAAGAAGAAGAAAATCACTAGTAAGAAGGCTTTAAACACAGCTTTGCATCCTGCCTGAGAACACACACACACACACACACACACACACACACACACACACACACACACACACACACACACACACACACACACACACACACAAGATAAAAAACAGTGTCAAACACAAAGTGGATCATCGAGCGAAATTCAATTCCAGCACATCCCAGATCTGTTTCAGGTCACTGGACAAGCACTAAAGTCACAACTCTGGACCTGGAACTGAATATTGGCCGCGTTCATGTCATTATGAAGGTCAGGTAGTGACACCAACATGGAGGCAGAGCAGCACAATATATACAGGAACAGACGTGTTCATGAGTGTTAGAAAACATCTCATCTATAAACCTGTGAGTTTCTTCTTCAAATCAGGACGTAGTGTTTCATCTCCACTTAAAGGAGCAGGAACAGATTTTATACACAACCACATCTGAACCCACAAGAGAAGTTTATTACAGAAAGAAGAGTGATGAAAACCATGAAAAAAACAATTACTGAAATTTCACACATCCAGACTGCAGCAGGTTTCAGGAATCCACTGGTGTGACGTCTACAGAGGTTTTTTTACCAGGTTATAATGTGCAGTGAGAACGAACCCCATCCTGAGAAACATTTTACTGAATGTTCATAAAACATCTTATTTCTGTACAGAAAGTGTCAGTGTGCAGTGTGATGGAAAAACCAGGCGAGAAAAACGTCCACAGCAAACAGTGAAGTTTTATTAAAGATCTGCAGGATAATTAACAGAATAAAGAGATTTTTAGACACAAACACAGAAAACACTGAGGCGACTGTCACATAACTGCTTTCATGGTTTTTTCAGAATATTAAATGTGACTAAGTGAATAAAATGGATAAAAAGTGGACAAATAGGATGAACCCCTTCTGGATGAGTTGCTATAAGAAAGTCAGTATCGGTGTGTATCAGTAACTGCACTTCATCACATCACCACCTCACTGATTCATTTCCTACAACAGCATCACACACACACAGTTTCATTCCTCACACCTCAGATTTGGTCTTTGTTTTAAAGTTACTTATCATTAAAGAAGCATTTAATACTCAAAGCGTAATAAACGTGTTTGAAATGAAGCGTATTAAAGTACCACTGCTGAGTAAAAATGTGAATTGATTTTATTTTATGTAGAAATAATGAAGCAGTTTTAGTTCTAACAGGAGGATTAGAGACAATGAGCTCAGATTCTATTTGTCAAACACAACTTGCTAAAGACACTGAACTCTTGTTCATACAGTCTGGTGAGTTGGACGTTCAGCCTATCAACACTCATCTCAGTGAATTCATAAGTTTTGTCATCAGATGGGTTTTGGAGAGAAAGGTAGGCTTTTGAAATTCTTACATTATTGTCGACACAACAGAAAGCAGTCCAGTAATAACTGGGAATGTTTACACCTTTATTAATGGTTTGGTAATTATTATTTTTTTTTCCTTTTATTTTGATCCATTTATTTCCTGGAACCACTCCAGTCACTATATACGTGGGATTAATATTTTTTCGACTGCACGTTTTTTTGATCTCATTCTTAATTGTTTTTTCTACTTGTTTTGCCCATTCACCATTGCTATGTTCTTTTTGTGGTGCTACATTAGTAAAGGTGAAGGTGGACTCTGCCTGAAACTGATCAGCAGCTGACTGATTTGGAAATACCTGACCTCGAGTATAATTAATTTTAGTATCAGTATTTTCCTGACTCTCTTTATAGTCTCTGGTCACAGCCTGGTTATAATACACATCCATCTCAGCATCTGTGATCTTCTTCATGTCTTCATTGTAGCTCAGGTTTTCCAGCTGTTATGAAGGAATAGAATGGAGGAAGAGAAAGAAGCTGTTAGTCAGTTAAAACTCATCCTTTATTCGTCCTTCATGGGAGTAAGAAACACTGACATGTGCAGCACAGGAAGGTTTTTACTTTTAAAGAGAAATTTGACATGTGAACTGAACACACACTGAAATTTGAAGTTCTTCAACAGCAATAAACTGAATAAAGAGAATTAATCTGCTACTGATTCTGACTCCTTCAGAAACACTGCATTGTTTGTAAATGAGTAACACGTCATAATCTGGTGGGGTTTTATAAACACAAACACATACAGTATGAATGCTGGAGGAAATTTTTTATTCTTCACTCACCTGAGGCTCATTTTTCCATTCTTCATTTCCTTGGCTAGGGGGGTCTTTACCATTGTATTTGTACGCTGAGTAGACGGGGATCCTGTTTTTTGTGTCGTAAAGAGTTGCAAATCTGTATTCATTTTCCCAACGTTGACAAATACGTTTGTACTGCTCGCCCTCTAAAACAGTCGGAGTGATGACGTGCTTTTGTCTTGGGCTTTTGATGAAGAACTCAGCACAACTAGAATTGTGAAAATGCTCCACAACCTCCATGTGGGTCAGTGAAGATAAAGCAGAGAGCAGAAGAACCAGAGCGAGGATCTTCATCTTGGTCAGCTGGTAGTGGATCTGGAGTCTATTCTTGCGACACTGAGCACAAGATAGGAATATAGACTGGGAATGAGTAGGTCATAAAGCACATATTTTATGAATATAAAAAACTTTTGTAATATGATATAAAAGATTTGATATTTGTCTTGTGATAGTGATGAAATTGTGCAATAATTATATTTATATTTATAGCATTTAGCAGATGCCCTCATCCAGAGTCACATACAAAAGTGCTCTGAGTCTCCATTAATGAATAAATCAACACTCGTTCACTAGATTACAAACTTAAGATACCATCAGACCACATCTCCCCTGAGAGGGTTTCTTTAACATGTACAAGTTCATAATCAGTACAGAACTAATTAAACAGAAAGACGAAATATAATTTGAAAGAGAGAGAGGGGGGGGGGGGTGTCCTCACCGAAAGCTGTTAGAACTTGATGTTAAAGTTCAGTAGAAGGTGTGAGAAGACTGCAGGAGGAGATCTTCATCTGTAGAAGTGTCTGTTGGTTTCTCACGTTCCGGTCTCAGATACATGTCTTTTATATACCACTGTTGTCACGTGGGAGGTTTCTGTCCAGTGTTTGGACAACGACCGTCGTGAACCAACATATACCAACAATAACGGACAGTGAGAGTGTGGAAGTTTAAATAGGAGCTGGTGATAAGTGATTTATATATATATATATATATACAGTTTTCAGCTGAAATTCAAAAGCCACAAAGGTATTACAGTATTGGAAAAGAATTGAGTGTAGAAACAATTGTAGTATCATAATATGTACATAATATTGAAAACGTTAAGAAGTTTGAATACTTCTCTCTCTCTCTCTCTCTCTCTCTCTCTCTCTCTCTCTCTCTCTCTCTCTCTCTATATATATATATATATATATATATATATATATATATATATATATATATATATATACACACACACATACACACAGTTGTATGTAAAAGTTTAGGAACCCCTGACAATGTCCATAATTTTCATTTATAAATATTTGGGTGTTTGTATCAGCATAGCATTTTGATCTATCAAATAACTGAAGGACACAGTAATATTTCAGTAGTGAAATGAGGTTTATTGAATTAACAGAAAATGTGCAATATGCATCAAAATGAAATTAGACTACATTTCAGCTTCAGCACATTTAAAATTCATTAGTAAGAATGAATAATTAATAATGTGTAGTGGACTTTATTTTAGAAGATGATTGTTTCTTTCATTCCTTCAAGTGGTCTGATGCACAAGAAGTGAAGTGAAAAGAAAACTATTTCCCATAACTAAACATCAGTGAATGTTCTGAACATCTCCTAGTGGTTTATACCAAAAAGTGGTTTATACCAGTTATGGGAAATAGGTTTCTTTTCACTTTACTTCTCGTGCATCAGACCACTTGAAGGAATGAAAGAAACAATCATCATCTAAAATAAAGTCCATTCTTACTAATGAATTTCAAATGTGCTGAAGTTGAAAAGTCTTTGACCAGCAGTTCACACCTGCAGACCTCAACAAGCACCATGTCACCTTTAAGTGATGTTTATAGTGATGTTTTAATAAAGAAACGGATTTATATTTATATTACAGTAGAGAAAGTGATCTGTTCTGTGCAGCACTGCTGAATTCTGAACTGTTTTTCATTTTTTACAGATTCTCTACAGACTTTTAGACAAATGTACTAATGTATCTTTCCCAGGGCTCTGGCTGGGCCACTCAGAGTTCCTCCAGCCCAGACTGAGGCCCTGAGAGCAGTGGAATAAGTTTTTATTGAGGATATCTCTGTACTTTTCTCTATCCAGCTTCCCCTCAACCCTGACCAGTCTCCCAGTCCCTGCTGCAGAAGAACACCCCACAGCATCTTTCTATCTATCTATCTATCTATCTATCTATCTATCTATCTATCTATCTATCTATCTATCTATCTATCTATCTATCTATCTATCTATCTATCTATCTATCTATCTATCTCTTTCTTTCTTTCTTTCTTTCTTTCTTTCTTTCTTTCTTTCTTTCTTTCTTTCTTTCTTTCTTTCTTTCTTTCTTTCCTTCCTTCCTTCCTTCCTGTTGGGATAAAATAAAATAAAAAATAAAATAAAAAAAGATAAAAAAACAAGTATAGCGCCAACTAGTAAACCTACTGTATACTTCATTATACAGTACTGTTTAAGGAGAAATGTAAAAACTCTACCCAGGAGAGAAAACAAACAGAACAGAACAATGTAGTGCAAAAAACAGCAGCAAGAAGGTGCAGAGACCGCATGTAAACATTCTACTGTAGTACAAGGTGCGAGTATTAATAATAATAAATAGATAAATGGTGGTGGAGTGGATCGAGATGAGTGATGATTGTGTTTAGTCAAGGTTGTACAGTTCAGTAACACACATTTGAGTGAGTGAGTGTGTGTGTGTGTGAGTGAGTGTGTGAGTGAGTGTGTGTGAGTTCTGTTCAGTTCTTTGTATTGAGAAGCCTGATGGCTTGTGAAAAGAAACTGTTGCACAGTCTTGTTGTTGCAGCCCGAATGCTTCGGAACCATTTTCCTGATGGTAGGAGTGTAAAAAGTGTGTGTGACGGGTGTGTGTGTGATCATCCACAATGCTATGTGCTTTGCGGATGCAGCGTGTAGTGTAAATGTCCATGATAGAGGGGAGAGAAACTCAGATGATCTTCTCAGCGGTCCTCACTATCCTCTGTAGGGTCTTCCGATGCAAAACGGTGCAGTTCCCAAACCAGGCAGTGATGCAGCTGCTCAAGATGCTCTCAATGGTCCCTCTGTAGAACATGGACAGGATGGGGGGAGGGAGGTGGGCTTTCCTCAGCCTTCTCAGGAAGTAGAGACGCTGCTGGGCTTTCTTGGTGATGGAGCTGGTGTTACCAGTGACCAGGTGAGGTTGTCTGCCAGATGAACACCAAGGAATTTGGTGCTCTCCACAGAGGATTCATCAATAATCAGTGGAGATTGGTCGCTCTGTGCTCGCCTGAAGTCCACAACCATCTCTTTCGTTTTGTCCACGTTCGGAGACAAGTTGTTTGCTCCACACCAGGCAGTTAACCGTTGCACCTCCTCTCTGTATGCTGACTCATCGTTTTTGATGATTAGACCCACCACGGTCGTGTCATCAGCGAACTTGATGATATGATTTGAGCTGTGCATTGGTGTACAATCATGAGTCAGCAGAGTGAACAGCAGTGGACTGAGCACACAGCCCTGGGGGGCTCCAGTGCTCAGTGTGGTGGTGCTGGAGATGCTGTTCCCGATCCGGACTGACTGAGGTCTCCCAGTCAGGAAGTCCAGGATCCAGTTGCAGACGGAGGTGTTCAGGCCCAGAAGGTTCAACTTCTCGATCAGGTGCTGAGGAATGATTGTGTTGAATGCTGAGCTGAAATCAATGAACAGCATTCGTACATATGAGTCCTTGTTATCCAGGTGGGTGAGAGCCAGGTGGAGGGTTGTGGAGATGGCATCGTCCGTGGAACGGTTTGGACGATACGCAAACTGCATGGGGTCCAGGGAGGGTGAAAGCTGTGTCTTGATGTGCCTCATGACGCGCCTCTCGAAGCACTTCATCACGATGGGTGTGAGCGCGACGGGACGATAGTCATTGAGGCAGGAGACAGTCGATTTCTTTGGCACAGGAACAATGGTCGTTGTCTTGAGACACGTGGGAACAACGTTGCTGCTCAAAGAGATGTTAAAGATGTCAGTGAAGACATCTGCTAGTTGTTCTGCACATTCCCTGAGCACTCTGCCAGGAATGTTGTCAGGTCCAGCAGACTTAGGTGGGTTAACTCTGCATAGAGTTTTCCTCACTTCAGCTGTGGTTAGACAGAGCACCTGGTCAGTGGGAGGAGGGATGGTCTTCCTCGCCACCACGTTGTTCTGTACCTCAAACCGGGCGTAGAAGTCGTTCAGCGCATCTGGGAGGGAGGCATCAAGGTCACAAGCAGGTAATGTGGTCTTGTAATTTGTGATCACCTGGATGCCCTGCCACATGCGCTGAGTGTCTCCGCTGTCCTGGAAGTGGTTGTGGATTTTCTTCGCGTGTGTGCGCTTCGCCTCTCTGATGGAACGAGACAGTTTGGCCCTTGCTGTTTTTAAGGCCGCCTTGTCCCCTGATCTGAAGGCAGAGTCTCTTTGTTCCAACAGCGCACGCACATTTGCAGTCATCCACGGCTTCTGGTTGGAGCGTGTAGTGATGGTCTTGGAAATGGTCACATCATCAACGCACCTGCTGATGTAGCTGGTCACTGATGATGTGTACTCCTCCAAGTTGATGGAATCGCCGTTGGTTGCAGCCTCTCTAAACATGTACCAGTCAGTGCACTTAAAACAGTCCTGAAGAGCAGAAGTAGCTCCTTCTGGCCAGGTTTTCACCTGTTTCAGAACCGGTTTAGAGTGTCTGATGAGCGGTCTGTATGCTGGAATCAACATAACAGAGCTGTGGTCTGAGTACCTGAGATGGGGGCGGGGCTCCGCACGATACGCGCCGGGGATGTTTGTGTAAACAAGATCCAGCGTGTTCGTTCCTCTCGTTGCAAAGTCCACATGCTGATGGAGTTTAGGAAGCACAGTCTTGAGATTCGCATGGTTAAAATCTCCGGCGATAATAAACAATCCGTCGGGGTGAGCATTTTGCAGGTCGCTAATTGCACCGTAGAGTTCACTCAGTGCCTCCTTTGCATTAGCACTGGGAGGAATGTACACTCCGACGATGTACACTGTGGTGAATTCCCGTGGGAAAAAATACTCCACTAGCGATGAGCAATAGCGAGAAACAAGCACAGAGTTCTTACACCATTCCGTGTTGATATAAACACACATGCCACCACCGCGAGTCTTACCGCACAGAGCTGCATTTCTGTCGGCTCGAAACACGGTTAGCCCGTCTAGCTGGATGGCGGCTTCTGGAACTCTGTCGCTGAGCCACGTCTCCGTGAAAACAAAGACGCAACAGTCTCTAAACTCTCGCCGTGTGGTTCGCTGGAGTCGGATGTAGTCCAGTTTATTGTCCAGGAAGCAGATGTTGGAAAGAAAAATCGACGGGAGAGCCGGCCGGCTAGGGTTAGCATTTAGCCTAGCATGGACACCCGCCCGCTTGCCGCGCTTCCGCTTCCTCGAACAGCGCTTTCGACGTCTCCTCTCCCGACCACCGGCATCAGGTAAAACCGAGGGCTGGGGGCCTGGTCTTTGTGGCTGAGGTCGCAGCAAGCCGAGGTCGCGAAGGTTGTTAATAAGATCATCATGCAGATTGTTGGTTGCATGATGCCTGTACTGTAGCAGTGTCTGGTGGTCATACACATGAACACAGCTGACTCTGGTGTCCATGTATTGTGGAAGGTCGCGCTAAATATGGTGAAAGCACCATTTTTGGATCCGGAGAGGCCGCTGCGAGCTACTGCCGCACCGCCATCTTGGATTATTGGTTGATAATTATTATGAGAAATCATTAACATGATCAGTGTCTTCACACAGATGAATAGCATTAATGATTAATAATAAAAAATAATTAAAGGCAAACTGTGCAAATGTGTTATTTCAGATCAAACTGAAAACTGTGTTTATCAAACTGGTAGCCCTTCACATTAATCGGTACTTAAGAAGTAGCTCTCAGTTTCAAAAAGCTTGGTGACCCCTGTTCTAGAGCCCTAGTCTGTTGATCCAAACACCCAAATATTTCTGAATGAAAATCATAAAATTTTGCATACAACTGTGTGTGTGTATATATATATATATATATATATATATATATATATATATATATATATATATATATATGGAAATGCCAGTGGCGGCTACTGGTCTGTCAGAGAGGGGAAGCTCATTTTCGGCCTACATCATAAAATTGTCTATTTATTTAAAAGTAAATTCTGTCCTACGTTCCTTTTCAAGAAAATGGTCTGTGACCCTGTCGTACCAACTAGGAGTCTTTTCAAGTGACTTGACCAGTGTCCTCTCAATGGCCAGCAGAGCTAGGCTGCTTAAACGGCCTTGGCCCATTGTGTTTCGGGTGTAGGACTTGAGTCGCTTTAAACAGGAGAAGCTCCTTTCTACACCTGCAGATGTAGCTCCAATTGTTGCCACTAATGAGAACAGTTTGTAAAGCTGAGGCATTGCACTGTCCAACTCCATGTCTTTAAGGAACACCAAGTAATCACACAGCTTTCCCCTGTTACCCTGCAAGTCCTGATCTGAATACAGGACTTGAAGTTCTGACCTCAGTCTTCCTGAATCAAAGTGATGGCCATAACTTTTCAGGACACTTTGGAAGGCCTCCTCTGGAAATACCTGTCTCATGTCATCAAATTTCCCTGGATTGACTAATTCTAAGAAGAGCATGCTTTCCAAATTTGAAAAACGTCGAGGAATCTGCTCCAAGATGTTATCAAGGATGGCCATGTACAATTTTAAAATATTAAACTCTGTAAAACTGAAACAAGGAATGTGGTGTATAATTGTGTGAAATGTATGATGAAAATCAAGCAATTTCGCCAAGCAAATATCAAAGAAATAGGTTGCAGCAGTTTTTATTTCGACTGAACTTGAGAAATCCGCGATGGGACTGAGCGCGAAGAGCTTCAGTGATTCCTTATAGTACAGAATCGCTGTCAGTCAAAAGGAGATGCAGTCTTTCGACAGACCCTCCAATCATCACGCAGAAGCTCGGAGTCCGGGCCAGCCCACTTCCCCATTCACCCCCCAGAGACGCTGAGCGTCCGTGGGCGGGACATAATCGCAGCGTTTATCCAATGAGCGTCTAGTTTCGAAGCGCTGAAAAAAACCGTTCAAAGCAGCCCCATTGAAGTGAATGGACGCTGGGCTTCAATAGGGAAATGCACTGTGACGCTGCGGGAATGTATGAGAAGGAAATCGAGTCAGCCGACCTGCTATATGTAACTGATTCTGAACCAACTCGTCTTTGAGATGAACGTTTTCTAACGCATTTTTAGTCAATAAAATGTTAATACAATAGTACATATTTGACCATTAATTTTGTGACATTATAAGGGAAGCCGAGCTTCCCTTGCAGTCTTAAAGAAATCGCCTCTGGGAAATGCATATATAGGAAATGCAAATATGTAACAGTAAGAACCTTCACTTCTACAAACACTGGACAGAAACCTCCCACGTGACAACAGTGGTATATAAAAGACATGTATCTGAGACCGGAACGTGAAAAACCAACAGACACTTCTACAGATGAAGATCTCCTCCTGCAGTCTTCTCACACCTTCTACTGAACTTCAACATCAAATTCTAACAGCTTTTTGGTGAGAAACACCCCCCCCCTCTCTCTCTCTATCTCTTTATCTCTCTTTTAAATTATATTTTCTCTTTCTGTTTAATTAGTTCTGTACTGATTATGAACTTGTACATGTTAAAGAAACCCTCTCAGGGGAGATGTGGTCTGATGATATCTTAAGTTTGTAATCTAGTGAACGAGTGTTGATTTATTCATTAATGGAGACTCAAAGCACTTTTGTATGTGACTCTGGATGAGGGCATCTGCTAAATGCCATAAATATAAATATAATATTATTTGCACAATTTCATCACTATCACAAGACTAATCTCAAATCTTTTATATCATATTACAAAAGTTTTTTATATTTATAAAATATGTGCTTTATGACCTACTCATTCCCAGTCTATATTCCGATCTTGTGCTCAGTGTCACGAGAATACACTCCAGATCCACTACCAGCTGACCAAGATGAAGATCCTCGCTCTGGTTCTCCTGCTCTCTGCTTTATCTTCACTGACCCACATGAAGGTTGTGGAGCATTTTCACAATTCGAAATGTTCTGAGTTCTTCATCAAAACCCCCCCAAAAAATCACATCATCATCACTCCGACTGTTTTAAAGGGGTATCAATATAAACGGATTTGTCAACATTGGAAAAATAGATACAGATATGCAACACTCTATGACACAAATAACATGATCCCCGTCTACTCAGCGTACAAATTCATAGGTGAAAGAGAAACTGACCGAAATGAAGAATGGAAAAATGAGCCTCAGGTGAGTGACAAATTAAGAATTTCACTATTTACTGTATGTGTTTGTGTTTATAAAACCCCACCTGATAATGACGTGTAACTCATTTACAAACAATGAAGTGTTTCTGAAGGAGTCAGAATCAGTAGCAGATTCATTCTCCTTATTCAGTTTATTGCTGTTGAAGAACTTCACAATTCAGTGTGTGTTCAGTTCACATGTCAAATTTCTCTTTAAAAGTTAAAACCTTCCTGTGCTGCACATGTCAGTGTTTCTTACTCCCATGAAGGACGAATAAAGGATGAGTTTTCACTGACTAACAGCTTCTTTCTCTTCCTCCATTCTCTTCCTTCATAACAGCTGGAAAACCTGAGCTACAATGAAGACATGAAGGAGATCACAGATGCTGAGATGGATGTGTATTATAACCAGGCTGTGAACAGAGACTATAAAGAGAATAATCATATTAATAATATTGAATATACTAGAGGTCACGTATTTCCATGTCAGTATGCTGCTGATGAGGATCAGGCAGATTCCACCTTCACCTTTACTAATGTAGCACCACAAACACAACATAATAATGGTAAATGGGCAGAACAAGTAGAAACACCAATGAAGAAGGAAATACTGAAAGTCTGCCAGCCAAATAATAATAATCCCACGTATATAGTGACTGGAGTGGTTCCAGGGAATAGTCGGATTTTCATTAAAAGAAAATATAAAAATAAAGTTAAAGGTAAAGGTGTAAACATTCCCACTTATTACTGGACTGCTTTCTGTTGTCTCAATAATAATGTAAGAATTTCAAAGGGCTTCCTCTCGCTGCAAAACCAACCTGATGACAGAACTTATGAACTGTCTAAGATGAGTGTTGATAGGCTGAACGTCCAACTCACCAGACTGTATGGAGGAAGTTCACAAAAACAACCTTTCAAAGTTTTTGGGGATTTGTGTTTGAATTAATACTTTTGTACGTCGCTCTGGATAAGGGAGTCTGCTAAATGCCGTAAATGTAAATGTAATTTGCTCTGAGCTCATCCCCTTTAATTCTGTAGTTAGACATAAAACTGCTTCATTACTTCTACAAAACCCAAAATCATTTCACATTTATAATCAGCATTGATTCTTTAATACGCTTTATTTAGTTTGCAGAAACACGTTTATTACGCTTTGAGTATTAAATGCTTCTTTAATGATAAGTAACTTTAAAACAAAGACCAAATCTGAGGTGTGAGGAATGAAACTGTGTGTGTGTGATGCTGTTGTAGGAAATGAATCAGTGAGGTGGTGATGTGATGAAGTGCAGTTACTGATACACACCGATACTGACTTTCTTATAGCAACTCATCCAGAAGGGGTTCATCCTTTTTGTCCACTTTTTATCCGTTTTATTCACTTAGTCACATTTAATATTCTGAAATAACCATGAAAGCAGTTATGTGACAGTCGCCTCAGTGTTTTCTGTGTTTGTGTCTAAAAATCTCTTTATTCTGTTAATTATCCTGCAGATCTTTAATAAAACTTCACTGTTTGCTGTGGACGATTTTCTCGCCTGGTTTTTCCATCACACTGCACACTGACACTTTCTGTACAGAAATAAGATGCTTTATGAAAATAATTCTGTTCAGTATGTTGTGTGTTCTACTGCACTTTATAACCTGATTAAAAACAATGTTTAAAGCCTCCTTACTTGTGATAATATCGCTGTAACACGCCCTCTTGTGGCTGACTGCTTTTACAGCAGGAGAAAGAAAACTATAAAAACCCAGTGTTCAGTAAAGATCTGAGCAGAGATGATGGGATTCTGTACACAAGATTCATTAAGTGTAAAAACAAATGAATTGTTCTGAAGAGGTCACGTGTCTGCTGATAGCAGGGATTTTTAGGTGACATTTTACAACAATCAGCTTGATTCCTCCTGCAAGCTGCTGTTCTGAAGATGTTACATTTTATTCTACAAATAATGCAGTGGATGTACATTAAGAAAACCTGAAGTCAAGACTCAGGATTTTATCTACAATCAAAGACCAAGAACAGCTTAAACACCACAATGCATGATCAGAGAAAGTAGCTGTTACTGGACATGGAGACAGACCCCAAAACAGAACAAGCCATAAGATTTCTCTGAGTTTAGACCCAGAACATACACAGTACCTAGAATATAGCAAGTCTGTCTCACGCCTGCGCAGTGCGTGAATGAAAAACTCTCTTTATATAGACTCAGTTACAGGTGGAGCCGATTGTCACTGATTACAATTTAGACATTGCTCTTTGGCTCCCTCTGGTGGCAGAATACAACCTAGCAATATTTCTGTGGTCGTTATTTTTCCCTTTAACACCAGAGCGAATCTGAGTTCATTTACAGTACAGTACAGAACACACACACACACACACACACACACACACACACACACACACACACACACACACACACACACACACACACATCTCAAAAAAACTAAATCCCTAAACAGAATAATATAACAGCTTTTTATACATTCTCACTCCCCAGAGAATCAGTTCAGAGCAAATATCTGAAAACTAGCATACATTTAGCATTAGAACCCAACTCTACCTAACCAAACCAAATCCCCACCTAACCCTAATCCTCACCAAACAAATCCTAACCGAGCCCTAACCTAATCCTAATCCTAAACCTAATCCTACTTTAATTTTGCTGTTCAGTGTGTGAAATGATGAGACAATAAAATCCTCTTTTCACAGCAAACAGTAAATTTTTATTGAAGATCTGCAGGAAGATAAACAGAAATAAATATATGCATTTGCTTTGGACAAAATATTTGCAAGTTTAACAGCAGGAATAACAAACAGGAATGAAGGACAAATGAAGGTCACCAAAGTGTTTTTTATGCTGCTTTTAAACTTTTCTAACAAGAAAAACACTGACTGGACCTCATTTTACACAGAAGAGAAAAAAATTTAGCATTTTTATATGTTTGTTGTTGCGCCAAAGGAATGAAGCTTTTTTTATGCTATTTTTCGATTTAAAAACAGAATTTCAGTTTATTCACACTGGTAATCCTGGAAAAACAATGACATTTTGATTATACAAAGCAGATAGTTGGTTATTTAGAACGTCAATAGAGGACTTTGTGACACGAAAGTTTTCTTGCTCAGCAATGTACCCCTGAAAAATGAACTGATTAATGTTGGTTTTATTGCTGCCTGCAGCTGCAGCTGTTAATTATTTCTGCCAGCATGGGGGTCTCCACTAGTGTTTCCCACTGCAAATTGCTGTTTTGTGTTTGTGGTGCTATATTGGTTAAAGTGAAGGTGGAATCTGCTTGATCCTGATCAGCAGCATACAGATTTGGAAAAACGTGACCTCGAGTATAACCAGTGTTTGTGTAGTCAGAGTTCACGGCTTGGTTTCTTATATTTTCCACAATTCGCCGATTGTGAACTGGGGAGGAAATCATCTCCTCAATAAGTTGTTTTGAAGGAGAAATAAAAAGTAATGAATTAATCACAAACACTTTCAGCAACAAGTTTTTTTGGTGTTAAATTTTCTTTGATTAAATACTGCATTGTACTCACTTGGGACAAAAGAAAAAACCTACTTTTTAGTTCTTTCATATTTACTTGCTACTCTCAGTGTTAATTTGTTTCCTGCCTGAAAATAAATTCTTTCACTTCACTTCAGCATTATCAATAGTAATAAAACACGTGGACTGACCTGAGGTTCAATTTTCCATTCATCAGTACGTTGAATCTGTCCCTGCTGTAAGAAGGTGTAGGCCGAGTAAACAGGGATCCTCCTCTCAGTGTCATACACAGTGGCAAATCTGTAATTGTTTTTCCAGCGCTGACAAATCGTCTTATACTGAGGATCAGTGAAGACAATGTGGATGATGTAGTCTGTTGTTCGGATGAAAAACGAAGGACAGGATTGTTCAAAAGAATTTACAACCTCCATCAGGGTCAGTGAGGAGAAAGAGGAGAGCAGGAGCACCAGAGCGAGGAGCTTCATCCTGACTCACAGTTAAAGGGGTGTGTAAAAAGTGTGAGGGGATTAAAAGAGTGTGAGGTGTGTGTGTGAGGGGTGTAAGTGGAGTGTGTGAGGGGTGTGAGTGGAGTGTGTGAGGGGTGTGTGAAGAGTGTGTGAAGAGTGTCTTAGGTGTAGGTGGAGTGTGTGAGGTGTGTGTGAGGGGTGTGAATGGAGTGTGAAGAGTGTGTGAAGAGTGTCTTAGGTGTAGGTGGAGTGTGTGAGGTGTGTGTGAGGGGTGTGAATGGAGTGTGTGAAGAGTGTGTGAAGAGTGTGTTAGGTGTAGGTGGAGTGTGTGAGGTGTGTGTGAGGGGTGTGAGTGGAGTGTGTGAGGTGTGAGTGGAGTGTTTGGGGTGTGTATGAGGTGTTTGAGGGGTGTGAGTGGGGTGTGTGAGGGGTGTAAGAAAAGTGTGCGATCTGTGTGAAAGAAGTGATTGAGAAGCGAGTGAGGTTCTTGTGAAGCGATGGAGAGCTGAAATCTACCTGGAGACAAGAAAACAGAAGAACCATGAAAAAAGTAAAAGGAGGAACCTGCTCTTAATAAATTAATCACACAGAGATGATTATACACAGAGCGTATACTTCTATTGAAACACTGGGGAACGAGTCCTTAAATACTACATGATTGTAACAGTGTTGTGTTCTGGATATTGTAGTTTTACTAGTAACACTGACTGTGTTTCCACTGCTGTGAAAATGTCAATTATTCGTCTGGTGGAAGAGACTGAGAAAGTAGTGAAGTACTTTGAAAATATGTCTCACTTGATAAAGTAGTTCTAAAGTGCTTAAAATCATTTAGATGGTTAAACTTTTGATATGACAGTGCATGAAGTGGAGAGATGTGTGTGAGTCTGATTGAGGAAGATCAGATTCAGATCAGTGGTGTATGGCAGCTCAGACATCTGAACTTGAATTTTTTTAGATAATCGTGTTAAATTATATTATCATTTTATGTTGCTTAAAACAAATGTTTTTTATTTTGATAGTTTTATTAGTTAGTAGTTTCTCTTCCACTGCACTCATGCATATTTTTCTGTGCACTTTTTGGTCTAAATGGATAAATGTACTAATTTCATCTGAGCTGCAAACTGCTACTTGTCACTGCACTAAATCCTCTGTTCAGTGCTGCTGTTTGTGGTCTGTAGCACATGAACCGCTCTATAAACTTTTAGAAGACTATGTGTTACCAGTAGGGGGCAGTGCATTTCACGCCTAGGCTTTCTGTGGTGTCCAATCTGAATCAATCCACCTTCAAATCATCAATGTTAAAGATAAAGTAGAACAGAGCGCTGCATCACAGACAGAAATCTCATACAATGAGAATAAACGTTATTGTTAAAGTAAAAAAATCCAATGAACACAACACGTCTCTGTAAAAGAGATATTCGAACTGCTATTACATGTTACTAATGACTGGCAGAGGAGATCTGATGGTCTCTTGCTCTCCTAATTTAAAAACTCACCTTTTTATACCACTGCTGTCACGTACATTTGTCACGTGGTGATCTGGTGGTGAATAATCAGTACATCAGCACCGTCCACCCCATCTTAACATATATTTACTACGTTAGTACATAAGGTATACAGGGGGTATATTTATCTGGCCTCACACATCTACAGCTAGTATATCTTCTTATCCAAACAGGAAACAACTTTGTTAGGTCAGGTTTTCTTGTGTGTATATACTTGTCTGTTGCCTGCAATAAAATGAAGAAGAACATTGCTCCATGCTGTGTGCTGTGTGATTCTTCCCTGATCAGAAAAGCACCACAAGCATCATAGATCATATACCCCTGAGCAGTTGAGGGTTAAGGGCCATGCTGAGGGGCCCAGCAGTAGCAGCTTGGTGTTGCTGGGAATTTAACTCACAACCTTCTGATCAGAAGTCCAACATTTTACCCACTGAGCTCCTACTTTACCTGCAGCAGGAACATTAGATTACTAATAATGATTTATTGTTAATTTATTACTCAACAATGAAGTTTTAATGTCTTTAACACATTTAAACAGCTTCAGAAAACATGTGGTTTTAACACACACCAAGCCGAGAACACATTTCACTAAACACTATAATGTACCAACTTCTCAGACGTTTTTACCTCAGTGAAACTGATCAGCGTTTTTATAAAGAAACTGAACCCTCAGCAGTGTGAAGTGATGATGAAGGGAATGCAACACCCTTTTTCACTGCAAACAGTGAAGTTTTATAAAAAGATCTTCAGGTTAACAAAGAAACTGAATTTATATCAGAAATACATAAAAGGGTGTGTGTTCACCTCGAACTCCACTGCAGCACTGCTGAATTCTGAACTGTGATTAGTGTGAATTCTTTTACAGGTTTATGTTTATGCTCTCAGTCTAATGTCGACCTTTTTTAATAGTTTATGGATTGTGCACTTATTTACAGCAGTGCATGAAGGATTGTACAACTTCGGTCTCCCGGAGCAAATTGTGTCTGAACGCGGCTCCTATTTCACCTCAATTGTCTGGAGGGTGTTCTTCCACCTACTGGGAGTCTCTGTGAACCTATCGTCAGGTTAGACTGAGTGGAAGATCCAGGAACTGGGCAGGTACTTGCGACCAGGATCAGGTAGAGTGGTGTCGGTTCCTTCCCTGGGCGTAGTGGAGAGGAGGATAAATGAGGTGGCTTATAGGCTGGAGCTACCTCCCCGGTACCAAATCCATCCCACTTTCCACGTGTCTCTCCTGAAGCCGTATGCTCCATCGATGGCTCGGGGCCCAGGTGGGGCAGCGGAGCCCCTGCCGCCGGAGATCTTGGACCAGCCCTCGGTCTACTCGGTACGGAAGGTGCTGGATTTGCATCGCCGGGGTGCCGGCCTGGAGTACCTGGTGGACTGGGAAGGCTACGTTCCTGAGGAGCGGTCATGGGTAGTCAGACAGGACGTCCTAGACCCGGCGTTTCTTGAGGAGTTTCATGCGCCCCATCCACTTTGTCCTGCGCCCGGGGTCGGGCCGGCCCAGGCGGAGGGTCTGGGCGCTGAGAGCCGCCCCTGGGGGAGTGGTTACTGTCAGGGATCCACCAGCCACACCTTCCCCAGAACCACCCATCCCTCCTAGCAGTTCTCCATCTTACAAATTACACACACCTGACATTCATCAGCTCACCCACTATTTAACCCCGCACTTCCATATACTCTCTGTCCATTCTACCGTTTAGTCTGGTGAACATCTTAGGACCCCATTTACTACACGTTTTCCAACTCTTTGTCGATCTCTCTAGTGGATTTATCTAAACCCGTGTTTTCCCGTGGATTTGCGGATTAACCTGTGGATTTACCGTGGATTGTGTATTTCGTCGTATTGCACATTTCTGTGGAGTTATCTGGGTTCAGTGGAACAAAGTCTGTTGTGTTTTGCTGCCTTTCCCGTTTGCTATTAAAATACCTCTGTTCAGGTGAACTTCGGTTTCCATACGTTCTTCCAGCCTAACACTGATCCTCATCAGCAGCACACTGATATGGAAGTACATGAGCTCTGGTATATTCAGTATTAGTAATAGTAGTTTTGTTGCTCTCTGCACAGTCTCTGGTCACAGCATGGTGTAAATACTCATCTGAGATCAGCTTCATATCTGCACTGTAGACACTGTTCTTCAGCTGTTATGAAGGAAGAGAGTGGAGGAAGAGAAAGAAGCTGTTAATCAGTAAAAACTCATCTTTTATAATCCGTCCTTTATGGAAAAGTGGACGATTTTGTCACTTCATCATCATTTCATCACACTGTTGGGATTTTAGTCTTTTATAAAAACACTGAGATGTTTAAATGAAGTAAAAACTTCTAAGAAGTGTGTGTAAAAACCACAGGTTTCACTCTGAGAAGATGCTAAAAAAAAGTCTCGCCAGTGGGTTTAAGAAAATGTTTAAGGTGACATGGTGTTTATTGAGGTCTGAAGGTGTGAATTTGGAGTCGAAGACATTTGAACTTCAACACAGTAAAAAATTAATTAGGAAGAATTAATTAGTAACGTATTGTTAGTGAACTTCAGCAATAGTTTATTCCAGGTTGGTATCATGACCTTCATCACTACTCCATCCATTTAATGTTTAAATAAATAAATATAGTAAATAAAGACTTGTATGTGGACTTGAGCTTCCCTCCAACACCAATTACTGCACTAGACATGGAATAAAATGCACAACTGACTGCTATATATATATATATACACACACACACACACACACACACACACACACACACACACACACACACACACACACACGTGGACCAAATTGTTGGTACCCTATGGTCAATGAAAGAAAAAATCACCATGGTCACAGAAAAAACTGTAATCTGACAAATGTAATAATAAATAAAAATTCTTTGAATGTTAACCAATGAAAGTCAGACATTGCTTTAATGGAATTATTGGAAAAAATAAACTCAAGGAACAGGCCTGGCCAAAAATTTTGGTACATATATATATATATATAGTCAAGAAGCTTTTTTGTCATTTCAGCCATATATAGCTGACGCAGTACACAGTGACATGAAACGACGTTCCTCCAGAACCCAGGTGCTACATAAAACAACATAAAACAACAATCACAGAAACAGAAAAACACAGGGCCAAGGACTAGTAGAAAAATCCTTGCTACATAAAGTGCATGTGTGCAACCTGGTGCAACCAGTGCAAACAGTGCAAAAGACAACACAAGACAGTGCAAGACAATACACAATACACAAAACACAAAATAGCTCCGCCATTAAACCTGTCGTAACAAAATAAGGTGCACAGTAGCAGAAAAATGTAAACAGAATATTGTGCAAATAAAGAAATAGCAGCAATCCTGGAAGATGTGCAAAAACGAAAAAAAAAAAAAAAGTTCAATATTATGTATATAATATTATGATACTACAATTGTTTGAAAGTGATTATTTTTCTCACTAATCTACACTCAATTCCCCATAATGACAAAATGAAAACAGAATTCTAGAAATTTCTGTGAATGTAAAATAATAAAAACACTGAAATATCACATGTACATAAGAATTCAGACTTTTTGCAACAACAAAAGCCTCCCCTTTCTGTTGATCATTGCTGAGATGTTTCTACACTTTGATTAGGGTCCACCTGTGGAAAGGTTTATAGATTGGACATGATTTATAAAGACACACATCTCTCTATAGAAGATCTCACAGCTGACAGCAGATCAGAGCAACAACAAAGCCATGAGTTCAACAGAGCTGCCTGCAGAGATCAGAGACAGGATTGTTTTAAGGCAATTAAAAAATATTTCTGCTGTACTGAAGATTCCCAAGAGCACAGTGACCTCTAAAATTCTCAGCTAGAAGAACTGTGGCACAGCCAGGACTCTTCCAAGAGCTGGTCACCAAAACAAGAGCCTTAGTAAGAGAAGTGACTCAGAACCTGATGGTCACTCAGACTAAGCTCCGAAGATAGATAGATAGATAGATAGATAGATAGATAGATAGATAGATAGATAGATAGATAGATAGATAGATAGATATGTTTAAAGGATCTGGCATGGAGAACCTATGCTGGATCTGTGATGATCACAAATGTTGAGCTCAGTAGCTCCTACTTTTTTAGACTGTAGAAAGAACATTTACTTATAATCTTATACTCCTGTACTCATGTTAGTTCTCACTCTCCAGTGTTCTGTATTGTTGAAAGATTTATGATCAAACTCTTGATGTCACCCAAATGAGGATGAGGTTCCCCTTTTGAGTCTGGTTCCTCTCAAGGTTTCTTCCTCATAACATCTAAGGGAGTTTTTCCTTGCCACAGTCACCACGCTGCTCATCAGGGATAAACACACACCATTCACCATCACTGTTGATTTCTGTAAAGCTGCTTTGAGACAATGTCTGTTGTGAAAAGCGCCATAGAAATAAACTTGACTTGACTTGACTAGATAGATGCTGTGGGGGTGTTCTTCTGCAGCAGGGACTGGGAGACTGGTCAGGGTTGAGGGGAAGCTGGATGGAGCAAAGTACAGATATATCTTCAATAAAAAACCTGTTCCACTGCTCTCAGGGCCTCAGTCTGGGCTGGAGTTTCACCTTCCTACATGAGAACAGCTGTAAACACACAGCCAAGAGAACACAGGAGAGGCTTAGAGACGACTCTGTGAATGTCTGAACTCTGAGTGGCCCAGTCAGAGCCCTGAACCCAAACCCTGTTAAACAAAACAACTTGAGGCTGTAAATGCTGCCATATGTGCCTCATCTCTGTGCCATAATGTGCCACTGAGTGCTGATTAATGAGCATGAATTATTGTGGTATCAGGCTGCAACATGAAGGTATATTATATTCAGGTGAAATTCTAATTCAAAATTCAAAAAGTTATTACACATTAGTAAATTTGTCTAAAAGTCTGTAGAGAATCTGTAGAAAATGTAAAACAGTTCAGGATTCAGCAGTGCTGCACAGAACAGATCACTTTCTGTATTTTAATATAAATATAAATCCATTTCTTTATTAAAACCACTATTTTAATGCAAGTGGACGATTTTTCTCTTCATCATCACTTCATCACACTACTGAAGGATCCTGTTTAAGGTGAAAACGTAGTTGTGCTGAGAAGTTGTTATTATTATTCTGTTTAGTGAAGTGTTAAAACCACACGTTTCACTTTGAGAAAAAAATATTAACACCTTGAACACCTTCTGACGCTGTTTAAAGGTGACATGGTGCTTGTTGAGGTCTGGAGCTGTGAACTGCTGGTCAAAGACATTTCAACTTCAGCACATTTGAAATTCATTAGTAAGAATGAATAATTAATAATGTGTAGTGGACTTTATTTTAGGTGATGATTGTTTCTTTCATTCCTTCAACTGGTCTGATGCACGAGAAGTGAAGTGGAAAGAAAACTATTTCCCATAACTAAGCACCAGTGAATGTTCTTAACATCTCCCAGTGGTTTACACTAAAACACCCTACTCTAGTTTACATCAGTAAAACACATCAAGCATTTTAGCAGTTTATAACTGAGCAGTTAGATCTTAGGGGACTTCCTGAGGGCCACAGTGCTCAGTGTTGTGGTGCTGGAGGTGCTTTTCCAAATCCAGGAAAGATCTCTCAGTCAAAAAGTCCAGGATCCAGTTAGATGCAGGTGTTTAGGCCCAACAGGCTCAGCTTCCCAATCATGTGCTGATTAATCATGGTGCAGAACGCTGAGATGAAGTCTATGAACAAATATCCAAATATAGGGCATATTATCCAGTTAGGTGAGGACCAGATGGTGTTTGGTGGAGAGCCCATAATTTGTGGAGGATTTATGGTTAGGATGATACGCAATTGATATGCAAACTGTGGTAGGTCCAGTAAGGGACAAGCTGCTGAAGCACTTCATGATGATGGATGTGAGTGTGATGGGACAGTGGTCATCGAGGCAGGACACGAGAGACTTCTTCAGCCTGGGGACGATGAAAATAATTTTGAAACAACAAATCAACAAATCTGCAGTAGGAACATCTGCCAGCTGTACATCCTCTGAGAACTCTCCAGAATTGTTGTCTGGTCCAGTAGCTTTTTGTGAGCTGACTTTTTGTAAAGCTTTAATCACATGAGCTGGTGTAAGACCTGGTCTTGTGACTCCATGAAATGTTAATTGTTTCTTTGGGCATGGGCACGAAGCTCTCTGATTCTTCTCTTGAGGTAAGGATTAATTCAGCCAAAAATAAGGAGAACATGTGGCAAATGTTTTTTTAAACAGTTATGTTGAGGAGAGTCAGTGAGTGTTGACACCACAGAACTGAGCAGAATGAGTTCTGTCTGGTTACAGATAAAGTGACAGAGACTGTGAAGAAAACAAGCCAAAAATAAGTCACCAGTGTGACGTAAGGGCAAAATGGTATATCAATGAGGTGAGAAAAGAGTTTCCACTTCCTCTTGGTCTCATTGTTACTGGAATTTATATATGTTCTCCTATCAAATTTCTACAACATAATTAACTGTTAAAACTCACTTATTGTAGGCTCTAGGTTTAAAGTTTATTTCAGAATTCATCCTTTATTTCGGACTTTTCACAGATACAGTCCATGTTCCTCTGATTTTTATCTTCTGTCACCTTAATATCAATCAAATTACATGTCTCATTATTGTCAGTCAATTTAAATTTACATTTATAGCATTTATCAGACATCCTTATCCAAACCTTATCCAAACCAACCTTTTTTCCTTGTTGGAAAGCCTTTGCTTTTAATTGCATTTCCATACTTCACCGCTAGAGGGACTTTCACATAGTTTTCACTCGTGGTCACATACCCCTGTCCTGTGATTCATTTAATATATGCATCTTAATTTGTTTGTAAGATTCAGACCACTTTCACACATTAGACTTTAACATTTTAGATTTAATTTTATTATTCAGTGTCAGTAGCAACATAGAAGACAAATTGTAATATTCTTTATGGTCAATTTGCACAAATTTCTTCTGTTTCAGACCAAAATCACACACATACACTCACACTTGTTCATAGCCATATACCTTTGGACCTACCTAAGTGCTCAAAGATGTGACCTCTATCTCCTGTAAGAACCCAGGAAACATACTAAACATCTTTTTCTTTCTTCTTACATCTGCCTCTTTCAAATCAGCCTCCTGCATGTCTTCCCTTTTTCCTTACTGGTGGCTCCATCCTCAGAATTTTTCTACCAAAATACCCCATGTCCCTCCTCTGCACATGACCAAACAATCTCAATCACAGCTCTCTCGTCTCTCTCCAAAACATCCTACCTTCGTGTTAGAACATTCTAAACTCTACATTTACGAAAAAGGTTCAATCTGGGCTGATGTGGGTTCTATCTCTGACCAGTAGGGGGAGCCAGAGAAGTGTTATACTGAGAATCTGCTGACGGGACGAGGGAAACCACACACACACACACACACACACACACACACACACACACACACACACACACACACACACAAGAATTAAATCAATCATGAAGTTCAATGCGCTCCACCTGTCATGCATTCTTTTCTCCACTAGAGGGCGGCAATCTACACTTTGAGAACCACTGTTCTTAAATTCTAATATTTGTCCAATTAAATTTTTTTTTTACTTTTGATTTGTCAGGGTAAAAACTGCAATTTAAACACAGCATCTTAGAAAAATATCCTTAACTAGAATAATATAACAGCTTTTTTTATAGTCTGAAAATGTGCAGGAATTGAGCAGCTTCAGTTGTACACAAAGTGTCACTGTGCAGTTTTGGTGAAATAATGAGGAGAAAATGTATTCATGAAAAAAATGAAAATGTATTCATGTTATAAGAAATACAGCAAACGATATGATATCTCTCGAAATCTTCCACATCAGTGACTTTACAAACAGTAAATACAACAGCAAATCAATAAAAGTGTGACGTGTCAGTCTTTTATTGTGACTGAAAAGAAGAAGAAGTAAAAATCATTGCTACTTTTAGTTATAAGAAATGAATTGGTCTCAGTGCACTTCATTAATCCACCCAGTCATGGATTAATTCACTGTAACCACACACAATGTTTTATTCCTGACACTCCTTACAATTAAGAAGTTATCCAAAGCACAAAGCACAATGAAAGTGTCGCTGTAAGTGAAATGAAGCGTATTAATGAATCAGTGCAGTAAGAAATCGTGGATGAAGCAGTTTCAGGTCTAAATCGAGAATGCGAGGAAATGAGATTGGAGGAAAATTAAGTCAAACAAAATCTGCCGAAAACCCTGAAATCTTGTTTATACAATCTGGTGAGATGAGAGTTCAGTATATTTACACTCATCTCAATTAATTCATGAGTTTGATTGTTTGGATCGTTTTGCAGAGAGACGTAGGCTTTTGAAATTGTTTCGTTTTTATTTACACAACAGAAAGCAGTCCAGAAATAACTGGGAATGTTAATGCCTTTGTCAATTGTTGTAGGTTTATTATTAATATTTCTTCTTATAGAGATAAATTTACTCCCTGGAACCACTCCGGTCAGTATATAAGCCGGATATGTATGTTTTTGGGGGCACTTGTTCTTTATCTCTCTTTTCATCCGCGTCTCTACTTGTTCCGCCCATCTGGTATTGCTATAGTTTCTTTGTGGTGCTACGTTAGTAAACGTGAAGGTAGAATCTGCCTGATCCTCATTAGCAGCATACTGATGGGGAAACACGTGACCTCGCGTATAAGCAACGTTCGTATATTTACTGCTCTCTTTATAGTCTCTGTTGACAGCCTGGTGAAAAAATGTGTCCATCTCAGCGTCAGAGATCTTCTTCATGTCTGGACTGTTCTTAATGTTTTCCAGCTGTTATGAAGGAAGAGAGCAGAAGAAGAGGAAGAAGCTGTTAGTCAGTGAAAACACATCCTTTACTCCTTCACAAATATTAACAGTGCGTCATTACCTGGGGTTCATTTTTCCACTCTTCCTTTCGGTTGTTTTCAGGAAGAGACAGGTTCATCTTTTCTTTCTGAACAGTAAATATGTAGGCTGAGTAGACGGGGATCCTCCGCTGAGTGTCATAGAGTGTTGCGAATCTGTAAACTTTGTTCCAGTGCTGACAAATCTGCTTATACTTATTCCCCTTGAAAGCAGTCGGGGTGATGATGCTCTTTTTATTCGAGCCTCGGAAGAAGAACTTGGAACACTTTGATCTGCCAAAATCTTTCACAACCTCCGTCAGGGTCAGTGAGGCGATGGAGAGCAGGAGCACCAGAGGAAGGAGCTTCATCCTGACACACAGGGGTACGTGATGTGTGTGTGTGTGTGTGTGTATATGAGAGAGGTGTGTTAGGTGTGTGTGAGGAGTGTCTGGGGAGTGTGTGACAGGTATGTGAGAGGTTTATAAATGGTGTTTTGTGTAGAGGTATGCATGTGGGGTATGTGAAGTGTGTAAAGAAAAAAAAAAAGAATAAATTGTGAGGTTACCAGGAACCTGTTAGCTTCTATTAGCAATATATTTCACAACAGCTCAGTGTAACATCAAAGGTTTTACTTTGAGCACCAGCTGGGTCATGGAGGGGTTTTATTGTGACCTGGTATCATTAATGATAAAGACTAACTTCATTCTCTACATTGGAATTACATTTCTGAAATGCATCAGTCAGGATTTAGGCACATAGGAATCACAGCACAAAGGAATTCATTTGAATGATCTAATTGAACAGGTTTATGTTGGAGATTGACTGATAGCAACACCAAAACATTCTACCAGTTTCTAGAAAACACTTTCTTCCTGCAGTGGTAAAGACGGATCGATTGTGATCTGATCAAGGATCTGGTAGATCCAATAAAGGATTGTCTGGATTCATCACAGAACACTTTTAAAAGACCAGAATAATTTCATCCTGTAAATTATAGGTAATAAAATAAGGTATTTTTATGTTGGGAAATGTCAAATAATACCATCACATATGCCTTTAATTGATTTAAAATGTTTTTTCTAAATTGAAATTAATTGTATTAATTTTCAAAGAAGTTATAAGTTGGACTGCAAAGTGCTGCTTCTTACTGAGGTGAAGTTTCATATTCAGTCGTTCTGGTTTTTGTGGTCAGTTTGCACAGAGATGGAACATTGAACCACTTTTAGTAAGAAACCGCTTCAATCTGATGCTGCAGTAAAGTTGGTTTCATTTTCTTATGATACAATTAACATCCAGAGTTAGGATTAGAAAAATGATTGTAATACTGTTATAAATAAAATTCATTATTGAGAAATCAGAAATTTGATGCTAAGCAAAAAAAACAAAAACAAAAAAACTGATGGTGATTATTATTATTGTTATTATTATTATTATTATTATTGTTATTGTTATTATTATTATTGTTATTATTATTATTATTATTATTATTATTATTATTATTATTATTATTATTATTAATATTATTAATAAAAAGCCACATTCTTTTGTTTTCAGCAAATTCATGAGGACTTTTTACAGATATTTATAACTTGTCTTCATATATATATATATGGAAGACAAGTTATAAATATCTGTAAAAAGTCCTCATGAATTTGCTGAAAACAAAAGAATATATATATATTAAATAACGCACTAGCCCAATTGTTTTTATAACAATTTATATAAGTGTCTAATACGGCATGGGGAAATCCCCCATAAACCAAACTCAAAGTGAAATATTCCTGTATTTCTAATAAAAGTTACCTTCACACATTGTTAGTGTTATTACTGATTATGCTAATTATAAGCTACAATTAGGGTAGTGTAGAATTTCTCACCCCAAACTGCTGGAACTAAATGCTGAAGTTCAGTAGAACGTGTGAGATGATTGCAGGAGGAGATCTTTGTTGAGAGTTCTTGATCTGTAGAAGGACTGTCGTGATCTGATTGTTCACATCCTCAGCTGCTGTCACGCACACCTGTGGTCATGAATTCATCTCATTTCAAAAAAGTCATGGTTAAAGCAGATAAAACCACGACCCTTGCTCTTAATACATTCTCCTTCTTCTTCTTCTGTTTCTTCTTCTTCTTCTTTTTATCATTATTATTGTTATTATTATATCATGAATGTATCCATAAAAACATTACAGAGAAAATGGACATTTGAAAGCCTTTTAAAACATTTTTCTAGTTCAGAACCTCTAAACCTCAGACTGAACTGAGTTTCGGTATGAATCAGTTACGAGACCAGATTCAGAGATGAATCAGAGGTGCCCTCACTGACCAGGACCCACAGGATGGTGAGGTTTTTTTTGTAAGCATTTTCTCTCAGCATGAAAGAGAAATTCTAGACAAAACAATACTTCACTTATAGTATATGCATATTACACATTTATATACTGAACAAAATTATAAACGCAACACTTTAAATTTTTTGCCCCCATTGTTCATTAGCTGAACTCAAAGATCTAAAAGACTTTTACTAAAAAATGCCACTCTAAAATGTGCAGTGGTCTGCGGTTGTGATGCCGGTCAGATGTACTGCCAAATTTTCTGAAACACATTTGGAGACGGCTTATTGTAGAGAAACGAACATTCAATTCACAGGAAACGGCTCTGGTGGAAGTTCCTGCAGTCGGCATGCCGATCGCACGCTCCCTCAAAACCTGCGACGTCTGTGGCATCGTGCTGTTTGATAAAACTGCACATTTTAGAGTCGTCTTTTATTGTGTCCAGTCTAAAGCCCACCTGTGCAGTAATCATTCTGTCTAATCAGCATCTTGATCTGCCACACCTGTGAGGAGGATTGATTCTCTCGGCAAAGGAGAAGAGCTCACTAACACAGATTTAGACAGATTTGTGCACAATATTTGAGGGAAATAGGTCTTTTGTGTACATAGAAAACGTCTCAGATCTTTCAGTTCAGCTCATAAAAAATTGGGGGCAAAAAAACAAAAGATTTGTGTTTATAATTTTGTTCAGTATATACAAATTTTGTTCAGTATATACAAATCTCGATTTAAAGTAGGTATATAAAGCCTAAAAATGTGCATGTTGGAAAAAGAGTGTGAGGCCGACAATGACATTAACCTCGTGAGAATGGAATAGTTCTTCTTCACTTGAACGTGTTGCAGTTGGCTGAGGATCATTCAGCAGCATGTCCTGGGGCAGGCAAATCTTCTTCCATTTTCTTTCTTTTCCTCTTCTTTCCCCTTCCATCACCAGCCTCCTCCCAAACATCTGCAGTCCCTGCTCCTTGGAAATTGGGGCAATCCCTCAGAGACCGGTTGCCTAATCTTTCCCTTCATCTCCAACCCCACTGTGTCCCCACCAAAGCCTGGGTGAAAGTAAGACTTTGGGTGTTGCATGCAGGGTAAAGGGCCGTCCCCATACAATCTTTTGGTGGAAAAAGCTTCATACTTAGGCGGTGGTTGGTCCCTGCCTCACCCATCCACTAATTCTGAAAAAGATCTACAGTAGATTTATTTTGCCACTGCTATGTTTTCAAGATCTCTTTGATTTTACCACACACTGCTCTGTGCATTAATGTGGATGAGAGAGAGGGAGTCAGGGATGTAAACATGATATTTTTTATGAGAACTGAGACATCCCTGATCACCTGATCATCATCATCATCTATCTGCTTGTGTTCTATATGGTGAAATTAAAACCTTCAGCACAACTTACGTTTATTCACGATGTCTTTTCTTTGCTCAGATATAAAAAATAAATAAGTTCCACCGAAAAATAGTTTTTAATCAGTAAACATTTGTCTCAAATCTGCACCAAACTCCGCTATGACGCACACAATTAACCCTCCAGGGGGCGACAAAGGCACCATTTCTTTTTGTGGCTTTTTTTCCTCATTACACCGAAACGAAAATAAATGATTGTCTTTTTTTTTTTTTTTTTTTTTTTTTTTTTTAAGAGCAACACATCATTCGAATATGTTAAGGTTCTACTTTAATTAGTACACACTTATAATAACAAAAAAAAATGCTGTGCTTTTGTAAATTGAAGAAATCAGACAGGGGGTGCTTTCTGCCATCTCTGTGTCCTCTTTTCACAGACACACAAATTAAACACACCGAATCTCAGTGAATATTTGCCTCACAGACATAATAAATATATGTATAGAAAGCTCGAAAAGTCTACTTTAAAAACAACCAATCAACATCAACACATCAACATGTTTATGTAATCCGTATGAAAGTTATAAGAGGTGCAGATTCTCCGGAATCACCTCATTAACTGTCCGTGTGGAAACATAGCAAAGGTTCCGTTTGGTCTCCTGATAATTTACGTCATTTTAAACACCATAATTACTTTAAAACATTTACAAGAATATTTTGTCTTCATGCTCTACGTTGCGTTTGGTTTCACAAATAATAAACATGCATTTGCATAAAGGATAAATATTTGTCCATGCGCATGTTGATTAGAGTATAAAAAATTGGAAAGTATTAATTTAAGGTATATTTAGAACAGCACGATTAAATATTTAAATCGATTGACAGCTCTAATTTTAATGACATGGCGTCCTGTTACCAGCGTGACACTAAAACAAGTAGTAGTAAAAGCTACTTTTCATCTAAGTACATGTCAGAGCCCAAACTTCTTTACTTTAACTTGAGTCAAAAAGTATAATGAGAACTTTAACTTTTACCAGAGTCTTTTTAAACATGAGTATCTGTACTTCTACTGAGTGAAGGATGTGTCTACTTTTGCCACCTCTGCCTACGAGTCTGAAAGAATCTCATTGTGCCCATGAACAAAATGTAATTCTACAATAACTCATTAATGTACACTTGTGTTGTTAAATGGGGGTGGAAGAGATCTGACTGCTGTTCTGCTGAACAGGAAAACTTCCTTCTCCAATGTAAATATTCATTGAGTGAGAGATAATAATCACGGAAGTAAACAATAATCGTGACTTGAAATGAAATGCAAATCCACCACATGATGAGTGTTCGTGACAGAAGTGGTATAAAAAGACGAGTATCTGAGGCAGGAAAGTGAGAGACCAGCAGGTCCTTCTACAGATCAGAAATCACTCTGCAAAGATCTCCACCTGTGATCATCTTCTACTGAACTTCAACATCAATTTTCTGCAGTTTATGGTGAGAAAACTACTTCCTGAAAACAATGTATTTATTTTAGAATACTTTAAGGTCAGCCGACGTCCTCTACATATGTGAACAATGTTCAATCTACTGCTGTGACAGAAAAAGATCACCTGCAAACATTAAAACTATCAGAATATAAAAATATAAAACCAATGACTGTAGATTAACAGATAAATAAACAGATTCAGATGATGAATTGAAATATTTATTAATGTTCATGTTCCTCTGTTCAGTCTGTTCAGAGTTCTGCACTCTATCCTCACACACTCCTCACACACTCCTTACACACTCTTCGCTCACCCCTCACACACTCCTCACACACTCCTTACACACTCTTCGCTCACACCTCACACACTCCTCACACACTCCTCACTCACCCCTCACACACTCCTCACACACTCCTCACACACTCCTCCACTTTGAGTCAGGATGACAATCCTGTCCAACGTTTTTCATCCGAACAACAGACATCATCGTCCCCACTGTCTTCACTGGTAGTCAGTATAAGAAGATTTGTCAGCGCTGGAACAACAAATACAGATTTGCCACTGTGTATGACACTGAGAGGAGGATCCCTGTTTACTCGGCCTACACCTTCTTACAGCAAAAACAGATTAAACGTTCTGATGAATGGAAAATTGAACCTCAGGTCAGTCCACGTGTTTCCATGTTTCTTTACTGTTTTATTAACATCTGTAGTTTTTTAGGAAGTGACCTAATGGGTAGGAGACGCTGCAGTAAAACATAATGAACACTGAGAGTAACAAGTAAATATAAATGTAATGTCATCACAGTTAAAGGAGCTGAAAGACGTTTCCAATATGAAACAAAATGTTCACCACAAACTTGGCATTGGTTGGCATTGTCCATCCTGTGAACTGTTTTCTGTGGAACTTGGCAGGTTTGGGAATAATGGCATTAAACAGACTGTGTTTGGTAGCAGGGAAGATCAACTCTTCTGGGGCGACTAGAAGTGTTTAAATGTGATTAAAGTCATATCACTAGTTTCATTTCTGTACAAATCAGATTTTTGTGTGTTGAGTGAGTTGATGAAAGTGTTTGTATTTAATGCATATCATTTCTCCTCCATAACAGCTTGAAGATTTAAAAAAATATGAAGGTAAGAGAGAAATGATTGTGTCGTCAAATGATGAGGAAACTGTGAATAAAATAAAGAAGCAGGCCGTGGATTTAGATTATAAGGACACTGGTTTTACTCGAGGTCACGTTTTTCCAAATCAGTATGCTGCTGATCAGGATCAAGCAGATTCCACCTTCACTTTAACCAATATAGCACCACAAACACAAAACAGCAATGGACAGTGGGCGGCACAAGTGGAGACCCCCATGCTGAAAGATTTAAATGACAACTGCACACTTGACCAAAACCACCTGGCGTATATTGTGACTGGGGTCGTTCCAGGGGACAGATGGATACGCATAACAAGAAACAATGAAGAAATTGAAAATGGAACCAACATTCCCAGTCATTATTGGAGCGCTTTCTGTTGTACCGATAAAAAAGATATAAATAAACTGGTATTTAGGGCCTACCTCGCTCAACTCGATAACTTTCACTTCCGAACACCCGACATTTCCAACCTGAATAAACGACTCACTGAACTGTATGGTAAAGATTTTTCTGTGTTTCCAGGATTAGAAGTTGAGAATACAGATCCTAATTTTCTAACCTTAAACACTGTTTCTAAATCAAAAACAGCTTCATTCA
Source organism: Silurus lanzhouensis (assembly GCA_039877035.1). Classification (NCBI taxonomy): domain Eukaryota; kingdom Metazoa; phylum Chordata; class Actinopteri; order Siluriformes; family Siluridae; genus Silurus; species Silurus lanzhouensis. The sequence continues at coordinate 136,354 of JBCEWE010000576.1, forward strand.
TTTACTGTTCATTAAAAGACTTGCAACAAGAAATGTTTCAAATTTTAATGACGCCTGCTTTAATACATTAATGATTTACAGATAAATCAGTGTAATCAATGTTCTCACTGTTAATTAACCTGCAGATCTTTTAATAAAACTTCTTGCATCGAATAAGACGATTTTGTGTTCTCTTTATTTCATCACGCTGCACACGGACACTTTGCGATCGCGAGGAGTTTTAATGCTAAATGTCTTTGGAGTTTTCAGCTCCTTTATTTCGACCTGCATGCAGATATAAAGCATTTTCCAGTCATTAAAGAGAGGAGCTCACGTACAAACCATGTGTTTCAGCGTCTTATGTACAGTTTCAGTTCTACAGTAAGCAAAACTAAAGATACAAAAAGACACAAAAGAAAATTAAACAGCAGATATTTATTTATTATGATTCCATCGTTGTTGAAGGAGGTGTGAAGGAAGTGCAGTTCCACTTTTTATTTATTTTATTCACTCAGTCACATTTAATATTCTAAAATATATACAGTCACCTGAGTGTTTTCTGCATTTGTGTAAAAAGAAATCTCTTTATTCTGTTAATTATCCTGCAGATCTTTTCAGATGTGGTTGTGTATAGAATCTGTTCCTGCTCCTTAAACTCACAGGTTTATAGATGAGATGTTTTCTAACACTCATGAACACGTCTGTTTATTTCTGTATATATTGTGCTGCTCTGCCTCCATGTTGGTGTCACTACCTGACCTTCATAATGACATGAACACGGCCAATATACAGGTCCAGAGTCGTGACTTTAGTGCTTGTCATGTGACCTGGAACAGATCTGGGATGTCCTGGGATTGAATGAGCCGCAAGAGAATGTTTTTGACACTGTTTTTATTGTGTGTGTGTGTGTGTGTGTGTGTGTGTGTGTTTTCAGGCAGGATGCATAGCTGTGTGTTTAAATCCTTACTCATGACAATATCACTGTAACACACGCCCTCTAGTGGCTCACAGCTCTTATAGCATGAGGAGAAAAACAATATCGTCCAGCCCAGTGTCCAGTAAAGAATGCAGCAGAGATGATGGGTTTCAGTACACAGGATTTTTATTGAGATTTAACCTGGTGCATTCATTCACAAATGAGTTGTCCTGAAGAGGTCATGTGTGGGCTGATAGCAGGAATTTTAAGGTGAGATATCAGCTCACACGTCACTGACATACAGCTCTATCGTTCCATGTTTATTCAGCTGTCCTTTAGCTTTATAAGTACCACCAATAACCTCTCCACTGCCTCGTGATATTGCTGGGCAGACATATTACTGAGCAATGATATAGTCTGTCTAGTCAAGTACATCCTGAGGTCAGAGCAGAAGATGCTTTCTGGAATACCTGGTGGTGGTGAGGGAAGGTTACAACCCTGAGAAATCATCCTGGGTGTGTGCACATGACCTCCTTGACTGAAGTTTCACAGAGTTCATTTAAAACATCCTCATCCACATCCTTAGGGAAGACCAAAAGATGGTGGTCTGCCAAAATGAGAGTTTTGGGGTGGTGAGGTGTCTGTCAGAACTCAGTCAGGGGAATTTCCAGCCTACTCTCAGATTGCACACATTACACACACACACACACACACACGCACACGCACACACACACACACACACACACACACACACACAGTGTTAGTGTGCAACGTAATGAAATAAAGAGAACACAAAATATGGTTTTATTTGATGCAAGAAGTTTTATTAAACTGCAGGTTAATTAACAGTGAGAACATTGATTACACTGATTAATCAAAGCTTTTACGTGTTCGGAAGCAGGTGCAATTAAAATCAGAAGGTGTGCAGTAAAAGAATGGATTTTTTTGCTAATTTTTTGCTAATTTTGCTATTTTTTGTTGCATGTCTTTTAATCAGCAGTAAATGAATAAAACTGTTTTCATGAGATTTTTTGATACAGAAACAGAATTTCATTCTAGAAATTATGCTCTGTATTTTAAACTTCTAATCCTGGAAACACAGAAAAATCTTTACCATACAGTTCAGTGAGTCGTTTATTCAGGTTGGAAATGTCGGGTGTTCGGAGTTCAAAGTTATCGAGTTTAGCGAGGAAGGCCCTAAATACCAGATTATTTACATTATTAATATCAGTGCAACAGAACGCGCTCCAATAATGACTGGGAATGTTGATTCCATTTTTTATTTCTTTCTTGTTTCTTTTTATGGGGATCCATTTCTCCCCTGGAACGGCACCAGTCACAATATACGCCAGGTGATTTTGGTCCAGCCTGCACATTTGCCTCATTTCTCCAAGCATGGGGGTCTCCACTTGTGCTGCCCACTGTCCATTGCTGTTTTGTGTTTGTGGTGCTATATTGGTTAAAGTGAAGGTGGAATCTGCTTGATCCTGATTAGCAGCATACTGATTTGGAGAAACGTGACCTCGAGTATAACCAGTGTCCTTATAATCTAAATCCACGGCCTGCTTCTTTATTTTATTCACAGTTTCCTCATCCCTCGGGGAGTCAATCATCTCTCTCTTATCTTTATATTCCTTGAAAGCTTCAAGCTGTTATGGAGAACAATTGAAATAGTAAATAAAATGCAAACAACTCACTCAAGACACAAAAATCAGATTTTACAGAAATAAAATAGAGATATTTCATTAGAAATAAACCATGGTGACAGTTCAATAGATACCCAAAAAGTGCTGGCTTTTGACCTCATGACATGAACTGAACTGGTGAAAAAAATTAAATGTCAGAACATGTCACCAAACCCAGTCTGTTAATCTGTATGCCAACCTCAGGACCAGGAGTTTGGTGTGAACATTTTGTTTCATACTGGAAACTGTGATGACATTACATTTATATTTACTGGTTACTCTCAGTGTTCATCAGAGGTGGAAGCATGTCTGTTGACCATTTTTATTAAAATACAAATAAATAACTAAATATCAAAAAAGCAGACGACCTTATCCAGAGCGACTGGATTTTTTCCATCTCTGGTGTTCATTATGTTTTACTGCAGTGTCTCCAGCCTGAAATCTACAGATGTTAATAAAACAGTAAAGAAACATGGAAACACGTGGACTGACCTGAGGTTCAATTTTCCATTCATCAGTACGTTGAATCTGTCCCTGCTGTAAAAAGGTGTAGGCCGAGTAAACAGGGATCCTCCTCTCAGTGTCATACACAGTGGCAAATCTGTAATTGTTTTTCCAGCGCTGACAAATCGTCTTATACTGATGTCCAGTGAAGACAGTGGGGACGATGTAGTCTGTGTGTATTTTTGGGTTTTGAAAGAAAAACCATGGACAGGCTTGTATAAAAGAATTTACAACCTCCGTCAGGGACAGTGAGGAGAAAGCAGAGAGCAGAAGCACCAGAGCGAGGAGCTTCATCCTGACTCACAGTGGAGGAGTGTGTGAGGAGTGTGTGAGGGTGGAGTGCAGAACTCTTCCTGAGGAACATTAATAAATACATCATCAAATTAAAAATTCATCATCTGCATCTGTCTATATATCTGTTAAAGCGAGTTTCTTACCACAAACTGCAGGAACAGCAGAAGGTGTGAGATGATCGCAGGAGATCTTTGTGCAGAGATCTGTATCTGTAGAAGGTCCTGCTGGTCTCTTACTCTTCTCTCTCAGATGCTCACTATTTTATACCACTGCAGTCACGTACACTCATCCTGTGGTGGATTTCATCTCATTTCTGTAGAAGGACTGTTGCTTAGTTACACTACACAATTTCTTCTAAGTAATGTTGAAGGAGAAATGAACACTGTTCCTGTCACATGTATGAACCTCCCACTCAGCCTTCCAGCTCATCACACGTTTACTAATATAAATATTGTAAGAATTAATATTTGGAAACACAATTGTGTTGGACGTCTTTGAATGTAGGAGAAGGAAATGTTTCCTTCACTTGAACTAGGAAACCCAAACTTGTTCCAGCATGACAATGTCTCTGTGCCTGTGCACAAAGCCAGCTCCATGAAGATCTGCTTTACATAGGTAAGATTGGGTGGAGGATCTCCTGCTATGAAGCTCTAAACCCTAATGAACACTTTTGGTATGAATGAACACTGACTGCACCCCAGGTGTCCTCACAACATCTCACCTACATCAGTACCTGACTGTACTACCATCGCTGTGGCTAAATACATCTCCACAAATTTCTCCACAAAATCTAGAGGAACATCTTCCCAAAAGTTAGAACACCTCAGTATTCAAGATCTCAGAAAAATCTCAGAACTGAGTTGTGTGAGTCGTGTGTGTATATGTGTGTGTTGCTACTGTCTTCAACCTACATCATTTATGAGTTCCATGGAGGCCGAGCAGCACAATATCTACAGGAATAAACAGACGTGTTCATGCGTGTTAGAAAACATCTCATCTCTAAACCTGTGAGTTTCTTCCTCAAATCACGACTTAGTGTTTCATCTCCACTTAAAGCAGCAGGAACAGATTTTACACACAACCACATCTGAACCCATGAGAGAAGTTTATTACAGAAAAATGAAAACCATCATATGACTGAATAATAAACTTTTACTGAATTCTTGAACTCTATTTACTTCCACTGTTGTGATCACTTCCCTCTGACTTCAACACATACTGGTCTAAGAAGCTTGCAAAACTTCCAATTACAACACACACACACACACACACACACACACACACACACACACACACACACACACACACACACACGCACACACACACGCACACACGCACACGCACACACACACTGTTCTGGTAAAACATTTCACAATCAAAATAATGAAGTGAATAACAGTTAAACAATAAACAGTCCCTCAGCAGCACTTTGTGTGTGTTACCTTATAAAGTGTTCTTAGAAGATTTCCTGGTTTACCTTCTTGTTTCTCTACTGCATTAATCAACAACTTTGAAACATTTCTCAAATTAGAACTTGATGTTGAAGTTCAGTAGAAGGTGTGAGAACATTGCAGGAGGAGATCTTCGTAGAGATCTTTATCTATAGAGGTTTTTGTTGGTTTCTCACATTCCTGTCTCAAATATTTATTTTATACACCACTACTGTCACGTGGGTTTCTGTCCAGTGTTTGTAGAAGTGAAGGTTCGTACTGTTATATATTTCCTACTTTCTCAGTCACTCAAGAAATGTGTGTCATATAAATAAAACATTTGAATGTTATTATATACACGTTATTTAGTCCCAATTTACTCTTCTAATTCCCTCCACTCTTCTGGGAAGATGTTCCACTAGATTTTGGAGTTTGCTTATGGATATTTGTGTTCATCAGTCATAAGGGTGTTATGAAGGCAGGTACTGCCTATTCAGTAGGGATGAGATCAGAGCTCTATAGCAGGAGATCTTCCTCTCCAAAGCATGTAAACCAGATCTTCAAGGAGCTCATTTTGTGCACACGGGCATCGCCATGCTGGAACAAGTTTGGGTTTCCAAGTTCAAGAAAACACAACATTTTATGCTATACAATTGTGTGCCTCCAGCTTTGTGATATCAGTTTGGAGAAGAAATACATATGGCAGGAACGGGAATAGTGTCCTAATACTTTTGTCCATATAGTGTATGTATGTATATACTGACCAGGTATTATATTATACGATAACATTCTGAGTGGTGAAGTGAAGAACACTGATGATCTTCATCATGGCACCTGTTAGTGGGTGGATTTATTTATTAGGCATCAGGTGAACATTTTGTCCTTAAAGTTGATGTTAGAAGCAGGAAAAATGAGTGTAAAGATTTGTGTGAGTTTAAGAAATTGTGACGTCTAGACGTCTGGGTCAGAGCGTCTCCAAAACTACATCTCTTGTGGGATGTTCCTGGTCTGCAGTGGTCAGTATCTAAAGTGCTCCAAGGAAGGAACAGTGGGGAACAGGGTGATGGGGGACGAGGCTCATTGATGCACATGAGGAGTGAAGGCTGGACCATGTGGTCCGATCCAACAGACAAGCTCCTGTAGCTCAAACTGCTGAAGAAGTTCATGCTGGTGATGATCAATGGGTCACGAGTGTTTTAGAAGCAAAAGGGGGACTATTAGGCAGGTGCTCATTCCTCAGATTTTACTGAAGAGCACACAAACCATATGATTATTAGATGTTTTCTGAATTCAATCATCTTTTCTGTCACCTTAATGTCAATCATTAAAATTACATTTACATTTATGGCATTTGTCAGACATCCTTATCCAAAGCGACTTATCAGTTAGATCACTTGATCAGTTAGCGTTTAAGGGGCCTTGTCCATCAGAAGTTCACACTTTAACCACTGAGCTTCCCTTTTCTCCCTTTTCCCTGCACAGTACATAAGTTTTCACCCCTTGTAGTAAAGCCTTTGCCTTTAATTGCATTTCCATACTTCACCGCTAGAGGGACTTTCACGTAGTTTTCACTCGTGGTCACATACCCCTGTCCTGGGATTCATTTAATATATACATCTTAATTTGTTTGTGAGATTCAGACCACTTTCACACACAAGACTTGGAATTGCCAGTGAATTTCAGACTGTGGTTGATTGTGTATATTGTGTATGAGAAATCTTCATTATTTGTAACAACATAGGAGACAAATTTTAATATTCTTTATGATTAATTTTCACAAATTTCTTGTTTTAGACCACAATCACACACATACACTCACACTCTACCTAATTGCTGTTCTTCTTTTTCTTCTTTCTCTCTTTTACTTACATTTGCCTTTTTTAAATCACCCACCTGCATGTCTTCCCTCACCACATCCATAAACCTCCTCCTTGGCCTTCCTCTTTTCCTCCTGCCTGGTGGCTCCATCCTTAGAATCCCTTTTACCATATGTCCCATCTCTGCACATGACTAAACCATGTCAATCACCTCTCTCACTTTGTCTCCAGAGCGTCGTACCTGCGTGGTAGAACATTTTAAACATCTACCTTTACAAAAAGAAGTTCAACAGACAAACGGTGCAACCAATCTGGACTCATGTGAGTCCTATTTCTGTCCGGTAGGGGGCGCCAGAGAACTGTAATATTGAAAAAAATGATCTGCTGAATGGACGAGGAAACCCCACACCCACACCCACACACACACAGAGGAAATAATTGTAATACATTAGACGGCAGATGCTGTGTGTGTGTGTGTGTGTGTGTGTGTGTGTGTGTGTGTGTGTGTGTGTGTGTGTGTGTGTGAGAGCATTGCAGAGTAGAGGAGCTAATTAGAGCAGCCCAGGGAAGGATCGGGTGTCGAACAGAAGACTGCAGAAAAGTGTGTGTGTGTGTGTGTTTGTATGTGTGTGTGTGTGTGTGTGTGTGTGTGTGTGTGTGTGTGTGTGTGTGTGTGTGTAAAAATGACATCACTACTACTACAACTACGTTTATACACAGCAAGAACAAGGAGGGTTGAATTACACACACACACACACACACACACACACACACACACACACACACACACACACACACACACACACACACACACACACTCTCTCTCTCTCTCTCTCTCTCTCTCTCTCTCTCTCTCTCTCTCTCTCTCTCTCGCTTTCTCTGATAGGTGAATTCATGAATGTGGAAATCTGTAATAAAAGTAAAGGATTATGCAGTAAACTGGATTGTGGGATTCAGTCTCAGTTAAACTCTTTCCCAGAATCATAATTCATATAAATCATTAAAAGCAGGAGATCCTGAGGCTGAGAGAGAGAGAGAGAGAGAGAGAGAGAGAGAGAGAGAGAGAGAGAGAGAGAGAGAGAGAGAGAAAGAGAGAGAGAGAGTTATAGTTCATCTTTAAGCTGCTAAAATGTTCCTTTTGGGGAAGAAAAATCACCCACACTGCGCTCACAAGATCTGATTAAAGAGGCTGAAGCTCGTTTTCCATTTCTGTCTGTTGATATGTGGGAGATTGTGAGCTCAGGGTTTATGGGGAGATCTCCTTACAATGTTCTCAAAGTTACCATCAACCCTGTTCCAGCATGTTCTACAAACCAGCACCATGAAGATCTGCATTCGATGGGTTGGAGTGGAAGATCTCCTGCTATAAAACTACAAACTCTATTGAAGATCTTTGGGATGAAGATGAACACTGACTGAACCCCAGGCCTTGTCATCTCACCTACATCAGCACCTGACCTTACTAACACCCTTGTGGATGAATGAATCTCCACAAAATCTCCACAAAATCTCCACAAAATCTAGTGGAACATCTTCCCAGAGGATTTGTACGATATTATTCAAGATCAGAGTTTAGTTTTTCCACATCCTTCAGCATACGAATAAATCAGTCGTAATTTCTGATCCTGAGTCTGAATATAATTCCACTGTTCAGTTTCCTTTACAAACTTCTCCTCGAGATTGGACATGACAGTTCTGTATGAGCTGCTGAGTGGAAATGAGATTCATGAAAAATAAGAAGTTCACAGGCGCTTGTGACAGATGTCAGATCAGTATGCAGTGCAGCCTCCGTCCTGAATCCGCTGAAGCTCCCTCCTGTCAGGAGTGCACACTCCGAGTCCACCTGAAGCAAGCTCTTCAAACCCCACACCCGCATCTTCTACCGAGGGATTTCATTATTCACAATTATTCCCTTCATCACAGATCCGGAAAACCTCATCTTACACACGTTTCGCTCTTCAGTTTCACACCTCGTACATCCGGCTTTCAAACACGGCACAGAATAAACACAGCAACGATTCAGAAAAACACCTCAAATAATCACAAACCCTGAAAGACTTATTCATCACTACTTAAAAATAATTTAATATTAATATTATTATTATATATGCAGTATTTAAATACAATATAAATATTAAAATATAATTACATATGACCGTTTTATAATTACAATTATTATCTATAGATATCGGTTTGTGTTACGATCTGGGGAAAAACATTTAAAGAGGAAAAACCAAAATAAATGAAAAGTGAAATTGTAGTAATGACATTTTTGAACATTTTTTTTTAAATGATTAAAATGACCCATTATTAAAAAATATATATATTATTTATTTATTATTTATAAATCATTTAAATGACACAACACACAACAATATTTAACTGTACATACAAGAGGAATGATGAAAGGGGGTCAAATTACATTAAAATTAAATAAAATACAATAAAATGTAAAAAATTTAAAGAAAGTTTTAGTTTTAGTAGAATTATGATTAAGCAGGTATGTTATAAAATGAGTGATTGTGATCACCTGTTTGTCCTCGTCCATGTGAAAGCTGAAATCTGAGTCCTGAACCCTTCACTCATGCTGTCGTTTATGTTTGAGAGTAAGATTGCCTGTCAGCAAGCAAAGGATTATGGGAAAGTTTTTCTGACCTGTGACCCGTCTGACATTCGTCTTCACTCCGGACACAAGCAGAAAACAAATCCAAAAAAATATCCTTCACATTATTCCTATCCATTATGGCTGCTCGAGGCTAGCTGTCAGGGGGATGCTAAGCAGCAGACAGCAAAATGATAAGAAAAAAAAGAAAGAAACTTGTTTCTGTTTTGATAAAAAATGATCATTTCAATGTCATTTTTTAATGTAATGGATTTTAGAGGAAAAACAAAAGACTAAAGCCTGCACTTCTGGGAGCTGTCCATCAAAATCTTACTAACCAATAAGAGTAACAGAATTTTAAGCTCCGCCCCCAAACACGAACAGACCAGAGCAAATGATTGGTGCAATTTGGTGAGTTTTCACTGTTTTTAGAGTTTTCACTTTGCAGTCTGAATGATCAACTCTTGTCTATTGTCTGGAGCTCCTAATCACATTGGCATTTTCACGTCCCTTGATTGGATGGTCAGAGCTCACAAACCGCATCTGTAGCAAACTGCACAAGCTCAAATATATTCACGTGGAGTCAACAGCTGTTTTTCATTCCACAATGGCTGACAGAGAAGAAGAAATGGATTGGGTTCATTGGGTTTCTTGCTTTAGTGATGACGTTAATTCTGACTGTATGAGATCCTGTGTGTGATGCAGCTCTGTTCCACTGCACTGCTCTTACTGATGGTTTCTATAGACGAGGCGTCATAATGATGCTATGAAGAGGTGGATTGATTCAGGCTGGACACCACTAAAGGCCAAGCGGTGAAATACATGACCTGACACTGGTGATAAGTGATTGCAAGTCATGTGATGTGCGGGGGCTGATGGGTAATGCAGCAATTGTGTCAATTTCAGCATAATCGTGACAGATTCGATTTGTAAGATAATAAATGAAAGAGTGAAAGTGTACTCCAGTAACAGCAGTGTTTACCGGGACATTCTGTTCATTTATTAAATGCACTAATTTGGCTTAATTGTTTGTATAAAGTGCTCAGAGATGTTAGAACAGCAGCGGTGCACCTTCAAATCATCTCCTGTTCTGATCTCAACATTAGAGGATATTTTTGATCTTCTGCCCTGGATGCTCGCTTCGAACATATGCTTGAGATATGGTGCAGATAAGCAGCACACCGTGTCTCTTCCTCTTTTTTAAAGCGTAGACTCGGAGATATTACGTGGTTCTCGGCTTTCCTGCTGTGAAACACCTCACCCGGCGCTCGGCTAATCAAGTGATTGCAGCTGTTACAGGCTGGATCGACAGAACACGCTGACTCGAATCATCTGCCCGTGACAGCCGACACAAAAGAGGTTCTGATAGGTGCGCCTGGCTGATCCTCTCCCGGGTCGCTCTCTTTCCCCTCTGATGAAACTCTTTCAGAATCCCCTGCTGAGCCCGAACAGGCAGGGAGAAAAAAAACAAAACTTCCTTGCCTCTGAAAGTCTCCGAGATAACGATTAAAATTCCAGGGGCGGAATGTCGTCTCACCGTCGGCTTCTGCCGGAGCATAATCACTCGCCAAAGCCCGGTTCTGACACTCGCAATCATGCGTGACGGGAGCTGATGGGTTCCGATTGAGGCTCTAATCACCAGGTTTAGATGCGGCTTTCTGTGGCGTCTGAGGAATACAAAAAAGACAGAAAGGTCATTTTTTGCTGGGTTAAGATAAGAGGCACAGATGCTCATCTACCATCAATTATTTAATAATTAACCAATTCTTTAATTGATCATTAATTAATCACCAGTAAAGTGATCGCAGCAAAAAGTCATAATCTTATTTATTTTTTTTACAAATAAACACTGATATCTCCAACATCTGACATTTTTAATCAAGGCCACGTTCCTTCATCCTTCATGGAAGGAGTCTCCAGTGTCAAAAGCATTACAACCGTTTAGATTTTGTGTTTTTCCCCAAAAAAATTAAGTTTTCTGTATTGAGGAAACATACATATACAATAAATAAATAATAATAATATGATAAATATATACAAATTCACTGTCTTGACATTCACCTTCCATGAAGAAACCTCAACACAACGTTTATGTGGAGAAACGAGCTGCTACTCTAGCAATCGTAATATATTACTTGAAATATTTAGAAACAGCATGAAACACACAGAAACAAATGGAGACATCTGAACCCTAAAAAAAAAAAAAAAAATGTTAGAAATATGTAGACACATAGCAAAGCATCTAGAAACCTGCACAATGTCTGGAAATTTCCAGAAGCATCTAAAAACCTCCAGAAAATCACCAAAGCATTAAGAAAATTCCTTAAACATCTGAGACTTCTTAAAACCTTCAGAAATGTTCATGGTAGATTAACGGGTATAATGTTGGACTTGGAAGGCCTTCATTTTAAGTCCCAGCTCTATCAAGCTGCCACTGCTGGGCCCTTGAGCAAGGCCTCAATTGCTCAGCTGTGTAAATGAGATTATTTTAAGCCACCCTGTATAAGGGGCGTCTGCCAGATGCCAAAAATGTAAAAGGAAAATGTCTAGAAACCGCCGGAAACCCTCCAGAAATGTCAGTCTTCAGGTGTCTGTTTTCCTCCCAGACTGTAACTCATTTCATTAAAGTGAGCCATGATTTTGCAATCCACCGAGAGAATGACTGAGCATACCGTCCATATCTCACTTTTCTCCCCAAGCTTGGAGAACACTCCATTAAAAAAATCAATATGTGAAACTAAACAAGTTCCTTCTCCAGTAATTTATTCTCCTTCACACTCTGGTGTGTGTTTGCTGGAGGCTTGCGATGACCCTTGTGGACACGCAGTCGATAAAACTAAGCAAAACATTTTTATTTAACACTAACAACAACTGTGTGTTGATGATGGAGCCTTCTAATGAAATCCTGAGAGGTTTTTCTCAACATCCCAAGAACTTAATTTTTTCCATAATCAATAAACATTTAAGGAGAATTGGACCCAAAAAATTTATTTAGTTTAAAGGACGTTTTTTTTTTCACTTCTTCATCTTCAGGTTCTTCTTCAGTCCCTCTGGTTTGTCACATGCTCTCAGCATTGCTTTACTTCATAAATCCTTGAAGGTGAGTGAGCACATAATGAAAAAATAGCCAGTTAAGGGTTAAGGGCCTTGTTCTCGGTGCGGATCTGTAAAAAAAGTCCCTATCACCTGAGAGGGTAACTTGATGATGGTGGTGTAGTTGGAAGTGGCCACATTGTCATGTGTGTACAGTAAGTACAGCAGGGGGCCAAGAACACAACCCTGAGGATCTCCAGTGACGAGGGTGAGGGTTGATGAGGTGTGTTTGCTCACCTATACAGCTTGTGTTTTGTCTATAAGAAATTTGGAGATCCATTGACACAGGGGTGGGCCTAGGACCACCAACTGAGACATGAGCATTTAGGGAATTATGGTGTTAAACACTAAATTGTAGTCTACAAACAGCATTTTTGCATACATTTTTTCTTTTCTGCAGTCCAGGTGGCTCACTGCTGTGTAAAGAAGATGTGCGATGGCGTCCTCAATAGAGCGGTTCTGGTGGTAAGCAAACTGTACAGGATCCAGTGTGTCTATTAATAATGCAGTGATGAAGTCTCTGACCAGTCCTTCAAAGCACTCCATCACTTCTGAGGTCAGGGCTACAGGGCGGTAGTCATTGAGGCAGGAAGGCCGGGGTTTCTTCGGGACAGGAACAGTGGTAGAGCATCAGGATGGATCTGGAAGTTAAGATATACACTATATGGACTAAAAAAAATCTACATTTGGTAAAATCTACACTTTGTCCCCTTTTGCTGTTATAACAACCTCCACTTTTCTGGCAAGATGTTCCACTAGATGGAACAGGTTTTGGGTTTTCTAGGTCAAGTGAAAAGAAAATGTAATGCTGAATCCAAAGATGCGTTTTGGGGTTCGGGGAACAACAAATTGCCAGAAGAGTCAGATGTCTCAACATTTTTTTCCATACCTCCACTTTCTCTTGGTCAATACGCCCTGGATTTTCTCTCTCTGTGTCCCTTCTGTCACCAGGATATTTTTAGCGAGATCTGTTTCGGACGCCAGGACGTGTCCATCGATTCCAGGCGGTTTTCAGTGTATTTACACAGAAAACGTATTTCGTGGTTCAGAAAGGTTTTTGGGATCAGTCTGGGAGCTGAATTTCACTGCTACTGAATAATTGATCTGGAATCGATCAAGGTCGTGTTGCACACGATGACATTCAGGAAAACTTATGAAATAATTTAATACGAAGGTTAAACTCGTCCCTGACGTCCTGCTGCGCTCAGACAATCACACAACGAAGACTTCGATGGAGTTAACGTGCAGCCTGTACACGCCTCGTTACTATGGGTTATAAACAAATACATGAATGAATAAATCAATGAATCAATAAATAAATAAATAAATAAATAAATAAATAACATTAGTAAATAATGAATAAATGTTGAATTTTATAAATGAAGAAATAAAGAAATTTAGAAATAAACATTAATATTAATAAAATATTAATTTATTTGTACTTTAAACATTTTTATATTTTTGTCTGTTATATATATATATATATATTATTATATGTTTATTTATTAATTGTTTTCTCCCCAAAATTAACTTATTTTATTTATTTATTTATTTATTTATTTATTTATTTATTTATTTATTTATTTGGTTTATTATTTATTTATAAGATTTATATCTGTCTCTGTTGAGTGTAAGGGGATTTGGGGCAGATACACACACCTCCACCCCCTGCCATAGGCCAGTCTTTGCTTCTGTATAAATTGAAGGTCAAGATTAAATCTGGGGCTTTAGTGCATTTCCATTACAATCTAATCTTAAAAGCCCAAAAGCTGTGAATGAAAAATTCCATTACGAGACGAATCCTCCTGCCCGCTCAGGCTGTATATATTCACCCATTACTAATAAAACCAAATAAAACAAATCAGAGATCAAATAAAATCAAATAATCATGTGCTTTGGCTCAGGCTGTGGATGAGGATCACTGATTCCTGAGGCACAAAAAAAAATATCAAAGAAATTTTTTTTTTCTGTCGTTTAACCCGTCATGACCTCCGGAGCAGCGGAGCAGCGCTAATCAGTTAACCGAGGATCAGGACTCGGCCGCCAGACCCACTGCATTATTCACCATGAATTATAGAGAGAGAGAGAGAGAGAGAGAGAGAGAGAGAGAGAGAGAGAGAGAGAGAGGAGAAGTGAATTGAATTGAATTGAATTGAATTGAAATGAAATGAAATGAATTGAAATGAATTGAATTGAATAGAAAAATTAGCAGAGAAAGGTGGAGAGGGAGACAGACAACGATATACATAGACAGAGAGAAATATACTGAGAAAAAGAGAGAGAAAGAGAGTCAGACAGACAGAAGTAAATAGAGGGAAAGTTTAGATGAAAATTGACAAAGAAAAGAGAGATTGGTAGACAGAGAAAGACAGAAAGAGATAAAAAAAAAGGCAGAATTTCAATGAAAATTGACAGAAAAATAAAAAGAGATAGAATAGAATGAAAGAGGCCTTGAGTGAGAGTTTAAAAGAAAGATTTAAAGAAAAAAGGCAGTGAATATTCATAATGACAAGAGAGAGATGGCATGAAAGAATCTGAATGATGAAATAAAAAAAGATCAAAAGAGGAAGGAGAGATAGATAGATGATAGATAGATAGATCATCTATCTATCTCTCCTTCCTCTTTTGATCTTTTTTTATTTCATCATTCAGATTCTTCAGATTCTCGTCCTCCTGCACCAACAATAAAAGCTCAGAGGGAGAGAGAGAATTCAACTTTTTAGAGGTTTTATCTCCAGCATATAATAGAAGCTTTCACACCTTCACCTTCACCACCAAACACTGATCGGCGCGAGACTCAGAGACTGACTGATGATGAACTTCATTCACAACAAACAGCATGATCAGACCCAGGAGAATTTTTAATGAAATCTGGAGCAGCAGAAAGATTTTACCAAAATGCTGCAAGAAATAAAAATCTCAAAGATCTCAAAAAGATCTCAATCCAATCACAAATAGAAGAACAAATCAACACAAACAGAAGAACAAAATATAATTGAGTAGAATATAATTAAGAGCAGTAGAGTTCCTGCTCGCTGAACTGTAGTCTAATGACTTCTCACAACACACCAATGTGAACACTGACTAACACCCACACAAGATTGTGTGTGTGTGTGTGTGTGTGTGTGTGTGTGTGTGTGTGTGTGTGTGTGTGTGTGTGTGTTCTTCATTTGAAGAAATAAACTCAAAATGCTGAAATAAACAGCAGAAACACTCCCACGGTGTGTATCAGGTCAATCTGAAGCAGAATCACATGGTTTGCTGTCAGATGCAATAAAAAGGTGATGATGAGTCCAAAGGGCACTAATGTGAACCGTATATAACCCCCTGTGTGAACATCTGCCCAGAGCTCCAGGCACTGAGACAAGAGGACGGTGAGATCAATTTCATATGCGATGTATATTTCTAAAATATTTTAAGATTTGTTTTAGGGACTTTGCATCACATTGATTTGAAACTAAGCTCGAATCATTCTGCTTGTTTTTTAGTTAAAATCTGAATAAAATCCACAAATGGCTGCTGTTGGACAGAGTCTCCCAGTGAGTGTTAACGTGGTCAATGCTCAATCCTCGACAATCCTCCACTTCCTAAAAGCCCAGCCCAAAGCACTCGGGGTAAAACACATCATCTGATTGGTTATTATTTTTTATACAATCTGTACAACCTCTCAGGTTGAGGGTGTATTATGTATAGAATAAATCACTGTTAATGTAATAACAGTATTGATCGATTGATTGATTGATTGATTGATTGACAGATCGAAGCACAGGTCTGAGCAGTTGTTGTGTGTTAGCTGCAGTGTGTGTGTGTGTGTGTGTGTGTGTGTGTGTGTGTGTGTGTGTGTTTTGTTAGTGATGGATGTTAGAAATGGTGAGAAATGTTCTCTGGAGTGCTAGCGTTTGGGACACGCCCACCGATTCCTGTCAAGTCTTACATTTTATTATTTCTACAATAAAATAGAAAAACAGTCCACAGTCCAAACAGTCCACAAATCACAGCTTATAACCTGCCATTTGTTTTATTATATATATATTTTTCACATGCAACCCCTTCAGTAAAAACTGTTATACATATTAAACTATTAAATTATTATTCAATTATTACATAAATTATTATAAATTATAATTAAATATAATTTCACAAATATTACTAAAATTATACTTTTTTCATTTGATCGCCACTTTTTGAAACTTTATTATTTTATTACTATTTTTTTTTACATGCACTTTTAGTCACACATTTACTATAAGGACAAAAGTATTGGACACACAGTTTTTCCAGTCATATGTGGTTCTCACAAAAGCACATGGTTCTGCATATCAAACGCCTTTGGATGCTGTCGCATAAAACTTTCCCTTCACTTGAAGAGAACCCAAACCTGCTCCAGCATGACGATGCCCCTGTGCACAAAGCCAGCTCCATGAAGATCTGCTTTCCATGGTTTGGATTTGGTAGAAGATCTCTTTGGTAGAGCTCCAACCCTATTGAACACCATTGGGATGAATTTGAATGCTGACTGCACACCAGCAACATCTCACAACATCTCACCTACATCACTAACTTTACTAACACACATCCTTGTGGCTGAATGAATCTTCCCAGAAGTGTGGAGGTTATTATAACAGTAGATGGGGACTGAATGTGTAATGGGATGTCCAGAAAGAAGCAGATACCGATCTTATGGCCAGGTGTCTACAAACTTTTGTTTTTTTACTTCCAGTTCAGAGATGTCACTGTTATGCTTTTCTTCCCCTTTACACAGACATGTCAAATAATGATCGGACTGCTGACTTTAATATTCGGTATCGTGTTGACATCTGATACATCTTTTGCTCCGATCTCTGTTATTAGTGGGAATGTTTACTGGGCCTCCATAGCTGTAAGTGCACAAAAAAACCAACACATTATTATTATTATTATTATTATTATTATTATTATTATTATTATTATTATTATTATTATTATTATTATTATTATTATTATTAGTAGTAGTAGTAGTAGTAGTAGTATATTTAGAAATATTTAAAGTTTGCTTTTTCAGTTAAAATCTTTTCCTTTTCATGCAGTACATCATCACCGGCTCTCTGTCTGTTGCTGCAGAAACCAACCTTAATTCCTGTGTGGTGCGTAAACCTCATCAGAACAGTCTAATAAATTAATCATCAATTCTTTGTAATTTGTGATTCATCAAACATCAAATTTTATATTCTCATGAGCAGTGTTGGGCAGTAACGCGTTAAAAATAAAGTAACTCCTTTACCGTTACCGCATGGTTACCCGGTGTTCTGTTCTACATATTTAGTTTGTGCAGGTCTGACTTTGATAAAATAGTTTTTAAAAATGACTTTGTGTTTAAGTCAGTTTTGTGTTTGTAGATCATAACGTATTAAAGGGCATTAATGGGAACATTAAAGAAGGTTCTTGACTAAAAAGTTACTTTTAACAGTAACGCATTGCTTTTTGGTGTAAATAATCAACAAAGTAGCAGAGTTACTATTTGAATGAAGTAACGAGTAACTGTAACTAGTAACTAATTTTTAGTAACGAGCACAACACTGCTCATGAGCATAAGTGGCTTATATGTCATACTTTTTGACTCCCATTGTGTTCCAGTCCTGCTGGTTTATGATCCTTTTGGTTTTCCATATATGGTCAACATCCTGTTTGTAAAATCAGACAGTGTCTGGATTCAAAAGAGACACATTTTATTGTTGAACCTTTCACATAATTGTATTATGAATTTTATTTAGAATAATAAGCTATAATTGAACTGTTTCCTCTCTGCTGTAGGTGAAGGGATCGCTGGGAATGAATGTGGTCAGTGCCATATTTTCAGCAGTCGGCATCGGAGTACTGACCGGAGACTTTTTCTTATATTATTACTGCTCCCCGCACAGCTGCTCCATGTTTGAGGCGAGTTTTATTATTTTAAACTCTGACATTAGGCCTCATTAATCATTTGGTTTATGTTTGCATCATTTTTTATCATTCAGCTTTATTATTCATCTAGAATAAACAAACAAACAAAAAAACATAAATTTTTGTCCCTTCACCCATTTTAATAGTTTAATATGCCTTCTTGAAGCTGTTTTGTTAGTTTGCTAATTTGATGTTTTTTTTAATTTTAATTTTATTTTATTTATATTGTGTCCTAATTAAGATTATTGTATTGTGTTTCATTTTTGTGAACTCAAATCAAATCCCACTTTATAGAAACAAATTTAAAATTTGACATGAGCTCAGTGGAGTGTTTTTTTTTTTTTGAAAATGATGCTAAATTATAACACAGGACACAGTAGTAGTATTCTATCCACTAGAAGTTTTTTT